>KN549203.1:420408-441878 GCA_000797555.1 Oesophagostomum dentatum | reverse complement strand
TTTTCAGGTCATTTCTGGAGTACGCAACTTTTTTTGCAGTCGTATTCGCTCGAATATGTGCGAAGGTAATCTAGAATGCTGACCACAAATAACATATGCATCGCTTATACTGCCACTTTGTAATACAAAACCTTATTCAGGGAAGTTTTTCGTCGTAAATTAAAAAAAACTTGCAGAACACGGCCGTTTGATGCCACTTTATAAGAGTATGCTAATTTTACTCAACTACAACTTATTTCCTGGCCAAAATAGCTTTGTTTATCCACTTTTTGCTTGGATGGTTTCGGCTGCGTATTACAGGCGTCACTCTCATTTGAGTGTAAGAAGACGACAACAGAAGAATTTACCCAAAAAAGCCTTTCGTTACAATAATAAGCCTACTAGGAAATAGTAGCCAGTTTGATTCCGCTCGCTTCAAATGGTTTCAACAAAAATCCAAGCATAAACATCCCCTTCGTTATGCCCACAGCAACCATGTGGTGGAACATTACCGGATGGAGCTGATATCATAGCTAGATTAGCAATGTCGAGTTACCCCTCAAGCACTAGAAGGCTGTCTCAAATTTGAAAGAAAGAACATACTTTTAAGATGCCGCTCAAAACTGGGCGACATTGTTCACCTCGGCCGAAAATGTGTCGCCCACCATTGGGCGACAATGTCGCCAATGTGTTAAATAAAAGACATTTCACCTGAAGAAGAGAAGAGTGTGCACTTTACTGGCAGAATACCTATTTAAACTCTAATTCCAAAAAAGCAAGTATTATAGGGCGAATTTGTTGTGCTATTTTTCCTTTTAAAACTTGCTCTTCTGGAATGTCCACCGTTACCAGTGATGCCCACAGTACAATCATCCGCGACTCAAAAGTACGCCAACGACGTCACAGCTTGTTGTGGTAAACCCTCACTTAGTCATGAGTACGCAACAGAGTTTAGCTTTATTAAAACTTGTGAATGCTCGTTTCATATAAAGAAACACATTTTTGTCTTCGGCATTATACAGGTCTAAAATAGGATAGTAATGTGATATTAACTGAGCACTTACGGTATCGTCATCGCGATCAACGCTTGTTGTTGGACGTTCCGTAGTCGTGTTCGTGGGGACCCCTGGAAGGGATCGACGATGCAACAACATACAAAGAGTTTTGTCGTCTCTCAAAAAAAAACGATCAATTTTGCCAACCTTCAGCGTTAGCAACCGCGGGTTCAGATTCAAAGCTGATCGGGGGGATAATTCTAGCAGTATCAGATTCCAGCGAATTCACACCTTCATGAGACGCTACACCTAAAAACAACAGTTAAACCTAGCCTACTTTATTTCGACACTGAGGAATGTTAGCTCACATTGAGATCCAGTGCTTGCAACATCGTCAACTTCCATAGGAACATCCTAGAAAAAAATTCGATAAATAATGCACACTGAAAGCCATTATATCTAGTGATACCAACGCCCTTGCAACTGCTGTTATACCGAAATCAAACGGGTTATGTTTACGACGAAGTAAAGTCATTGACTTACAAATAAAAGCTAAGTTTTACCCCAGAAACTTCAAACACATTACCTAGAGCTTTAACTTACAATTAGCTAATACTCAGAAAAAGAAAATCAAGAAATAGTACTTTTAGGTCGTCAAAAATGTAGCCTATTAGTGGGAATGATTAGACCACCTTTAAGCAGGATCCGACGCAGCTACCGTAAAATTAACTCAAGCGTTAAAAAAGCGATAAAACTGTATTAATACAATATCGTCGATAAACTGTTTATGCTACATACTCATACCGACATTTTTCAGTACTGATATTTTGTAAAACTATATCCACTAATTTTTTGAAAGATCAAACGCAAGTGGTGAATGTTGATAGCAAACATCAGAAAAAGGTCATGCTTGAAATTATGATTAAAATTTGGAACACTCAAAAGCACTCACGCGTTCCAAGTGTGGATGCTCAGTTCCTTGCGCAGGTGGTTCTTGTTCAGCAGTCCCGTCGGTTTTCACGGCTGATGTGTTCTGCTGAGTCTCATTCACACTTAGCTCATCATCGTTGATCTGCCTAGTGACCGCCAATGACCTCCTCGAAAGCCGCCTCTCCGTAGCTGCTCGCTCCGCGCGCTTCTTGGCTGCAGCACGTTCTGCCCTTTCACGTGCCTAAAGAAAGTTTTAAAAATATGTTTCATTAGAATCAAGCAGTGCGTATGCTTCGGTTTACCTCATATCTACAGATGTCGTATTCAACCTCGGATTTAAGTTGCTCATCACCATCCAAAAATTCGTCCATTTGTTCCTTGTGCTCACGACAAATAACACTGAAGAAGTTAGTTTAAATGCGCCTTTAAATCAGCGTCAGCAACGCTCTTTATACTAGTAAAACGAGCTTGGAGCGTATTTATAGCCCCCTTCTCTCCCAAAGTACGCTGTATGGAAAAAGGGAAAGAGGACGACGACCCGTAATACACAGCTTTGGCAGTGGCGGTTGCAGAAATTTTTTTCGGAGGGGGGGGGGCGCCCCTCTCAGACCAGGAGTGGGCGGGGCTAGAGGGCGGGGACAGAATAAAATCGAAGAATTTTTTTTAATATTAAAAATGAAAATCGATATTTTAAATCAATAATGCAAAATACTCTTAAAAGCTGACCCCTTTTGGAATTTTTTCACTGGCCTCTATGCTACTTTCAAAAATTTTCGGAGCCATTTTCGGACTGCCACTGACCTTCGGGAATATCGCATCCCTCTCCCAATTTCCTGCGACACTTCTCCTTAGTCTTGACTGCAGTGATGGAAATGAAACCTTGGTTAAAGCTCTTCACTAGTTGTGCTTCGGCTACTGTTCTTTAACCGCTTCGCGGCAATGCAGCTCACGCTAAGCCGCGCCTATTTGGCCACGTGGTAGAGCACAACTCAGTGTTGAGCTGGGCCCTACTTTCAGATTCCGACGTTCGCACTAATCTTCCAAAATAATCAAAGCAAACCGCAAAATCATCGTTGCAGATGTAAGGGTTAAACTACATTATTCGTATTCTTATAAAGTAAGAATGAAATATATCGATGAAGAAGCAGATTTACATGAAAACACCAACACTTATTCAATACAATATCTTCCAAAATGCTGCTTTTGTTAGATTTTCAGACTACAAAGAGTTATTCGCTACCTTGAAGACCTTTGCATTTACTGGAACAGGATATATCTCAGTAAGAGCAACTGCTACTTTCTACGTCTCTGTTTCACTCCGTTTCATTGCTGGAGCTTTCTTTCAAACAGCATTTCAAACATCATTTTCCTTGCAAGTGACTAGCCTATCTTTCCATGGCTTCAGCAGACGAAAGGATGCTTTCTGAACAGTACGTACTGCGAAAAACCTGAGAAATTCCAAAAAAAAACGAGCAGAAAAGTCTGTCTGTTCCATCGGACACAACTGTCCAAAGGAAATCTGTCCGAAAGGATTAAATGATGAATATTTCGACACTTTTCGATTTGTGTTGAGAAACTTTTATAAGAGTTTGTTTATTAAGCTACGCTGGAGAATATTAGCCTATGTTTATCCACTAAGTAAAGTTTTGGACGCCTTCGTCAAGGCGTGAATTGGGTGAACTGTAATGCAACCGATTAACATCTTGCAAGCAAAGTTACGGTTCATTCAACTTTCCTCCGTCTAACAGTACTATGCGGCTTTTCCATCTTTCTTTGAATCATGATTTTGCTGGCAATATGCAGCATCGGCATGGGTGAACCGACTATACTCTATTCAAAAAACATCCTTTTTTGAAACTATGCAAAAACTCATAACAATAAACAACGATTTAAAGGACAGAAAGGTGGGGATGATGTGAGACAAAAAAAAACTCGCTTAGTTGAGGCCAAAAAGCACGGAAGAATTAAATTTTCCTTCAAGCTGAAGAGATTTCCACGAAGTGTACTGCAACTATCTGCGCAGCTAAGCAAACACGCAAATGGTCCCTGATGCACCCTCTAGAAAATAATGCGCAGAACTGCGCTATCACCTGAACAAGCTGAGCGCATGAAAAGGCACAATAATGTTAACGTTAAAGAGTCACTACATACATCAGAGCTAATTACGTCACGCAGAAAATGTCAGAATGTGGTTTAAATTAAAGGAACGTACCGAAAGATTGCGTAGAGATCCTTTCGCAAAGCTGACCTCTTTTCGTTAAGATAAACGCGCAAGTCCAAAAGAGCTGGCATGACGTATTCGAGCATAGCTTTACGGAATGCCTTCGTCACTATTTCCTTCGCAACCGCCTGAATGAAAGATGTCAGCAGAAATGCTGTCTGCAGTTACAGTTTACTTACAACAAGTGCAGCAGGCGGTTCCTCTTCCTCATCTGGGCCTTTGCCCACATCCATATTCAGTTTTATTTCTTTCAGGGACATTATCTTAAACAGCATGTTTTCAAAGACTGCTAATGAGATTTCAGTATAAAGGATCACTACCAATAAAGAGTCCTTTATTAGCGCAAACACGCTAGGGTTTTCATATCTAAACTTTCCGTTCATCAGTGGGCAAAAAATCTGAGTGCAGATTTGGGCCATTAAACCAAACTTCCTCGTATCGTCAAACGTGCTTATCTGGAGTGAAAAAAAATCCTTAACAAAAACCTCATGTTAGAAATTTCGCACTTGCCATAAACTTGTAGATGGTCATGCGGTTCTCTCTATTACTGTCGCCATAAAGACACACTTGCTGGGATCGGTCCAGTTGCTCGTGTGTTACTGAAACACTCAGAAATACGTTTACCACATAAAATGGTAAGCTAGAACACAAACCTCCTCTTTCACAGCTTACAGGAACATTATTGAAATACATAAGACACTCAATGAAATGACTTTCGAATAGGTCAGGAAACTGCAGGAGCAGAACATCGCGCTGAAATATTTTGGTTAGCAGGAAAGAATTGTTTTTGAAAGCTGAAAAACAAGTGCTCACCAAGCAGAACTTTGCATATTCGCTAATGACTTTGTTTTCATCAAGAATAGTTGAAACAAAACGATACATGATCTAAAACGAAAGTTCGACTAGTGGGTACGTTTTCCTGGACAAAATGTCGTTTTCAAGCAATACCTGCCCCTCCCATCTAATGAACTGCTCCTTAATCAATGATGTTAAAGATTCCAGAGTCTGCTGTCGAACTAATGTGGATCTGTCTTTGAGACAAGCAGCTATAATAGGAGTGTAACGATCCACCATAAGAGTATATCTGAAAAACGGCAAAATAAAGAGTGCTAGAAATGATGCATGCATTACCTGATACAAAGATCACAAACGACGAGCGCTATATTGTTCCTAATAACATGATCAGGGTTCAACTTCAACTGCTTAACGAAGACCGGAATTGTGGACTTAGCAATTTTTTCATCCTAAAAGAAAATCCAGTTACCATGGAAGTCACCGTTTCATACAACCATAATCTTTGAAAGGATTCAACTCGACTGACATCTGTGAACTTAACTTCGATATTTAGAAGCGGATTTAAAAAAGCAAAATAAGTCGAAAGTTTTTCAATCATGATCAATCACCTGTGGAGAACGACGAGAACTAATTCACTTCTTTAAAATGTTAAAGTTCAGTTTAAACTGTTAAGGCCCTAAATTTATAGCTCAGATTTAGCAGTAACACTTCGAAAACTTTTTTGAAGGCAATAGTGGAATGTTACTGTAACAAGTTTGTTGCTTATTTTAGTAGTATATGTAGTAACTTATCAATCTTCGGAACCTGTATTTTTTTCCATAAAAAATCCCGCTTACATTGTCTTAGCGGATAATTTCGAAAATCTTCCCTGAAATCTAAAACTAAGAAAAAGCGATTCTTGAAATCCGAAAAAAAAACCCAGCAGTATATGATTTCAGAATATAACCTTAACTTTACGTATTATACACTGCAAAAGAAAATGTTGACTTTCTTCTTAAAAATGAACTGAAGCATGAATTGAAAACATGAACCGCGTGCCACTGACATATCACAACAGCAAAAAATACCCTTACCATTAAACAGAACTTTCCAATTGTCAAAACAGCATAAGCTCTAACTGGTGGAGTCAAGAGAGCACGGCGACCATTTATAGCGTCCTGGACAATATGCTGTGGGATAACCGTCCCACCCTGAGAAGACAGTGGCTGAGAAGATGTCGAAGTTGGTTGTGAATGACCTCCTTCCATGCTCTGAAAAGTGATGTTGGACAAGTACGTTAAGAAAATGTGTTTTTGTTCTTGGGACTGAAGATTTAGTAACAGACTGTCTGCAATAAAATCTGCACCCTTCATTCACCTTCAACTTTTTCCAAATCTTATTACACGCTGTTTCTGCTCTCATCTCAAGTAAGATGCAAAACTGAAAGTAGTAGTGCTGCTAGCGACATTTCTTAACTGAAATTACTTCCCGCAGCCTGCCTAAGCAATAACCTGAGAGAGAAATTTTGTGCATATGTAAAGCGTTAGGCGTGGATGAGTTCCGACACAACTGGCAATTCCACCAAATAGTCTAATCGTGAGAGGTAGTTCTTCGGTGCATTTAATTCTCAAGCGTCGTTCCGTTATCTTGCCCTGAGGATGCACATATCCGTGTTGAGCGGGTGCGTAGCGTTAGACGCCCCCATCTTTCCCTGCGCCTTTCCTTGCGCTTTTAATCACTGAAAGAGGGGATTAACCACTGATAAAGACATCTTGTGTAGCTTCTTCCCACATAATTTGGCTTAGCGTCAAATAGTTAGATGCTTTTCTAATAGTAAAACCGCCACATCTGTTTAAGAAGTAGCCAAGAGCTTGGATTTGAAAATTATCGGAATTACAAGTACAGAGAAAATCTAGACTTCTACTTCCCTAAGTAGAGGTATTTTTCACAAATACTTTAAATAAACAAGTGCACCGACTTAATGCGCGATTTCCTAGTCCTGGATTATTTTACTTGTTACTAAATACGGGTTTGAGTTGTCTGAAATACTTATTTCAGAAGTGAAAGACTTATTTTCTAGAGAAATAAACACAGAAATAATCAGCGGTCTAACTAGACAGAACAACAAAGTTGTAATCACTGAATTTTCTTTAGCCCGTAACTAAAAGTGTGAAGAGAAGCGCGAGGAAAGGTGTAGGTTTCTAACGCCCATTTCCCGCACTGGGCAAATTCTGCAAGACCTATATAGCTGTCTTATGCATTTAATGTAATGAATGAAAGCTGAAAGTTGCGATACTCTAAAGTCACTTACTGGTTTGGTGGTACGCGTGAAAAAGTAAGTCTAATACTAGGACATAAAGAAGTCTCTTCTGGCTCTTGTCAGTTCGAATGTAAATTTGCCAAGATGCAGAGGAGACATAGCACAGCGTCAAATAGCGGGAAGCAAACCATAATCAGAATCAGCACTCAATCCAAAAGAAACTGTTGATTTTTGGAAATTTCTTCAACAAATGTTCTTAACTTCAGTCAAACATTAAACCAGTAATAAATAATGCAGCCCTTCACCTCCGCAAATCTCTTACTGTTACCGCTGCAACACTTTTACACCCTTCATTCACTGAACAGAGAAGCACGTCGCTTTACTCTTTCATCATATTTTAAACACATCGACACATACACTCTCTCTGATTAACTTACCATCAGCGACATAGCTGGTGATGGAGCTCGAGATATGGATGGTGTGGGATTTACGGATGGCATAGCAGAGTTTATGACTAAAAAGTACAGGACTAAATTTTAGACCCCAAATAAAAAAAATTATTGGCGTCGATACACACTAGACAACTCCGTCTCATTGTACAGATCCGATGCAAGGACTGTTTTCAGAGCATCGAATAGACGAAGGGCAGATTTCATTAACTGTGACGAGAACTGCACGACTTCTCCAATAGTTGTGATCATACGAATAAGCAATGTTTCGCGGTCGGATAGCCTGAAATTTAGTGCTAGAGAACTGAAACAAGTCAATTTAACTTAGGCCACTTACTTCTCAGCACTCTGCTGTTCCTCAATTTCTAAAAGAACCTCACGAATTCTTATACGACAACAATGCAGAATTTCTTTACCAAAATCTTGCAGTAATTTTTGACCTTAAATAGAAATATACAGAAAATACTAGAACGTGTTCGGAAAAGCGGTGTACCTTTTGCTTCCTCTCCCACAGCATCCAACATTTTAGCCAAACAGTGATAAGCGGATGAGATATTAGGCGCATGGATTCTTAACGAAAATGCATAGTGCTGACAATTTCAGAGAATGTACGAAATTCACCTGAAGTTGATAAGTCTGGCCTTAAAGTCACATATGAGGTCCTTCTTCGTGTTGTTGTCGATAGCATCACAATTTTTGGCCAGCACTTTGGTCACGTAACGAACCTGACACAAAAAAACTCAGCTGCCTAGGAAAACATTTCTCTTGGTAATTTATATTAACAACAACGGTCTATCTGCGGTTATTGATCCGCATTCACAAACTATAGGTTGCACTAGACTTCGCCGATCCGAAAATGAACAGACGTAACCTGCGTAACTACAAAGACCAGAAAAGAAGTCTATTTGGAATGTTGTCCATCGCGGAGAGATCCCAGCACCAAGCCGCTTTCGCCGGCTCAGCTCGTTTTCGCCAGTTCCGCACAAATACTTCTAGCACAATTATTGCCAGTGAAGCATAACATCGCAACGCTGATCAAAAAAGGTTGTGTTAACTTAAAAGGGTGCGAGTACGAATCGTACTTCTGTGAGGGGCCAGGTCCGCCGCGATCAGCTTTGAAGCGAGCTGCGCGGCCAATGGAGATCCGACAGCGACAGACCTGACCCACCCCAGAAATATGATTCGACTCACACCCAATTTAAAATGTTCACAAGCTATTCAAACGTTTTATCGCTTCCTTTCGGACGTAATATCGACAACAGTACAGGTAAATGAGAAATACTCGTTAAACATAAGAATATCCCGACTAGGCAAGAATCCGATGCTCTAGACGCAACTCCTTTGTGCGTAATATCAACCTTAAGCAGCTGTAACAGCGTTTACCACTATAGCAGCAATTGTGGCGGTCTAGCGCAACCCTATGGGCCGTATGCATGATTCACATTGGAGTTGGGGGAAAATAGATTAGGTAGACCCAAGCGTGTGATGCATCTCGGGACACCACCGTGGAAGGGAAAATGCGTTGGGGAAATCTTAACGCATTTTTGTGAATGATGCATACGGCCCTCTGTGATGCACGGTGAAAGGAAAAGCCTGGCGGGGTACCAAACGATACAAATTCCACCACTATTTCCATCTAAGGTCTAAAACGGAGAAAGCAGCGAAGAAAATCATTAGCCGGTACACTGCGCCACAAACATTTCTTTGCATATCAAGAAATGCATTGCATCGCACGACACTATGAGAACGGCTCGCACCTGTAGTTGAAAAACGGCTTTTCTTAATCGACGATGGAAGCATAAGGTGGCATTTCTAATAAGCCGATTACGCCAGAAAGAAATGCGATAACTACGAAACTACTTTATTGCTTTCGTTTTCATTCGTTTTTATTTTTATCCTCCTATACCATTGTTGTTATCCTCAGAACGCGCCATAATTATCATCTTGTTAAGGAGGGATAAGCCAATGGGTGGTGAAGAAGAGATTTTTTTTTGTTTTTCTTTTTTTTTTCTATTCTCCAAATGTCTTTTTTCTATCAGTCAGTTTTATTCTCTCTTTTTACAGTCTACCCTTAAACCATGATTGACGAAATAAAAAAATGAAATGTCCTCTCTTCGAGATATGTGTAGGGTGAAATATAATTTCTGTCGCAAAAGATTTACAGCAAAGGGAGGATTTGCCAAGCAAATTGGCAGAGACCGTCTAGAATGTTCTCTTCTTCTATTCGAGATTTTAGTGTTAGGAACAAAAGTCTGGCCAAATATCAAAGTGATGCAGCAACAGCGACATCCAATGACTTTCGAATTCTCACTGATTATGCCTTTTTTCTGCGCCCTTTTCTACATCGCTATATTTTCGAGATTGTAGCTCAGTGAGTGAATAGTAAAATTAGTAACGAAAACTTTTATAGTGAGAAGGAGAATTTGCTCCTGGGAAAATTTGAGCAATTTTACGCTATGGTGCGAGGACAGTGCATCGTCAAGTATGCCAGGACGCTAGAGCCCCTTGCATAGTGCGCGAGCTCGGCGAGCTCGCCAGTGCTGTAGGGGCTGCTACGGAGTCATTTGACCACCCTTATAACATTGCGAGCTTGCCAACGCTGTGTGGGGCTTAAGAGTTGTAGCGTTGTCGCTCTGAGCATAACGAAGAAAAACTTTTAAACTTTAAACTAACTCTGTTGTTCGGATCACCATCTTCGAGCGAATACCAAGCGTGTACTGCTTTTTGCGGCTTTACCTAAAACATATGATTCAGCAAAAAAGTATGCAACGGCCAAAACTGAATAGTGTCCAATAGTGTGAAGTCCACCAGTGTCACCTTGAAAATGACGCTCAAATCAGCAAGAAGCATCCAAATAACATCACTTTGCTCGGGAGAAGTATCCAGCTTCCTATTCAGTGCCTCGACAAGAGCCGATTTAACATGACCTTCACGATGCTCTTGCATAAGCGCACGAATTAAAAGTCGGCTGAAATCCAGTGGAAAATGAGGACAGCATTTGAGAGCTACTTCACGCTGGTTTTAATCCTACCGATGGTTATTTTCCAATTCTATTGAGTGCAGTAGTTCCCAGGAGCTGTCATTCATTTCTCCAAGCAGAGGGTTAAAAACCGTTTTCTGAATTAATGTATTTTATTATTGCTTACCAAAATCAACAATGTATCCAGAAGCAAACGTGAAACCAACCGTTACAATTTGAGCAACCAACTGTTGAACGCTTTGTTCTCTATCATTGATCATGGGAAGAACAGCAGACAGCCAACCTTTTTCCAGTTTATCCCTGGAGGTAATTAGTAAACAGAGACAGGGACCTCTTAAAAGACTACAAACCAGTGTCTTGACGGCGTGCAAAAGAGATTATCAAGAACTTCGGCCGCCTGTTTACGAACCATCAATGAACTGTCCAGACATCGCTCCTGAGCATGCAAGAAATTTCTTTCATTGAAGCATTGAAATTTATAAACTTCTACCTTCAAGCATTCAACAGCATCCTCAACTTGCGAAGGTTCTTCTATGAGGGGAAAGAACACTTGCAGCGCTAGCAGCGAGTTTTTACGGACTCCAGCCTAAACTATCACGATATAAAAAGAAGAGAAGAATTATGATAAAAACAGCCTAACCGTATCATCAGCAGCTCCAGTAAGAATTACATGAAGTATAATATTGTCGATTACAATCTCTGAATCATCAAGAAACATATCCTCATTAATTTCTTCTTCAGCACCGTCCTCAGCGTTTTCCTCATTCTCGGCAAATCCACCGACGAAGACTTTTGGCGACTCTTCAAACTAAAAAAGGATTATTGCTTTGTATTAGGTACAAATGTATGCAACTGTGAATTCTAATTGTGAAAAATAGCTATTTTCGGTAGTGAGGAAAGCAATCGCAGAGAATTACCAATGAGAAGGAAAAAGTATGCAATCCGGCTGGTCAAAACTAAAGATAACAAAGCCGAAACTCTCAGACTGCAAGATTAATCAAACAAATCGGCAAGAGATTTGTAGGATTGCTACTAGAAAGAAAGGAACTGAAATCAAACGCTAGTTATCAAACCGAAACAACCGCAAGGAGTGTATTCACCTAAAACGCGAACATTGTTCGACACCTTTTTTTGAAGAAAAGTAGTCGAGGACTTAGAAATAAGTACCATCTTTTTCGCGTAGTAGATCAGCTGGCCAGCATATTCAGGAGCTCTGAGCAGCGACGCCAAATGGAACATTGCTCGAATACGAACGGATGATGCCTTGTCAATACAACAACGGATTATGCAGGAATACAGGGCCGGTAAAACGGGAACACGTTCCACTGGCGCATTTCTGAGACAATTCTATTTACCGTAACAAATGTAAATAGTGATGTGCGTTAAAGAACTGACGGGATTGCGGTTTTCTTTGATGGCGCAGATTTTGTCTTTTTGTGATCATCTTCATCCGATTCGCCATCACTATCGCTATTCGAACTGTTACCCGAATTTTCCATAGCATCTTTGTTAGTGTCCATCAAATCCTCTTCTCTTCTCTTGGAACCATTCAGTGATGATGTAGTGTTCAAAGCCTGATCATGTGAACCAAACAGTAGTGAAATTAAGTCAGACCACGAAAAAATACCTGAGTAGAGGTTTTGTATGCATTGTCAATGGTTTTATAAAAACCAGGTTCTGGATCGGGAAAGTCTGAAAACGGTATCGCAGTAGAACTTAGAACAACACAACAAATTCGCTGAATCTAAATTTCAGGAAACAAAACGCACCGAAACTGGTCAGGACCAAAGGGGCAATCTCGCTCGAAAAGTTTCTAACGGAGACTTTTTGATTCCGCGAAAAGCGATCGATTCGCTGCACGAACTCCTAAGTTATGAGATGAATACAACAGCAATCTAAGCATAAATGAGTTTTTATTCTTACGTAGTGAAAAACTGGAGGAAGCACTTGCAATACATTAAGTACGGATTGTGCTTGACGGGTGCGATAGTCTAGTCGATCGGTGCAACGGAGGTAGAGGTTATCCAACGCCTATAAAAACAATTTTTTAAACTCTTTATTTAAAGCTACGACGGTAATGATAGGAAATTTCAAAGAAAACAAGCCAATAAAGAAAGAAAACAGAAAGAGGACGAGGTTACAGATATCAGAATAATTAATTAAACCATAAATGATCAGCGGCCCGCTTCGACAGACATACCTATATTTAAACAAGGTTTTATTTTGTTCAAATTTTCTGCTAATCTTTCGGCAGTATTTTCTTCCACTGGCAAAAAAGAAAAAGTACTGAACTAGTCTTCAAACTCTTTTTCGGTGTAGCACTAAAAAACTGCACTAGTGTCAGCAGTGTTAGAGATGTCTAGAAGGTTGACAGGATCCCAGTCAGTCCGCAAATCCTTTCAATTTCCAGTAGAATTCGCCATTCAACTACCACGTATTCGCGGTTGACAGTTCAATTTTGCTCTGCCGAAGTCCAATAAAATCATTAACTCGCGAAGCACCGTATTTAATTGAGAAAAATTCAACGCTATATTTTTATGTTACGCCTGAAAGATCAAAATTGCAGAACTAAGCAGTTGCACTGGTTTCTTAGCCAGTTTCTGCAAATGGTATGCGTTCAGGAACAAAGAGAAATTTTAAAAACTTGCCACAAAAAGTGGAAAAATTACTGTAAGACTATCTATGCTAACATTAGTAGAAACACGGCTGACGAAAATCCAGCTACTACGACTGAGTGTCTTGAAAGAATGTAGCAGCGATATCACGTACCGAGCTGTAAAATACTTCTAACAATGCGCCGTGCGTACGCAAAAGAGCACGACACGATTTTGTCCACCGTGCAGTCGTCCTCACCTAACTTGCAGAAGCGTGCAGCTCTGATCTCATTTTCTATTCCTAGGTATGCATTTACAGTGGCGTACTAGCTTCTGCCAAGGAAAAGTTCGCCATGTCCAAAAATACACAAGATTACAGGGTCGACACGCATCTAAGAAAGTGACTGTGGTTGTTAGATGGTTTCTTGTCCACAGCCAGCGATGAATATGATCGCAACGAATTCAGACGGCGGTTTTCGCGATTATAAGTCTTCAAAAATGGAATGATCTTGGGCGGACGAGTACCGTGGGGTCAGATGCTAATAACTGATCTACGCCGAAAGGCGCAGTAGTGTTTGCCATTACTGTCGGAGACGCAATCCGATGGACTTGCCCGTGACCTGTGGCCGCATTCCGAAATCTTAGTTCGAGCGCTATTGCTCCAGTACCATTAAAAACATCTTTTGGTACTTCGAACTTCATGTTGTTCTTGCATAAGCCACACCTAGAGTTTTTAAAACAGGCGCGCTGGGAACTCTAGCCTATGCATGGCCCGAGCCAGATCGTTTCGGAACACGGCCGTTGGTCTTGACGTCATCGCCTTGGCATGGTTTTCAGTGGAACCACTCAAATCAGTACGACTTGGTCTGGATCGCTTCAGGACTTGTGCACAGTTAGTTTTTGTCTCTTGACTGCCGCAGTATTCCTCCGACAGCAAGCATAGATGCTACCGTTGCTGCATATTCTAGCGTTTACTCGAGCACTGTGAAGAGCTGCATTGGAAAATTTAAAAACAAATGCCTTGAACTTTTCGAATAAATCCTCCACTTTCTAATGATTTGTTCTGATGTTGAAATTACTTGACTCTATCCGCTATATAGTGGACGCACAAAGCTCGTCGACATATGGCTGATGTCGAGATGTCAAGTGGCCAGTCGGTAAGCGGTACCACCAACCTTTTTGCGCTTAAATACTACTTTCACGAAATGGTGTATGATTGTTTTTCGCTGTTTTGAAACTGCGTTATTTGGACAGTAACTACTACTAAAAGGTCCGTACTCATGAAACCGTTTGAAGTCCGGACGCATTTGAAAGGCACTTTCAAAAAGTTTCGTGCTTATACAGGTTATACTTTTGATCCGACTCATAGTTAGCAAGTACGAGCGCAAAGAGATGATTAAGTCCAAACTCTGGAAACAACCTCTTCTGAAAATTGCTCTAAAGGAAGTTCCAAACCGCTTGCAATTCGAAACTCCTTTGATGATACAGGCCTATTTCTCCCCCTTTCATGTGACTCCCTACATGATGGGCTTAATTATAGACTGCAGAACTGCACAAAATCGACCACCACGTGCATATGTAGCTTCCACCGTAAATACAAGACGCAGTATTCACAAAATGAGGCTATAGAAAACAGGAGCCTCCGACTTATTCTTGAAGCATATGGCGCATACCTACAACCACAGTATGCATGGCACCTTTAATCTGACCAGGTGCAGAAACAACACCATTCCGAGGTATTTGAGAGGAAGCATAACAAAGTCTTCAAAAATTAAGATAAGGAAAAACGAAGCTAATCTACAGCAACATTATGTACCTATTCAAGGCCCCAGATCTGTTCTATGCTGTGCTTTTTTTTGCTGCAGCTGTTACCGCAGACGTTTCGCCAAAGGAACGAAGTATTTTTTGGTCTTCAAAGGTCTTTTGAAACCTCATATGGGTGAGACCAGCTCCACTAATAAAAAATGAACTCAAAACACTTAAATGCGTAGGTAAGGCAAACTGCACTGATCCAAGTTTCATCTTGCACGGGCTACAAGACCCGCCAGTAAGGGGTTTTAACTCTGAATTTGTCGGCATATCCGAAGCAAAACACCTGTAGCTGCTTGAACACATTTCTGCTTTCTGAGAAAGTTTGGCTTCCGCACCATATTCACCGTTCGCCATTAACGGTATGACCGTATAGCGAATGATGCACTGTGTATGCGAACCGACCCCCCCCCTACCCTCAGTTCTAAAAATACCAGCCGAAACTGGTAAATTTCCACTAGTTGTTTTTCAGATGCTCTGAAAGAAAGTAAATTTACTTCATTTCACATTCAAAATGACGAAACTACTCCCCCAAGTTGGCTCTAATTTATGTAGGCTATGTAAATAAATTTTTATGCAACCACTAAACCCATCGCTTATATCTCACCGAAAGCAGAGCCAAGCAGCATATACGACAGTCGAGCGCCTACATGGGACAGAAACGAAGTAGACAGTTCAAACATATCGAAAAAAGGTAGTAGATGGAAACAGCCCGACACTGGCTCGTTCAGATCACGGCTACATGTGTTTATTTTGAATCTGCACTAAATTTAAGTGGACCGGACAAGCTGATAATGGAATAAAGCGGGTCGATCCTATTATATTAAGGGCAGAAGGTTCACGCCCCAAATTAGCCGACTTTCTCACAGGACCTGTAAAGAAGGCTTTCCAGCCTAAACAAAGTCAGTGAAAATGCCCCTCCCCCCCCTCTCTCTCCGTTGCAGTTTGTTCGGCATAGGACGGATACGAAGATGTTAGAATTTTGTGGCCAGAGATTATCGGAACGGTGGTGAAATTGCTCCAAAACATGCTTTCTGGATTTGTTTTTTTTCTTCTTCTCTGGTATGAAGATGCTCTGTTTATAACAGAAAATGACAAGGTAGGTGTGAGAGGCACTCAAAACTTCATGATCTAGAAATGTTCACACTCATTTTATTTGTAAAAGAATAAAAAATGAGCTGATCCTTCGCAGCAAATCTAGATTTGTTCTCGAAAATGGTGGAGCTAGCAAAATATGATGACAGTTTGACAAAACTGCCCATGTGCAAAAACTTCATTTCAATGACCCGAAAAGCTGTGGTAATTGTGGACTAAATATGAAAGAGGAGCAAACTTCAAGCATTACCTTATTCCCAGAGATGAGGAGAGATGAGTTGCTTTGCAAAGCTTTGAATAGTTACTACAGGAAAACCGAAAAAAGGGTAACACGAAAATTACTTGGAACCAACCTTTAGGACAGTCATAAGTTCGCCAATATTACCAGCTTCCGCCCTGACTTTGATAAATTTTACCATTAGGTCTCTCCATACCGTAAATGCTGCAGGAATACTGGAAGAAGAAGGAACAACACCGCAGTCAAATGTCCAGAAGGCTAGCCTCGGATATACTATGCGAGAAATAACCTGAAAGGTTCAAAAGAACTCCATTTCACTGCTGTTTCACCAAATACAAATAAAATTTAAAAGTAATATTAACATACTATATATCCGCGAACACTGTGGCGTTCATCAATGAGTCGATGCATGAGTGCAAATGAACGATCACAGAATCTACGCAGCTTTCTGAACTCCTGCAGATTATTCGCGATTCCGACCTTCGCATCCGCGTAGACATCAATGCTAGCCAAATCTCGAACCAACAAGGCAGTTTCATGCGCTGTACCAGAATAGCCGGACAGGGACACTGAAGAATTCAGCGAATTCAGTGTCAACGAACCATTACTAAACCTTACCTTTGTTTAGAAGCACAAATAAGGCCTCCGTTGACTCCTCGAGCAAATGTTTGATTTCTTCCTTATCAAAAGCAGCTGCAGGGAAGCTATTTTCTATAAGTGGACGTTAGGTCTTAGGTATAACTAGAGACAAACTGATCGATTCTAAATATCCAAAGTTTACCTAAAACAGGAAACAGTGGAAGTGGAGTAGGGTTCTTATCATGAGATTTACCGTAATTTCCAGTTCTAGCACATTCACAGCTCATTTTTCCTGTTTGAAGTTTTTAACAGAAGCTGCAGCTGCTATTCAAGATTCTAACTTGAGCTGCTACTATACTTCACACGTAATGTAGCACTCTTGAATCCGTCACTGGATGTCGCAGTTTTAATGCATATCGATTGGTAGTGACGAAGAAAAGGTGCTACACCCATCGCTGGTATTAGCGTTTGTGCATACTAGGACTGGCAAGCACAAAACATAAGGTAAATCGAAAAAGACAAGAAATCCCCCTGTCCCAGCTAAGGTCTGCGCATTCAGAGTCAGATAACCTTCAGGCTGCACTAAAGACCGACAGGGACAACCTCCAATTTTCGAAAAATCTTAATATTTCCTAGGAAGATATTTCGTATGCTACTACCGAGGCTCCACAGAAATCGAATTATCATGAAAAAAGGAAGCCTAGCTGTCTCTGGATTAAAAATCAGAGAGAAAGATTAAAAATCTCCGAAGCAAAATCAGCGTAGTATTTCTGGGACTGCTGAAGGGAGTCTGTTCATACACATAGTTTCATCCGAATTGGTGAACTTAGTCTAGCGTACTGTTCCCCAGCAAAATTCGAATTTGTTGAAAAAGAAAAGATAAAATACGCGACTGTCACCGTCAGCAGCTTCCAGAGAATAATAGGTATTGAGAACCCACCGTCCGTCTCCATATCATCTTCAGCGTCATCTCGCTGCTTCTTCTTTTGTTTTCCCTTTCCCTTTGATTTAGAGGCAGAGGTACGTGAATAAGTCAGGCAACGGTATAGAGAGCGGAACATATTAAGACACTTCTGAATAGAAACGGAAATGATGACCTATAGGCAAGATTCCAAATAATTATGGGTCACCTGATATAGATGCGGATTGAAAATGGTGTAAGCTTTTGAGCCCTTAATACTGGCAAGTTGAAGATAAGCACAAGCTGCTAGAACACCCCTTTCGTATAATTCAAAAGTACTAAAAGATAACAGTAAAGTCTGCAAACAGTAAAATTAAGGCGAGAGTATACCTGTCTTTTGCAAGCGCCCATTCAACTGAGTACCACAGCAGAACGCACAACTGCTTACCAGACACACCAATTTTAGTCATTTCATTGAAAATCTCGGAGTCATCACATTCTTCTTCGAACTTTGCTAGTTTGTTAAACACTAGGAGAAGTAGATTTGAAGGTAAACGTGAAACATAAATTATAAAAACAAAAGGACAGAATACGTACAGTGTCTGAGACGGATAGTTGCTCGATCATCTTCATAGAACGAAGGAGTCAGGATAGAAGAAATAGTAGCAAAGTCATTATAATTGCCTTCAGCGCTAAAAGTGTGGTTTTTTCACTCCCAAAAATGAAACTTCGGAAGAAAAAAACTTGCAAATAAAAAAAAAAAGAAACCTTGATGATGCCCACTCATCCGTGATGTCACTTATCTCTGAAAATTCTGCCGAAATAAACTCGATGAGATCAGCAACAGATGACATCGGCTGAAGTGAAACTTGTACTGTATGTCTTCGTCAAAGCACAAAAGGCAACACTGTCGCATGGAAACAAGTCATATGTGAAGCTCCTTCGATGTGAAGAAGTGAATATTCGAGACAGTTCGGTCGACATAAAACAAAAAAAACATAAAAGCAACGGGCTGCTATTACTGGGGGAAAACAACATATAGAATAGAGGAACTGCAATTTGAAAAAAAAATCTTTAAAAAAAAAACCCTCCCGGCACGGTAAAAAGCAATTAAAATATACAACTTCGCGCCGTCTCCGCTTCAAAATTTGGCCTCAGAGCGCGGTATCTTCCGCCTCGGTAGCTCAGTGGGTTAGAGCCAGCCTCGGGTGATGGACTAATTTCCCACATATCTGACTAGAAAGAGAGGCTCAGGAATCACACAGTATTTCGCTCTTTCTTAAAGCGCACTATCCCACTCCATAAAGTCGCGGAAGATCTCCATTCACTCTACTTTATTTGAAAGTGTAACCAAGTACGCGACCATTAAAGCAGACTAATCTTTTGTTACTCTTAAGTGTTATCATAATTATTCCTTAGATAGGTCATGGACCGCTTTATATGGTTTCGTTTTTCTAGCTGCTCCAAGTTCTTGTGATTGAAGCTATAGACGTATTTCTTCGACATGTGAGTGCCTGCACACATACAGAGGAGGACGATCAGGGATGGTATGCAGTATGTATTGGAATAATTGAATAGTTCGAAAGTTTAATTTCCCATATAAGCCGCATTTCAGAATCACTAGCAAACTGAGTCTTTCGAGTAAATTAAAGTTTCGAATTATTCAAAAATTAGATTTTCCAATAAGTCGAATATTGAATAATCATTTGGATGGTTCATTTCAATGTTCAAAGGCAGAATTCGCAAAAATGCTGTCCTCAAAAAGGTGTTACTGTCAATAGGCGTGTAAAGTGTCGGTTTGTAAAATACTCTTTTAGCCTATAATCCGTAAGCAGAGGGCCATAAATCTTCAAGCCTTAAAGACGGCATGTTACCAGAAGTTGGTTGGTGAGTTTCTTTAGTACTGTCAGAGAGGACCTGCTCTATAACCCTACCATGGTAGAAACCTCTAAAAACTATTCATTTTGGAGAAAGAGCCTTATTAAAAATGAAATCCACGCGTTCTGTGCGAGTATATCCCTGAGGAGGTACAGATGATATGGGTGAAGCTGCATCCCCATTACCTTGAGGTGATCGAAATGTCGGATAGCAGAGACAAGGGATCCACTTTCAAAAGCGGTCAAGCCTGGCACGTAATTTTCATCTCGTAGTTTTCAAAGACTAGAGCCGAACTTAATTTTATCTGAAGCTATCTCTCTTCCACCTATTTATGTATCTAATAATCGGCTCAAGATGTTGGTAACAGACTTCTTCTCAGCACACGCTGAGGAATAAACTTTGAAATCTACATGGCTGTGCTCAGAATGATGATCAGCTGTTCACTACGTTCTCCTTTTTCTTGCCACATCTAAAAAGGCATCTTCCAAATTGCATTTTCTTTATCCCTTCTGCAAAATAGGTTCCTGGTTGTTCATCAAAATGGCCATATTCGTTATCAAAAAGTAACGCTGATTTATCACAGCGAAGTCAGTACACATTACGTTGTTGGCCTGTCCGAAACTTGTGGATGATTTTCAGCAATGAAGAAGAGGACGGATGTAGTGACTGCCATTTTTTTTTGGCAAAAATCGGGTTGACAGCAATTTCACATCAGCACTCCCGCCCTTTTTTTCTTACCTTATCTAAAAAAGCTCTTAAATTTATTCAGGATGATGGGCTACGTTATTCAGAAATGATTAGTATTAGGCTGAGTCGAAAATCTTGTCATAATCAGTTCGCGAGCATGAAACACAAAAACACAAACATTTACAGTGGATACGGGCAAATCTCAGTAGCGTTTCGAAAGCAGTGGGCTTTAGCAACAAGAGAGATGGTTTCACTCCAAGAAAGCTTGCATAGTTCCAGAAATATTTCATTTTAAAAAGAAATGTCAAAAACTTTTAGTTAAACGACACAAGGGAGGGTTTTTCTGTAATCAAATAAATCGTTTGTGGTGCAGAACTGTGAGAGCTGCTGCAAATGTGGTACACTGTAGCGGTAAAGGTTCGCAGAACATGGTGGCGATATTTCCATTCTAAGCTACGTCATCGTCAGTGTTGGAGCGAAAAAATAATTTTTCTGCGGGTGTGCGCGCGACCCCACCAAAAAAAAGCTGCACGGAATTTTTGAAAGAGGCCGCATCGAGGAGTATCTTGCAATTCACCGTATCCTCAAGACGTTGAACTGTCAAGTAGTTATTTTGTTCCTTGTTGAGGAATTATATAGGTAGGGAAAAATTACGCAAATTGAAGGCACGAAAACTTGACTGCTGTCTCTCCTTCGAACATAAAATGCTTGCCTCCAAAGAAATCTATTGAAGCAGATAACCGATAGAGAATTTGAGGCAGTGGCCACCAGAAATGAGTATCTGGAGCCAAGAGCTTCATTGATTCTAAAGTTATTTTATTTAGTTTGAGAGTAAAATCGCAAATTACGACAAGACTTTCGACTCAACCTAATAGCTCCTTCACGAGAATCACATCGTACTTGCGATAGTGCGAGCGAAGAGAACACCTCAAATATTCTGAAGGCTTCCAGGCAGAAATTTGTCTGGCTGAATTAGAATGAGCGGCAGACTTGCTGTGCGTTCTTGTTTCCTCTTGTTGCTTTTAAAAATGTTTCATTTAGAAACTGCCTTCGTCCTAAATGAGAGGAATAGACCGCTTCCATACACTAAAAGAATATTGC
>KN549203.1:401324-417890 GCA_000797555.1 Oesophagostomum dentatum | reverse complement strand
ACAGGGCGAATCAAGATTAGCAGGTAGTACTTGTAAGCCATGATTAGCATGTGCAACATATCAGGCTTCATACAGTGGGAAATACCGTTAAATCCTATGATTTTCTCTGCGGAGTTCTACTGAAGGAAACTCTAGTAATTTTCTTTGCCGAACAGGTTGATATATAGACACTTTATTGATGCCTGACGTTTCGACTTAACGCCGTCATCAGAGGCCTGAAAGTGAGTTAGCTTAGTTGAAAGTATGCTCCTTGTGATCAAACACCTCGTCCTGCTAGTTCGTTCAATTCGTCCGAGATAGAAGACATCAAGGCTCGGAGCCATTCGTGAACTTACCAAGTGTCTTCACCGATCAAGCCGAGTAGCTAGTTGTTACTGCGATTGTCTGACAGCGATGAAGTGGAACTAAGCAGTCCAGTGTTTTTGGAATGCTTATGTAGTGCTGGACAATCCTATATTGCGCAAGATGCAAGGAACGGCACGAGATCTCTAGTTACAGACAGTTGTTCATTTCTGTTGTTCATCTTAGGATCACGGGCAGTGATCCATAATGCTTCGAGAGCTTTGCGAGCCAATATTGCCTTCATATGCCAAAATAGTGCAGCTCACTTCAAAATCCGTCCCACCATGGTCTTCCATCCTATGCTTTCCTAAAGGACTTACTAAGCTTTGCCGTCTTTTACTGGCTAGATGTTCACTGACGCGTACGCTCAGTTCCTTGCATCTTGCTAATATAAGATTGTCCAGCACTACATAAGCATTCCAAAAACACTGGACAGCTTATTTCTAGTTCATCACCGTCAGACAATCACAGTAACAGCAAGCTACTCGGCTTGATCGGTGAAGACACTTGGTGAGTTCACGAACTGCTCCGAGCTTTGATGACTTCTATCTCGGACGAATTGAACGAACTAGCAGGACGAGGTGTTTGATCACAAGGAGCATACGTTCAACTAAACTGACTCGCTTTCAGGCCTCTGAGGACGGCGTTAAGCCGAAACGTCAGGCATCAATAAAGTGTCTATATATCAACCTGTTCGGCAAAGAAAATTACTAGCTTTCAAAGAATATACTACACTATTTTCCAACATTATCTTCCTTTTCTTTTGCATTTTCACAACATCGCGTGCCGTTTTTACGCGCTAATACTGAGAATCCGCGCTCTAGACATGATTCCTTCCGGTTACACATCTGGCACCATTTTGCACCAACTGAGACTTTTCTAAGTGCTCCCGAGCACCTTACAAAAACTTAGTCGACCTTCGTCTGCGTCTCCTCATATGTGCGTTATTTCACACAAAACCTGGACTGAGTTTTCTGTAGAAGTAAGGCTGAGTTTTGGCCGAATATCGGCAGCTGGTCTTACTTTTTTTCAGCAAACGCTTTCATCTGTCAGCAGAGTTTGCTATTTTATATTGGTGAGTGCCAGTTTAATTCAGGTGAGCTGATTTTCTTTCAGTAGAGCTGTCATTTAAGATCATCTTAACTGGGTAAACTTTACTACGGGCCAAAGCTGTTTCTCAAAGAAATGTGTTCCATAAAAAGAAATCGCTGCTTCCTTTTCGAATTTAGATTGCATTGAAAACCTGAAATGTAACAATTAGTCAGTACCTGAGTTTGTTTAGCTTCGGCCATTTAGTGAGGTCTCGATAGCAGTACATTTGGCAAGCGATAATTTCATTCAGCTTCGGACTAGACTGTATACACATTAACATAGTTTTATGGAATACGTCCGGTCGCTGTTCTGGAAATACAAATACTTCTTCTGTTACGCATACGCTACAGGTGATTCTCATCACAAAGGATAAGACCTTTGCAGAGGCATTTGAGAAAGCTGAAGCGTTACATTCCTCATGTGAAGGGAAGCAGTACTACTATTGAAGCAGTGGGGCACTTCGCCATTAAATAAATGCGCTCGAACTACGAATAGCGAATTACGTGTGCATGTGCAATAATGCTTGTCATCGCATAATCCGAAATTTCTGTCTCTGCGCATTGCGGGAGATATGGATATATCCTTTTTTTGGTACTTTACGCACAAAGTAATGCATCATATTCTTTATTGTCGGCGAAATTCGTATACTTTACCGCGCGCATTTTCATCGTCGAACTAGTGGTAAAAGAAACGAATTAATACGTACACGAACACAGATAGGTTGATTGATAAGCAAGCCCATTTGATTTCTTATTTCCTCGTGTTGTTGAATAAGAAATGAAGTAAAACGAACCAAAAATGGCGCGAAGGCACTGCGACAGACGTAACGTCGTGTGAAGTTTGGAAACTGGTTAGCGAACAAAGGATATTTCAGCTTATTCACAATGCATCGTGTTAAGTGAAGCTGTTTGAAAAAAATCTGATAGCTCCTCCTAGAGAGCTACACTGCATTTATGGACGAGGAGTCTGTTGAAGAATGGCATGCCATTTCACTACTATCTTGTTTAGGTAAGTCTGAAGACTGGACAAGCCAAACTTACCTAATAATGTCTTGCGATAGTGCTTCTGTAGTATATCTTTTTGCTCCTCTTTCATAACGAGTAGAGGACACGTAAAACTCAGCGTTTTGCTGCTGGAGGGTTTATACACGGGCGTGATCGGTCGCAGGACCATTGTTCTGAAAAGCATATCATAAATCACCTACAAAAACGGCCTATGCCTCAAAATTTTGGTCATCTCCTTTAAAAGAAGATGCAGTTAGGATTCTTTGAAAGTATGTGCTCTTTCGATTTCTAGTTTGACTATTTGCTTTTCGGTGGATATCAGCGTTATTCACTCGCCTTAACACGACCAGAATCATCAGCGAAACGCTTGCCTAATAATAAGTCGCAATTGACGCTGATACCAGAAGCTAAGCTACCAAATTCTGAGTCCAGTATTCTCGAACAGTCCAAAGAATTCTTTACTGAAGTGAACAGTTTGCAAAGTCTTTCAGCTTAGGCCTTCACGAGCAGGCAATCAACACTCCAATTCCCTCTTAACCTCAACCAGGGCCCGGCTTGAGCTGGCTTTTTGAGATTTTCGAAAACGAAGCCTCCCTTGAATCAACGAGAAATTACGAATCTCTCTTTGGAAAGAAAATCATTTAAAATCGGGTTAAACCTATAAAAGAACACGAAATCTTGATATTTTTGGGAAATATTCGAAGGAACGTTCGCATCAGCATAGATATTTCGCTTAGAACGCGGTTTTTTGAATATATAACAGTGGTATCTCAGGGTTTTCTTTGCTCTGGAATGTTCTACTGGTCTGTCAAATGTGTTCATGTCAAAGAACCTGGATCATTGTAGAAGTCTATGAAAAGAACAAAGAAAACCGTAGTGAAAGAAGAAATTTATTGCTCGGAGCCAGCTGAGCTGGCTTCTCAGCTGGCTTGGAGCCAGCTAACACATTTAATGGTCACGCGATTGTTTCGCAAGCAAAGGTGGATCATAGAATTTTGTCCACTTGTTGTGGGCATGCTTTCTCAACTTTTGCTCAAGTTTGAACAGATTTCATCATATATTCGCTACGGGAAAAGTTTTTGAAGTTTTTCGTTCCATCCAAATTTGAAATTCACGCGCTTTTCTCGGAGCGCGCTTTCTTCCACGTTCTCGGAGGGAGCGAATGACAATCGGTGTTCGGAGCTTGTAAAAGGCGCTTTATTTCACTTATTTCGTTATATTATTCCTCGTTTTCTGGTTCCTCCTATTTGGTATGTATAGGTAAATAACATTCTTGAGAGGCCATTTCTAGCGCCAAGGAAATTTGGGCTTTGCCCTAGATCATATACGAAGCTGCTTTTGAATCCTTTCCATTTTACGAAGCCTAGCTTGACACGGAGCCAGCTCGTGCCGGACCCTGACCTCAACCCAGCCTTCCTCCAGCTGAAGACCCGGCCCGACAGGTTTTTGCCCCGCACAGACTGTGAGCCAGTACAGAACCTGGCTA
The DNA here is from genome assembly GCA_000797555.1 of Oesophagostomum dentatum. Lineage (NCBI taxonomy): Eukaryota > Metazoa > Nematoda > Chromadorea > Rhabditida > Strongylidae > Oesophagostomum > Oesophagostomum dentatum. The sequence continues at coordinate 413,966 of KN549203.1, read as the reverse complement.
AGGACTGGTAGCTACACTCCAGTCGAGGACCCCTTGCTGCTGCTCACAGTTTAGGAAGCTCAGCAATGTTGATCCGCTCATACTGCGCCTTGGTCAGGCAACCTCCTCACAGCTTTGTTCTCTGTTTTTTGCAGCTCTTAGTAAACTTCCAAGTAGGTAATTTAAATGAGTATGCGGATGCTGTCAAACATACAATTATTTCCCACTCCTCTTACCAACAAATGCGAAATCATCACACTTGTCACCGTTGAAAACACTATTTTGAGGCGTGCAGCTTTTTTCAAGGTCAGTTCTTTTCTTAGTTAACATACTATCCGTTTTACTACTTGTTCCGCCATTCTATTACAGCTAGATGAAGCTTTAGAAATGTGTTCGCTGGTCAGTAAGAATTCACGTTACGCTTACTTTGAAGGCGGCATCCACAGAAAAAAAACCAGTTTCTAGGTTCTGGTTGACTCTGAACCTCCACAAGATGATCAGGAAGCAGTCCAAGAACTCTCGGGAGCTAATAATCATTGAAAAAAAAACTCCCAGTGTGCCACTGTACAAACTATATAAAGTTTGGAACAAATGATGAATTATCCTCGCTGTTAAAATCCGGATGTGCTTTATAACGTTTCTGGCACTGACCACCAATTTTTGCTCCTATTAAGTTGGTCCATAAGTTTCCGTGATTTTTAAAAAAAAAGTCTTTGTATCTATAATTCTTTAATTTTTTAAAAGCTCTTATAGTTTTATAAGACAGTGCTCTTTTTTTTGTTCATTTTATACTTGATTTTGCTTCTTGCTTCAGTTTTCGAACGTAAAGCTGTAATTTCGAATGACAAAAACCAGTATTTTAAATCTCAGCTTTTCAATGTCTAGCACAAATGCCTTGGGTCACTTCTGAAACTTTTTAGGATCGACTAAGAGAAATATTATTAAGATGTAGAAAATACTGTTTTCTGTCGACATAGCTTACATTTCTCAGCTCAAAAACTGAAGCAAAACCAGGCGACATGAGGAAACGATGACTAGTTTTAAACCTATGCACGAATTGGCCAGAAACTGCGAAAAAATGGGCGGGGGGGATGAAATAGGTCTACAAGAAAAAAAAACGGAAATTATGCAACAACCTAATAAGTTTGAATACACCATATATAGGGCATTTACCTGACAAGTGCATGTGTACTTGAGTTTTGGCATATCACGGCAGCACTCGCATAGCAGGCAATTTAGCTGTATCGATCAAGATAAGGACCTATCACAGTCCCTCACGGCGCTCGCAGACACGCACTTGTCAGGTGAATCGGCTGTACTTGGAAAATACCACGGAAAGAGCAGCGAATGTTAAACGGAATGACAAAGACCGTCAGGAATGACCAAACACGAAACGAAGGCAACAATGCGGACACTCAACAGTTGAGGATGCGCAAAATCTGTCAGCCGGAAGAGAGCCAAGTTCCTCAAAATTGAAGACGTTCGTATGCTCGAGTTGAAAAGTCGGTGCACGCGTGTAGTTGCGGACTCAGGAGCATATCTCGAAAACGGAACATGTTTATGGAGACTTGCACATACATGGAGTATCTCACTACGCACTGCATATAGCTTGCAAAGTCTAGGTGCTGAAGGACGGTTTTGGGCTGAGCTAGAACCCATTTCTGCAGCTGCACACCTCGCGCAAACTGCACCGACTTGTCAACTCCACTATAGCGTAGGTGAAGAAACGGCGTATATTTGGCTTAGTATATGCACAAGCTGCGCAAAGAGGCATTTTTAAAAGCCTCTTGCAGCAAAAATTGGGGCTGGCCATGGTAGGGTTGTAGAGGAGATTCGTCTGATCTCGTAACCTTTATTCGTTAAAATGAAATGTATCGAACAAAACAGACACATACAATGGGGGATCCCTATATTTATCTTTAGTCAAAAACACGACACGACGGCAGGAAAGCGCAGTTTCTGACATCTACAGAATGAAGCATACCTGTGAACTCGTCTTATTTTGTTTGCCATCCCCTGGGTTATGAGGTCCATCAGCTTTCTGGGTCTACAATGGTCGTTGAAAAGTGTAAACAAATAAGCAAGAATTTCTACTTCTGACAATTTACGTAACCATAAAGAAAAACGTGGAAATGGTGTGAGAAGTTCCGCAGTGATCTGATAGTAGTGGAGGTAGTGGGTTGTGGTTGTTTACTACTTGTTGATGCCGCGAGTAATGACCGGTTTGGCTGAATATAGGTTTTGTTCTGACATTGCCTAGGTGTAGGTATCACGGCAGTAGGATTGTTGCTTTCATTAAGCAGTAAAAGAAATTTTTATTGATATCGCGACATATAGGGGCTGAGAGTTCCTGAGAGTTGCGAGGCAAACTGCGATCTTGCCGCCAAAAATTCTTCGTATTTTGAAGAGTAGAATTTTGTTAAAGGAACATCCTGTGAACGGAACAGCCGCAGATTTGCTGTGCTGCGTTTGGTCAGAGAAGTGGTCGTATTGAAACTTTCAGAAAGAACCAACTCACGAAGCTGGTTTATTCGTTAATCTTCCGGTTGTGAAGGTGTATTAACTGGGATCAAATCTTAAGCAGGCAATGAGAAGTGCTCTCTTGACATGTATATCCTATCCCTATCCGTCGGAAGATGCCGAGTTGGACGTAATTGCACAACCGAGTACCAGCTATGCTTTGGCGATCTATTCTCTTTGTCACAGACCAAGACAAGTGGAGGTGGACGGAGTCAAGCTCCCACGAATGGAACAGTCTCGACTAAAACTGAGCTGATTCTTGGTGTTTTAACCAATTTGAACACGTACGGCGTTCCATTGGGTGTCCTGCCCCCACCCATCACTTCTCTTAGTCCGCGACAAAGAGAATAGCATGGTAGCATCCGAACTCGTCCACGTCTAATTTTTCGCACACGCATGGAGTTTCTCTCCCTTGTTCCTACTTAGTCAGAAGCGCTATGGTTAGATAGAAGAAAAAATCTAGTGCTACAAGATACTTCTTCTTTCTATTTCAGTTTGCTTTTTGCCTGTAGAATTTCCCGTCGAAAATTATGGACCATGCAAGCAGTTTGCCCATACTACCATGTACACTGGTGCGGCCACTGCGCACTCGGCATGCCGCCTGCTTGCCCGCAAACATTAGTGGGGCGGATTAGATGCCAACTTATTCTGGTGATGGTGATTCTTCTCATACATCGCCGTGTTCTTCTCCTTTGTCGGCTTTCATAGGATCTTGTCGATTGACTGCGAGGGGATAACCAAGATATACCAGCATAATGCCGACCCCAACGTTTATCCGCGCTCACACACATGCACATTGCTCAAATTCGTTTGGGTAGGTTTGCATTGTGACTAATAGTATAAAGATATTTTCAATAGCTTAACACTCTTGGCTATAAGTGAATGCAATAAGGTGAAACTCACTTTTGGAACTCTTTATCGTATGAGGCGATCTTGCATGGTTGGCAGTAGCTCTGAAGAAGACCCATAAGCAGTGCTCACACAGAAGAGGCGGTGAAAGATTCCTTCGTGCTGGACTCTTTTCTCTCAGCCAATGATAATTTTGGAACCAGTCTCACGCTTCTACCTTAAAAGTGCACTTCAGAAAAATTATAGGTTTCACAAAAACACACGGGCATTTGATAAGTACAGTTCATTCGTAGATTCAGCGATGGACAGGGTTTATAATCTGTAACCAACTGTTTAGAAAAGGCGGCTCGAAAAAATGAGTACCAAGTGAATAGTCGAGAAGCCTTTTCTACACAGCCGAACCTAGATTCCTAGATTCCTTCGCCATTAGGTTGCCGATCGTTTAACAACAGTCTACTGTCACCTATAAGCCCCGCACAACGCTAGTCGTACAAATTAACTATAGAATGAGGGTAGAAGGAAAAATAGTCATCGGATCTACAAAGGTGAACTACTGTACATACATGTTAACTCTCATCTCACAACAGCAAAGTAATATTTTCCTCTGAAAGTGACGTGCAGGACGGAGTAGTAACTGGATAATCGTAGAGCCGTAACAAATCATAGTCTTATGGAGAGCATGCTGCTAAACATGGTCTGTTAACGAAGTTACGGCTGTGAGCAAGAATAATAAGGACATCTACTTATGCTTTCTACTGTAGACTAGAAGTGAGGAAATGGGAAAAAATGGGTAAGCAACAACATTTGTGGAGTTCAGATACTCAGATGTGGAACAAAATCTGTGGAAAACTGAGACCCAGAATTCGTGGTGCTTTCTTACTAGGCTATCTGAAAAGATTAGTCAAGAACGCTTTTTAAAAATCAAAGTGATCAGTAAACGATCCTTGGTAAAAAGATACTGGGACACATCTACAACAGCGGAGGTCTAAGAACTTTATGGAGCAGTCATTCCGAGAATTTCGAGATTTGAATGATTTGAACACCGCTTGAGCCAGCAGTAGCTAATTATAAACCAGCACTGCTTGAAATGCAGGAGCTCCAGTACTTGCCGTAATAGAACATCAACCTAAAAGAAATACAGATGTTTTGGACCACCTGCGGTGTCTACAGAGCAAGCAGCCGGTGGTAGAAATGGTGCTCAATGGATAGAAGGCTATTTTGGATGTCAGTACCATTTATCGGGTTTGTAAATTCCAAAGACCTGAAGAAACGAAAATTGATCGATAAATTGGTAAAAACGAGTTTTCAGTATATGTCCAGAAGCAAAATTTGGGAGTGATTTGAAAAGAAAGCTTCTGCAAGAAAACGCTAATCAAAAAGAGCGTGCATTACAGTAGCTATGTTGTCAAGTCTTGCACCATTGTCCTAACGTCATTTCCATGTGCCAGATGGAGCATATTTGATAAAATGCCTACTAAATTAAATCCTCCTACATTTGAGATCATCTTCTACTTTTATTTGCAGCTGATAGAGGTTCTGGCAAAAATATGAATTAAAATTTCCATTGAGTAGCTGAGAATTGCTAACAGCTGTAGTAGAAATGCTATACAGGGTACGCATTAGTTACCGGCACAGATGTACGGCAGTGCCAAATGGCCATAGTGAAACGGATTTTCACAGTATCGTAAGGATGGTTTGCTAGGACCTCTCCAAAGATTAAGGCGCTAGTAGCATTCGGATTGTCTGCCATGTGGATGAAAAATCAAGCGAAGAGTCTCTTCTGTTCAGTTGCTTGTGACACGCAGGTAGTTCTTGTTCCAAACAATTCTAGTTTTTCAGCAAAACAAATTGTGCAGGTTTAGGACACTTCTTACAATAGATGATGCTTCGCCCTTTCGACTGGTATATAACATTCAGAGAAAAACTTGCAATATTGGAGAACTGCGGGGTTTTTTCTTATGTGCAGAAAATTCGGATGACCATTTCTGGGCGCTCGACACAGAGGAGGATTGAAATGTGCTGCACTATATATGCGCGATTTTTCGTACTTCCATGATTTCTAATTGGGAAAGATCTGTGCACGTCTTTTCGGAAAGTTTCACACGAAATCGATTCATCGTCTTTATTCAGTGGCTCGCTAAGCAAGAAAATCTCCAGGCACGCATGTGAACCACAAGGAATATTCGGATACCTCACCATTTCAACAGTTTTTTCTTCTCAAAATCGTACGTTGGAACAATGAAGGGTTCCTTCTCTCTATCAAGCATGGAAGCTTAAATTCATTGAGAATCATTCTAATGAGTGTTAAGAAATATTGGACGGCCACTAGGCCGGTTACCACTATGACAATGGAGTCCAAGACCGTCACAAGCTTCTTGTGTGTTCCTGTGGCAACTGATTCAAATATCGCTGGCTGTTTATTCTTCGGGAAGGTCATAGCAAACAATTTGCTTATGAACTTTTTTGCGAATCTGCTTCCTTGTTTTTATTATATACTGCGAAATCTGTGCAGGTAATTAATGCGCACCCTGTAGATTCAGTACGATTTTTAGAAAAATATGTTTGAAATTTTTTTTTCAAAAAGCGTTTATTGGCAATTCTTTTGTGATATCCTAGTAACTCATATAACTGCTCTCCCTGCACATACTTCTTCCATAGTCAGATGTTTTGTTGACTCTCATCGCAGTCCTGCTTATAAACTATATATGCTGGTTATGAAAAGGCTCCTTTGCGGGCACAGAGCTTCTGCCAAACGAATTCTTCAACGAATCTTGTCCCACCCGCCTAAAACTGTCTATCTTCTTTGCTGGTATTTAGACAGTTAAACCGTTGCTTTGCAAAAGGACGTTCTATCCATAATGACCTAATAGAAGAAGTTCAAGAAATTTGTACAGAAGAGTAGAGCTGCGGAAGCCGTTTTAGAGTGAAAACAAGGTAGCAGAACGTTATGGAAAAGCTCTATAGTTTGACAATGCATTTTGCTATAAAGTTCTGCAAGAAACCCTTACTAGGAATGCATCTATGTACAACAAAATCAGGAAAGTTTTGCCTTCATGAGTTCTGCATTCAAGTCTGGCTTGCATTTGTAGACTTGGCTGCTGTAGTTAAAAAGATAGCGTTGCTTTCAGTTTTTCCTTTTTTCACATGGACAGTATGAGAAAAATGGCAGAAAAAAAATGGATTTGGCATACAACACGGAAAATTCGAGTGGATACATTCTGTGGCAGTATAGACGTAGCTCCTCAAAGTGACGGTACCATATATTTTGTGCATTTATCAGTAAGGCTTCCACAACTACGACAGGATAACTTAAATGGTCCGTTCACGGTAAATAGCTATATGTAGATCGTCTCCGGGCACCTGATCCTCGGCCTTTTATTACGGTAAAGTGATCAGAGTTCTGCAGTCACACACGTCCTGTGGCAAGCTGGAGGCTGAGACCAGAATGAGCGAAACAGCTCCAGGAGAAGCAGTGCGTAGTGCAGCCGCCAGTCTCATTTTAGACTCTCCGCCTTCGCGGTAAAAACGACCTTGCAAGCTGATGTAATAAGCAATGTGCTAGAACCGATTATGACGAAAGCAATACGAGGCTGCGTTGCTCTACAAGTATACACTCGAGTATTATTAGTTTGTTGTACTGTTGCGTTTTTTTAGTGTCACATTTATTTTTACATTCCTATTCTATGTTGCAAGCGCGCTAATATGAAAGTGGAGAGAAAAAGAAAGGAAAATGCTGCAAAAAAAATGAATTATAACTCAGAGATAGTATTGCTCATTTCCTCTGCTTCTGCTCTGAGTTTGCAACCAAAAATCTAGATCACAAGTAGGTGAAGGCGCCCAAACTACCGATTTTTATCTTTAAAGTTTAAAAAATTTAAAAGATTTGCAACCAATTTCCTTCGCTTCGCCTCAGCCCTATCCCCGCTCTCTTGAAAAAATTTCTGCGACAGCCACTGTCTATAAAGTACCCTCTGCCTCACTTTCTGAAAGGAAGTTGTGTAGGACTGCAGTAGGCGCGGGGCAGTCGGCGGGGCAGTCGCAGCGCGGGCAACTCTGGCCGGGACCCAATTTAGTCGATCGCTGAATGCTGGAGTTTCGAGTCCCGACCAGAGTTTCCAGCGCCGCACTGCCGTGCCGACTGGCTGAATGCTCACATCTTCGATGTATCTGCTGGCTGATCTCCTGCAAAATAGCAACAAAAATAGGCACTTATAAACGCTGTTACTCCCATTCCCGTTCTCCAAAATCGACGCTGATAACATAGAGTTTCGTCAAAATTCACGGTCTTCAGAAAGGCTACACATTGAAAGCAGGAGTTGCGGTAAATGCGCTTTCTTTTTTAGTCGCAAGTAAGACCTGTTGCCAGAATAAGCCATGGTCTACGTGGCTCCATGTACAAAATCAAGCTCGACGGGGAATTGTCGCAAATATTTTGAGTTAGTCGGACAACTTTCTAAGTGCGGGCGAAAAAAAAATAGCGCTTCTCGTATAAATTTTGAGTAAAACACAGCTAGGAAATATGAAAACAGACAGTCGTTGCCTATTTGTGGTACAATGGGAACGTCTTGTAATAGCGTCAGGATTAGATTTGCTGTTGATCACATTTGGTTAGTGCAAGTTCAGGGGAAGAACCAGAACTTGCACTTGGGAGCGATGAAGTTGTAGCGGTTGTTGCTTAGAGAAAAAAGGCAAAGGTTAAAAAGAGTATGAACGATAACTTTTTTTGGAGAGTATGTACTGTAGAGGCTAAACTAGCATGGCTAGCCCAGAACGCACACATCTTTAAGCTTGTAAACCAGGGGTAGTAGACTACTGTAATTGTACATAGAACAGATCGAAATGGTTGGTGCAGTAAAGCGAACGCCTAAGCAAAAATAGTAATTATGCTGGCATTTGTTATTTCCATAACTATATAGCATAGTTACGGAAATCACAAATGCGTTTTAATCTCTGCTTAGGTAGCATTCCGGAACTGGCACATTTTTAAGGCGACTGTACAGTGCCTTCAGAAGGATTTAGCGCATAATCTGACCGTGGCTGTTAAAGGTTAGAGCCAGTTGAACCAAATTTGAGACATCCTAAAAATTTTTGTGTCTGCATAAGCTGTTGTCGACAAGAACAAGCGTCTATGATATTTTAGAGGGCTCAAGACCGGAGTTTCTATCCTGCATGGCTTTATGAATTCCGCAAGGAGCGTAGTTGACGCGCTCTGTTGTTCGCCGAAGTTCGTCTCCAGATGCTCTTTTTTGGTCTGCGATACAGGTCGAAAGAAGAGGGCTTAATAACGTCAAGAAAAAAATCAGTTAGGTTGAATCGTAAATTTTGCGCTTTTAAACAACAGTATGCATTAATTCCGGTCCTCAGTTGCTGCTCACTGGTAACATTCTATTTAGTTGCCATCGCATCCTCTATCGAATAGCACTTTAAACTTCTCTGCAGCGCTCTTCCTAGATTCATTAACAGCTTGGTTTAAAAGCACAACCCCCAACTGAGAAGTAGTTTTCGAAATCTTTATATAGGTGAATTATCGCAAAATGCTGATTATAACGGTATACCGTAGATTTCTGAAACCTCCATTTTCGCCATTTCTTAGAGCTTACCCTCAATGTGCTGCTCTAGGAAACGCCAGTATCCCAAATACCAAAATGAGATGGGACTGTGCCTTTAAGTAAATTCCAAACCAGGACCGGAAGTAACCACGCCGATATCTGAATTTTCGGAACAAAAAATTCCTCAACAAGATAACTCTAACGTAATTGATCTTGTATTTTCATTTGAAAATGAACCTACACATTAAAGTGTGCAAGCTAAGCTCTAGCCAGAGAAGCCTTAGGCGCAAATGTCCTCGGAAATGCGCGGGTCTGCTCCTAAAACCGGGACATCAAGCACCACTGAATCCTTTATTTAACAGTAACAGGAAGACCTTGGTCGTTTGAAAGGAAATAATGGAAATTTGTTGCTTGATTGTAAATTTGTCACTAAAAGTTTGATTTTGGTGGATAATTTGCGCGTTTTCAGTGCCATTTTCCACACGAGGGATTTGCAAGTGAAGTGTACACAACAGAAAGCAGTCTAAAGACTATGGTGCTGGAGTGAAATGGTACTTATAGTACACATTTCTTGTAGTGCGGGTTAGCAAGCGGAAAAATAACACGAATACAAAACGCCAGCGGTAACAGTTTTGTTGTAGAATAAGCAAAAACTTGTGAATGATGAAGGTCCATGTATCAGTTCATGGCACCAAACAAAATCTCCCACAGAACTTTCAATCCATTCTACGAAGCTCAATCGTAGTAGGAGCAATGAATAAGCGAATTTGAATAAAACATAATTTCCGATCATTTCCTGAAATGCTGTCCAGCTTCTGCTATAGAATTCTTGGATAATTCCTACGCAATTTTTGGGATATTCCTTAATGGTCAGGTATTTAAGCGCGCATCAGTAGTGCTTTCGCAAGAGCGGAAACTCCCGAAAGTATGGTTTTTTTTGAAACGGATTTTCTGGATATTTTCCGTAATAAATATTCCAGAGTCATAATTGTTATAAATGCTCTGGTAAGCGCTATATTAGGCTTCATTTGCTGATTCTGAAATGCACAAAATTCCTCATAGATCTTCTTCTGAGCGAGGCTATGGCTCGTCAAACCCTAAAGTAACATTTGCATTAACCTAATGAAGGCGGTTTTCATTGCTCTGAGGACAACTTAGGCGACTTTTAATTCTTTAGCTTACTCACAATTTGAGCGTTGTTGAATGCACTCTATAGGTACGTAAAATTAATATGTGCTAAAATGAAATGAACAGCTTTCTATTATATAAATAGTGATATACCCGCTATGACATTTTCATGTCATAGTGAGTATATCACTGTTTATATAGTAGAAAGCTATTAAAGAACATAAGTATAAGTATATACGTAGCTAAATGCAGGAGCAACAGAATCAAGAAATGAATGAAACGCAAAAAAAAACGAATAAATCAAGTGAGATAGCTAACTTCAGCGAATCGCTACAGAATCAGGGCGCCGCAGCTAGAAGAGCTAAGCACCTATCTGGTCAGGCTGATCTTTTATCTGTTCGAGCTAAATGCCTATGAGCATTGCCAAGCTCACACACATTCAGTTCTCGGATTCAAACAGATAAGAGAGCAGCTTTCCAAATCATAGCTTTTTATTCCGCACATAGTCAATAGAAAGAAGTGCAAAATACGCGCAGACTAAGGCAGTCCGTTCTACATAGGAAGTGTTCCCAACGAAAAAGTTTCCAACATCGTCGCCACACGATAAACAGCGGTGTACGGGGAAATGCTGACAACTTGACGTAGAACCAATTTATCGCGACTTATTTATCGCTTCTTAGTAGGCTACAGTAGTCGCAAACAAGGTGATCAGATAGAATTAAATGCATATTTCTCAGACAGGGTAGAAGAACAATGGGTAGCCGTCGAGATTAATGGTATAACGACGCTCTTACTCAGGTGTAAGAGGCTCGCGCGGAAGTAAATTATAAAAATTCCGGAAGCAACCTTCGCAAACCAGCTTTTATTCACTTATTTCATTTTATTCATTACAAAACAGATGGTAAGAAGGGATACATAAGAGGCATAGTTTCAAGACGTGCATGATAAGATTGCCAACTGAAATAAATCATTTCTTTCCAATGGGACATTTCAAGTTGTGGTAAGTGAACGTATCTTCCTCTCGTTCTGTAAAAAAGGGTTATACTCAGCGAGCGCATTATCACAAATCCTTCTGGGTGCACATGTCTTTTGAACGTACTAGTTCAGTTGAACTCATTAGGAATGTCATGTATTGTTTTCGCAGGTGACATCAAAATTTACTCCCTGATGCATGATCGTCAAGAAAGAAGCAAATTAGAAAGGGCAATTTGTTGATATTCTATTGTGAATCGTCCAATCAACGATGCCTTCCACTTCCTGGGGAAGAAAACCAAATTACTATCCACTGCGTCAAAAAAATGCTTTTCAAAGTAGTCTAGGTAAAGTACCACTGGAGTAAGTTGATAAAATCAAAGGTCTCTGATTTCCAGTAACAAGAAAGTTGACATTCGACAAGTACTGCATTTTTTGTTGCCTTTACTGCGTCTCCTAAAGTTTACGATCTATTTAAGTGATTAGTAACAATCGATTAATGCCTTTAACTAAAAGCGCACAAAATGTAAGTAAGAGCACTACTCGAGCCTTGCAGGAAAGGATCTATCTAAAGCCATGGGAAAGTCCAAAACAGCTTTGCTGGAGAACTTTGCTTTTGTACGCATGGTATTGACCATACCAATCCTCCAAGTGCTAGTATGAGGAACAACTCTTTCAGTTTTTGTCAAAGTCGGAACAAAACAGGCACGAACATGAATCGTGAAATATTGCGTGTCACATAGGATTAAGCAAAATTGAACTCTTCACCTTATGTTGTAAATGTATCTTGTAATTGTGTCCAAAGCTTAAGTTTGAATTGTAGATATGGCATGCCATGTAATAATGACGACAATATAAGGATAAAGATTAGCACAAAATAAAGTAAAGCGGATTAGCAAAATGAAGAAAAAGGAGCATTAAAAAGGAAGAAAAGATTCAATTTAATGGTTGAAGCTTACCAGAACTTCCACAATTAAATGTCGAAAACCGAGCTGTTCCGGCATTAGATGTTTGTATTTTCAGCCTCAAGCCATGCGAAGTGCGGAGATACTAATCAGTTACATTCAATTCATTTAATCTCTTAACCTATTTCATGTGAGCTATAACTGGTTTGCACTTCTATGAATCGTATTCTAAAAAATGGGTTGAATTGAAAAGAGAAGATCATGTGGATACTACAATGAGTTGAATGAATACACAAGCTGAAAAAAGAAAATGCCACGATTAACGGCGGAATAAAGCGCTAGTCGGACTTGTATGAAAATCGTAAAACATTTAGAGAAATTCATAGGTGCGATTTAGTGCGATACTTTTAAGTCAGCTTTCGGATAAGAAATTTCTACTGTTTACACTGGTCACAAACATTTCTGTCGTACTGTCTTTGTCATAGGCTCGTATTTTTAAACGTCCTATGAAAATCGACAAGAAGTCAGCATTCCGCTATTTTGAAGCGACGCTTTTTGGTCTCTTAATCTTATGTGTAGTCGAATTAACTGGATACAAAAGTCTTGTGCTAAATTTACTTTGGATGTGAATGTTTTTTTGTCGTAACAGCTCTAGCAAACCTTCAGCGTAAAACAAACAGTGTCAGGTGCTATTTTTTGTCATCTCCTTCGGCAAAAGTCTTCCCAAGGCTCAAACCGCG
>KN549203.1:324162-338994 GCA_000797555.1 Oesophagostomum dentatum | reverse complement strand
GGTCATATTGAGCGTCAAATTTCTGAAAAAACTAACGCACAGGAATATCCTGTTGTTGCTGATTCTCACTGAGCCGTCGACCAGTTTTCGCTTCTTAAAGGCAGCGCTCGGCCCCAAAAAGGCTATCGAGCTATTATGGTAGGAATGTTGGGAACATGCTCCCCTACATCCCTACCACAGTTCGAAACGCTAAAATTAGCTCTAACTTCCAAAAAGGACAGTTTTATTCAGTTGACGTAGGCGTTCAGGCGTTGTTGTGCCTTGTGACGAGTGAAGGACTCTGATTAAACACTAGCAGTAGATCTGCATTGTTCAGAAGCTAATAGTAAAGGTATACTTTTATGTCGATTTGACATTCATTAGCTTTATAAAGCAGAAATTCCTCTGGACGGCCGAAATCAAGAACCTACTAAATAGAGTTGTAACGTTCGAATAATCGAATAATTAAAGTATTTGGAGCTATAAGTAGTGTTCGTATACGTACTTCACACCCTTCAGCACGCACGCTGGGATTATGTTCTGCAAATGTGGTACAAAGAATTAGCTACAAATGAGCTATGCTGGTTCAGCGAGCTATGCGATTACTCCAATAATGGTGGTGCCTTTAAAATAAATAGCCAAGTTCTTCACCAAAAATTAAGTGGTTCTTTGTTATACATAAGAAAAATTACCATTATGCCATAAATTATTGTTACGCACATTAAGAAGCCGCAAAATCACTTCATATGTCTCGAGTTTCAGCTATAACTTCTTTTCAGAGGAGGCTTCATTCAAAATTATTCGAATATTCGATAGTTACAATAATACTACTAAGGACTTTCTGAGAAGACAAAGACGAGAATTATCAAAGGACGTTTCTCCATATTTCTCCTGCCATCCCTTATTGATCTTCGGTGTGGAGCCTTTCCTGCTGAAATCCCACACGAATTTGTGCACTAATCTGAAACTTTTCCGCGAAAAGGAATTTTTATACGTCTTTCAGACATGACACAAATAGTTTTCTGTTAGATTCGATAGCACTGGAAGAGTCGAAACGATTACACAATTGAAGTGCTGCATGATGAGAGCGCAAGCTTCATACAAACGCAGCCATACCACGACGCATTTGAGGTTTTTAACTCGCTTTCCCCACACACGGACAGTATCGCGTGGTTGTACATTTCTTACCAAAATGTAAGTCGAAACTAAAGGCGAGCAGGAAACTCGTGATGCGTCCGGCCTTCGTTCACGCACTGGAGCGCGAGCGGTTGAGCATGCTTTGAAATGCGTGGCATCACTTGAACGTGTCCGCAATTCACGCTCGCGTTCGTTCAAGAGAGACTATGAGTTCCTCACTCGTCTGTACTTGATCTACAGTTTCGGCTGGAAACTTAGGAAACGTCTTCTTTCATCTTCAGAAACACCAACCGTTACCGCCTAACAAGTAGTTTGACATGTCTGACACGTCACTTCTTGTCTACTGACGATGGTTTTTTTGTTGCATGTTTTGAGCTCTCATGCCTCACGCAACATGTTGATGATCCTATCAGAACACCGATTTTTCGTACGAAAATGAGAGGAATCGAAAGAGAATGCCCCTAAGCCATTGAGCGAAGATCGCGCCTTTACAAACTCTTTTTGTCTGCTATAACACGTGACGTTTTTCTCAGCTTTTATTTACTCGCCATTTCTAAACATAGCACAGTGAGCAATTTTAAGTATCTAGACGCTCAAAATTAATTATTAGCGTAGTAGTGGTCGCTTTCAAACCAAATTTGGTGGATATGTTCCTCCTGGCCAATTTTTTTTTCAATTTCATTTTTTGGAGCTGGAACGAACACTTGACTTTGCCTTCTAGCCATGTCGCTTTTTTTCGCAAAAAATAGTCTTCTGTCCCTTTGCTTTGTTCCCATTTTCTGCTTTTTCTTGAGCAAAGGTGGCTTAAAGGCACAGTCCCACCTGGAGTCGTTTCTGAGATTCTGCTATGAATAGAAGCGCCGGAAGCCATTGATCACAAAACTGTAAAAATCAGTGGCGAAAACTGTCGAAAACCCCATTTTTCAGAGCGTAGAAAATTCGTTTTTAGTACTGGCGAAGGCGTGGTTTCTCACATGTTTCTCACATTTCCCAAATCCCGGCCGAGTGACCACGCAAACTGCACGTAGCCCGATGCGGCTGTGACACCCCAAATTGACCACCGTTCAGATCAAAGCAGGAAATTTCGTGAAAGTTATTGTGCAGACAGAGCATTTTAAAACATTTGATATGAGAAGCTTTTCCTTAATATTATGCAAAAATACTAAGTTGCTTGGAAGCAGTACGATGCTGTGAAATGGGAGATCGGTGGTGCTAGGACAACTCGTGCGGAAATGTTTTGATCTAAGCTCAAAAACGGGGTTTTTGACTGTTTTGATCGGATGTGCGTATATCGCTGAATTCAGGATGTCACGCTGGTTCTGAATATACCAAAACCGTGAACACCAAAACGAGGTGGGACTGTGTCTTTAAGGTGCGACTGATACATATCCAGGCGAATTAGCAAGTTCATATTCTTGGATAATGCGTCCGCACACAACATCAACCCGCTCTCCAGCCATATTGCTGCGCCAAATTTCAAACCTATCTTTTTGGTTATATGGCAGAGTAATCCTGAAAAAGTTTAAGTATCTGGGCGAGGAGCAGGTAAGGGCAAGATATTTTTGTACTCCCGTATAGAAGGGATACATATACGTAAGATGCTACAGCGGCTATGCGCGGCTAACGTTTCTTCACAAAACAAACATAAGGGCGCCCCCTGTTTTCATTTCAAAAGATTCGGCGCATTTTTAACGGTGATCCACAAATAAACGGTTCGGAGAATTACACTGGTCTTAAAGTGCATTTCCTCCTTTATATGAAAGATATTGCCAACCTTACGTACTACAGTATGAAAAGAGATATTCGACTTCAGATGATGTTGTCGATTATTAACTAAATACTACTATCGCACATAGTCTAACTTTGGTCTGTTACAGCTATCAGATAAGCGAAGAATAGCCCCAAAATGTTACAGGTATGAATACTAGGGATCTTTAGAAGTGTAATGATACCAAAATGCTTGCATTTTGTAACAGGTCTAAAAATGGGTTTTGAGCGTTCAGATGCTCGAAATTGCACACTGCGGTACGGTAGAGATGGAAAATCGGTGCGGTTTGCGCGTAGTGTGTAACTTCGGATAGGGGGTTCTAACCAAGCTCAAAACCATTCCCCACTTGTAGGACTTTGCCGGATAAATTTCATGCATAGTGGAACGCCTCAGGCACACGCATTCCATAAACATAGTTCTTTTCCAGGACACCTCTGTCTCCGCAAATGCTCGGTCATCGCAGCGCGCACCGACCTCTCTGCTCAAGTGTAAGTTTACAGACAGCGCTCTTTGCGACATCGTCGAGGTCGAAGACAGCAGTTTTTCTGCAAAGTATCCGCAGTATATCCGCACAACCATAAGAAAGGCTTTGAGGAAAATGAGCATGCCTCCCCCTCCCAAACCCGCTTGCAATAATTTGCTCAAGAAATCCTCCAAATTTTCGCAAAAAAAAATCACAGCTCCTCCAAATCCGAGGCGGTTTTGATAACAACGATATTGCTGCGGCCAGTCGCTAACGATAATATTACCAACTTCGTATCTACAAGTGTGCACCCAGTGCAGGAGCAGCCGCCACGCCGCCAAGCAGAAGTCACGTGAAAGTCATGCGACTTCATTGGTCCCGCATTGAAAGTCTGGTCGCGGTATTGCCGCACGCGCACTCTCGTCATATGCTGCATGCTGAATTGCGCTCGTTCGACAGGTTCCATATTCGGTGGGCAGGAATTTATTACGAATATATGCGAAGTGCTATACTCTTACTAGATACTAGTGATGCTTGCTAGCTTCTTCGCAACATTTGACACACTTGAGACAGATCGAACGGATATGTTTCCGCTCGGCATGTGTGACAACATCATTCATCCGAGTAGCATTTAGAACCGTTTCTTTTTTGATTGGTAGCTATCTGCATAGCTTTGATTCATTCTAGCGATGCTGATTTGTTCATTTATGTTCTTGAGTTCCCGTCTTATAGTTCTATCTCATCATTTTTTCGGTGTTCTGTTTCCGCAACGCGTATGGATGATTCTCCTTACATCAATGATATCTCCAGCGTCTCTTTACTTTCCCCATGCTATTCTATGAGACAGAACTGTGGTGACTGTGCTGAACAACCTATTATAGAAAGCCCAAATCCGGTAGGTTTTATATTTACTGTTAGAGAGGACTTCACGTCACAACAGTTTGTGCACATGTGCGGATATAATCTTTCTTATTCATGCTTTATGTTAAGCTTCGAAAACACAAGAAAATGCGGATTACTCCACTGACTGACGACTACAATCCAAGGGATAATCTTAGCGATCAGTATCTGTGGGAATATGAAGCAATGCTGGAAGTGAGTTGTCCGTCATTATGTTGAAGTACTCTGCTTTTTTCGACGTTTTCGAAACGCACATTATACCGATGGGGACGACGGGTCACAAGAAGCCGCGGTGTGTTCGGCAGAAAGTATGTTAAAGTGTGGTAAGAGGTTATCACCACCTCTATCAACTAGTCAAAGAAGAACATAAAAGAACAAGTTTAGGTGACGTTTTAGGTTCACTGTTCCTGTGGATTTATGTGTACACCTGAGAGACAAGTTTAATAAAAGGATAAGATACGATCATTTGACTTCGCACAAAAGGGTGTTTTGGTTGTGATTAGTGTTTGCTGACATTTCACGTGCTTAACTTCTTCTAAGTGCTCGCAACACCACTTTATGTAACCGTCGTCCCCATCGGTATGATGTGCGTCTCGAAAACGTTCTTTTTTCTCTGTTGTCCATTCCGGTAACTGCTGATGAAGGAACAGGGAACTCCCCCAGGGTTACGAAGCTATCGTATTTGATGACAAAAGTTCTTCAACAATCGCCGCAAAAAGTGCGAGTGGCAGAGGCCGATTTCTGCTTAATTGTAGTTAAATACAGTGTCTCTTACGAGCTTGATTGTAGTAACTATCAGAGGCTACTTAAAGGAATAAATATCTCCCTTTACTACTTTAGCTTATTGTATGTTTACGGGGTTAAGCGCTGCTAACGCTTTGCTTAAAATAAAATGAATAGGTTATTGCCGTTCTAACTGCCATTTGCTCAACACCCCTGAACAGTATAGGTTTGTACTGTGATCAGAATTGTCTCACTCAACAGTCTGCTAGATTCTATAGATAAGGGTTTCTGAAGGTTGTGAGCGAGAGGATCTTTGAGTAAATCCCTCTCGCCGTAAACTGAGAACATCCACAGAAATATCTGTACCAAACAGTGATCCTACAGCTACAAAATGCAGATTGCGTTTTACTTTTTTGGGGTTCTTTGGAACCCTTGTAAGAACCAAGATGGCAAAAAGAGCATTTGCTTGGATAGTTAGCTGTAGGTGGGTATGTATCGTTGACGTATACCGAAATTGAAGTGCGAATGGAAAGTTTGCTGATGAATTATACTACAAAATGGCTTTACAGACACAGAGCGCATCCATCTTTGTCCTCACCACTACTTTACAGTAAGCTGATTCAAGGAAGCCTGCTCAAAGTTTGGGAATTATTTGATGTTGCGATATGTTTAGGTTTTGCCTAGATGACGACTTTACTGGATCTGACTTGGTAAATTCCAGCTATTCATACTTGGTGCAGCTAGGAATTTGGCTAGAGTTTACCAGTTTTTGAAAATTTTTATGGCTAGAATTTACCAGTTTTCAGAAACTTTTATCTGTTTTGTTCATGCCACACCATGCCTTAGGCAGCAACTCTTGTTTGCCAGCAACGTGAAATCGTTGCTGCTGCATTCTACAGCGAGACAGAATTCAGAAGGATTGGTTCCAGTAGAAGAAAAAAGACCAAATACTTTGCTCGTCATTCTAATAGCGTGCACCGTAAACCGTGAATATAAAAGAAAGTATAGGTTTCAATTCGTGTTGGCTATTTTTCCAACGAAATCGTTGAAATCGTTCTTTTAGACGATACGATTAAGTGATTTTTTTATGGTATAAAAATATAAAAACATGTGACAATATATTTGCAAGCTAACTTGTTTCAAAGTGAATTTTGCGAGGAACATCAGCGTCACTGTGCGATTATATGTTTGCCTATTTCAGAAGTTCAGCTCTAACTGGAACGAACATGAGCAGCTGGATTTCATCGAACGTATTTTAAATCGCATGACTCATAATCAGCTGTTCTTCACCCATAAGTTGATTCAGCCGATGCTGCAACGAGATTTCATTGCTTTATTACCTCGTGAGTATTTTTTTCTACGTCGTATTTGTAAAAACACTGAGTGGGTTTACGTTTTTTTCCATTAAAAAAAATTCTAGAACACCTTGCTGAAATGATTCTCCTAAACTTGGATGCTGAAACCTTAGCTTCCTGTGAAGCGGTGAGCACAAAATGGCGAGCTGTGCTCGCTAAAGGTCAGCTGTGGAGAAAAGTTATCGAGCGCAATGTTCGTACAGACAATATGTGGCGTGGTTTGAGTGAAAAGAAGAAATGGTCAGTTCTGTATATTCTTCCTAGGTTTTTGTTCAATGAAAACATTTTGTTTTTAGGAGGAAGTTCATTATGGTGAGTCGAGATTGCGCAGCTCACGAAATTTGTCACAACTATCGAGTGCCATACATAATGATGCGAGGATCTGCAGAAATGGTCATGCTGCAACATCGATTTTACAGGTATCTTCTGTTGTGTAAATGCTGATGTTGACCTTTGTTGTTTTTATAGTGCCGGTTTAATGCCACATTTTTCACTAACACACCAACATTTTAGGGAATTGTACCCAAAAGTTGTGAATGACATTGCAAAGATCGAGTCTAATTGGCGTAATGGTGTTTACAAATTGAGCAGCATAAACTGCCGTTCGGAAAATAGTAAAGGTAGTGGAACTTGGATTCTATTAGAAGATATCACGACGTAGTATAATTCAGGTGTGTATTGTTTGCAATACGATGACGAGAAGATTGTTTCCGGTCTACGCGATAACACTATAAAGGTATTCTTTGCGACACGTTATTGTTTCTTTATCTCTCTCTCTCTTTTTTTTTAAAGGATTCGTAATTGCTTTTCTTGCAACTATGACACATTCCGAATTATTAATCACATCAAGATAACCGAAATTCGAATCCGCGGGAATATGAGTGGGGTTGTTCATGCTCAAATTTTGTGTTTTAAAATCTTACGTTGAACGTTAGTAAGCGGATACGTCCAGAATTAGTCACAGAATGCTAAAATGTCATTTTCTTAAAAAGAGATATCTAAATGGCGTTTATTTTTTTCGCGTATCACTGAAGTCATCTGGATCCTAGGAACAAATTTTTTTGCGGTCGCTCGAATCAGCTCTTGTAGCATCGGACTGGTTAGTCAAAACGCTCTTTTGTAAATTAACAAGTGTTTCAGGTTTCTCATTGTAAGTTCTAGTTTAAGATAGCCATAGTGATTTGCAAATGCATAGTGAAAATCTTAAATTTACCATATATTTTTCATAAATATGATATTTTCTTATTGTCGGAACGACTGACAAACTAGAAGTGCAGCCCAGAAGAAAAATAAGAATTTCATCAGAGTAAGGTCCGCCCCATATTGACGCCACTTCATTCTTTCTTGTGGAAGAAAAATGTCTGTAGAACTGCTGCCATCGTCAAAATAGTAATTTCTACCGGCTTCATATTTTTTTTAAACATTTGTTCGCGATGGTTTTATAGACGTCTTTCCAATCTTTGTACTGCACGGTATCCGCTGTAAGCCGTAAAAGTCTTATTCTTGAGCTCCGTTTACGCAAGTGAGTACAAATTGTTTGTCGATACAGGGAAAAATGGCAAGCTTTCTCTCTGCTTTGTGTCTTCTGCTAGTCTCTTGAATAAGCCTCGGTGATTAACACGCCGAGGACATGCATTGTGGTTGGTTATTTGCGCAGATGCTGGCGTTTTTCTGTTTATTTTGAAAAATTAAAACTCATGCTGTTTTCCAAACAGTCGGGGTCATTCTGGAATCTATTCTTCGCTTGCTCAGAACCCCATCGAGATACAAACACGATACCAGTAAGAGGACCTGATCGTCATAAATTAAAATGATTCTGGAATTCCTTTCGGTGTCTTTCCATAGTGACCAAAATTTTAATGCACCAGTATGAAAGAGCCGTAGGTCTCAGGCTGCACACAGAATTTTAGCACATTTTGTTAACTTCATTTGTGAGCTGTACATGCTTTGTACTACTCAGAATAGCATAGTGATAAAAGCTGATGGGGATAGGATTCACTCTATCACAACAGATAAGCAGTTTCATTCTGGAGCGTTTTGGTGCACATTTGCTTATGCGGTATGTAGCTTTAAAGCTCCGGAATCCTTAGTTTACGAATAATTTCCTAGTTTTTGCGTTCCACGTCATGCGGAACTCGCAACAGGTAATTAATTCTTGTGACTGCGTATTCTGGGAAAGGTTTAGTGTGCAGATTAGTTTCATTATAGCTTATGTTTGTAGGTATGGAATCGTCAAGATTTGAGCTGTGTACGGGTACTGTCAGGGCATACGGGTTCAGTGTTGTGCCTTCAATACGATGAAAGAGTCATTATATCGGGTTCGCTTCCTTTTTTTTGATCTCGTCCATTTTCTCTCATCTAATCACAGTCATGTTTTCAAGGTTCATCAGATGCAACGGTTCGTGTTTGGGATGTATCAACAGGAGAATGTTTGAACACATTGATTCATCATTGTGAAGCGGTTCTACATTTACGTTTCAATGATGGAATAATGGTCACATGGTGAATTACCTCGTTTTCAATTCAAACTTGTTTATAGAACTTCACCTTTGTGTAGTTCCAAAGACCGGTCAATTGCGGTATGGGACATGATGTCGCCGCGCGAGATCAACCTGCGACGAGTTTTGGTTGGACATCGCGCGGCCGTAAACGTGGTCGACTTCGATGACCGTTATATAGTTAGTGCTTCTGGTGACAGAACCATTAAGGTACGTAGTTTGACTTAACGAAAACAACGGAAAAAGTTAGTGGACATCATTAGGTGTGGTCAGCTGACACTCTAGAATTTGTGCGTACTCTTTCGGGTCATAAACGAGGCATAGCCTGTTTGCAATATCGAGGTCGACTTGTCGTCTCCGGATCCAGCGATAACTCAATAAGGTAATTAAATACTATCGGGTTGGGCTGATTAGTGTGAGATAATACTGTTTCAGACTGTGGGATATTCATTCCGGTGTATGTTTGCGCGTTCTCGAAGGCCACGAGGAACTGGTGCGCTGCATTCGTTTTGACGATAAACGAATCGTTTCCGGGGCTTATGACGGGCAAGTTTCCATGATATTTTCGCAGATTGCTTTAGTTTGATGCAGCGATGTGCTTTTACAGGAAAATTCGCGTGTGGGATTTAGAAGCTGCTCTTGATCCACGTTCCTCTCCTAGTTCTCTCTGCCTTAGCACATTAGTGGTGAGTGTTACCGACTATACTTGATGTGCGAAATACGCAGTCTTTCATTGAAAGGAATTTTTTTAGCAACATACGGGACGAGTATTTCGTCTTCAATTTGACGACTTCCAAATTGTGAGCAGCTCCCACGACGACACCATTCTCATCTGGGATTTCTTGGTCGAACCTACATCGCAGCAGACAAGCGGAACGTCTCCGCCATCCAGTACCCAGGATGATCCTGCGCCAGCAACGGCTGTGCCGTCCAGTTCGGCCGAGAGGACCATCGCTACTGACGGAGCCTGCAGTCCTCCTCGAAGTCCACCCAGGGAAGACGACTGCTGCGGACAGTCTGGAAGTAGGACGTACAACAGCATATTTGAAATATGGACGGAGAATGGATCCGTCCGCTACGTCGAAAAGCCCCTGTTCCCTCCTCGTGTGTTCCCTGGATTCGTGAGTTTGCACAGGCATTCGAGTAACCTCAGAGTATAGTTGAAATGTACATGGTTATTAATAATTGTTTGAACAACCATCATGCAGTTTTATCTATTTATACTACTGCAGAAATTTTGTTTTTGCGATTTTTGTGATTTGGATAGTTCCCTACGTGTTAGTTAGATCTAGTGGTTTGAGAGTCCTTTTTTTATGGGTGCTATCTTTAGTTAAGCTACTTTTGCCCGTCAGTAATGCACATCCTGGGGTTTTGGAGAATTACTGAATATGAGTTGGAGTTTTTGAACCTCTATGACAAAGCGAAGAACTGGAGGAAAAAAGTCGTTCGTTAACCAAAAAATTACTCTAGGTAAAAAATTATAAACCAGAATAAAATTTCATTTGTGTTAAAAACAGACATCGAATCTTAATTCAGCCAGGCGTAAAATAAAGAGTATGCTGTTTTGTCAGATGGCATATGCTTTAACGAAATTCGATCGGAAAGAGCAGAGAAGCGAAAAAGTTTTTTTTGTTAAATCAGGAGTATTTTCTTTGAACTTTTTCATTCCTAGGCGATTATTAATTCCGGGGCCCTAAAGCACCAGTTTGTAGTAGTAGCTGACTCTTGCCAACAGTTATATGAGGTGAATGTTAATCGAGAATGGTTGCAATTCAGCCATGCAGAGTTAGTAGCGACACAATTTTTCACTCAGCATAATGTAGTATATTGTCGGTATGCACTAGTGACACTTATTTGGGCATTTTGTTTAGGAAAGCGACGCACATGAAGAGGGTGCAGCACTGGCGAACGGCGGGGAGGAACAACGGCCGCTGGAGGTGGTTCAGATGGAATCGTCGTCGGATGATGAGGAAGCGGACCCAAATGCAGCGGGCCCGTCTAATCACCAAAGTCGAGCTCCTCCTGCTAGTCCCGAGCCGTTTGACAAAGGTGCATAATTAGTTTGTCTTTCTGCTTCTTGTCTTGGGTACCCAGCCAAAATTCCTCACTTGCTCATAGTTGAAATGGGCTTTTGAATGACGATAGTCTCTGGGCACGATCCGACTGAGAATCTAAGGGAGTTTTTCTCACGTTTTTATGGGGCGCTCAATACCATAAAGGGATATTTTCTTGCATGTTGCGGGAGGGGTTTAGTGGCGGAACATTGTAGGGTGATGAGAATGCTGCGCAATTTGGCAGACCTTCATTTAACAGCAAATACCAGTGCATGCCATTTATGAGTACTTTCCCTAACATGCCATCGTTCATTTTTGAAGTATTCCTTAACGGACTGAAAAATTGGGAGAGCATCACTTATATTCTTAGCAAGGATCGTGCCTTTAATTTTGGTATTTTGTATAAGCAGTTCAATACTCACTAACTTTTATGTTACGTATGAAGCCCGTAGTCGTTTGTTTGCCCGGTCGTATGTTTTGAAGCATGGTTATTATATAGTTTTGTTTGCAACACTTGAAATTTTGATACAACTCCAATTTTCCCAAGATTAAACGGTGTCTGAGATGAATAATCTTCTTACTTTGTCTACGGTTTTCCTTCACAAACTTGTTCACCTAGTCTCAGACTTTTTGCGAAAGTAATGATCCTCGAGCAGTCTTATAATGAAGCGCTTCTCAACATCTCTTTTCATTTGTTTTGTTGTGAATATCAGACGATAATCTGCAGCTGGATTGAGACAGTAATCTAACCTAATGTTTCTGACTAATTCGTACTATTACTAACGTTTTCCTACAACCGCTTTGTTCCTTTCAGGTTTTGCATTGTATATTTATCCGTCCGGCTGTCGGTTTATTGCTCTAGCTTAGCTATATTCGTCTAGTAAATACTGTTTGTTTACATTCATTCGAATCTTTGAGGTTCCATTTCTCACCTTCTCACCACCTAGTTTGTTTATATTTCTCATTATTATCTCGTGTTTCCGTTAATTTTGTATTTATGCTATCTGTATAGAATTTTTGTGTATGTGTTGAATTGTAAATGAAGTTGAGGTGTAGGTGTTGATCAAATATCGCTGTCTTTCACAGACTGAATGATACAATTTTCTGCGCTGACGCTGTACCAGTTCTAAAATACGAGCTTCTTTGAAAGGTAAACCTCCATGTCAGGCATTTAAAACCCAGTTTCAGCATGGAAGTTTGTAAACACGTGTAAAACAAGTTTGCAATTCCTTTTATCAAGAGTTTTAGCAGAGGTAAATTCGTGAAAACCACATACGTCAGTGGATGTTACTAATCGGTGACTGCTAGTAAATGGCTTAGTTTGAGCATGAATTATCTTATCACAGAAAAGCTGTTTATTAGGGAAATATTGAGAGGTTATTGGAAAAATGATGGAAAGGACCAGCTATCTTACCTTTTTAATTACGCTGTTTGGAAATGCTGCTGCAAAGCTTGGAGCATGTTTTGTATAAACATTAACAAGTGTTTTGCAGAGCTCCAATCAGAATTACCTCGTGAGGGAAGTCGCAATGTTGAAGGATACGGGGCAGCCAAGCAGCACGAGATCAGCGCTGCTTAGCTGCAAAACGCATAGGCTCTCAGAGTTGTGCGATCAGGCGAATTTCGGCAAACGCTGCCGACAGTGGAATTCACAATTTTTGATGTTTCTAAATTGATATTCCGCATAATTTAACTATTTTCGAACATGTTTCCATTGAAAAGTGCGCAATTGACGATCTATTCGATTTTGTTCAATAATTTCTAGCTACTTTTTCATTCCTGCCTTTATTTCCCTGTTTTTTTTAAATTTAGGCTTAGTCATGCAATTTAGATTCTTGGATGTGTGAAATCCGTTCCTGTCAGAAATTGCGGAAAAACCTCGTCTTCGTTATTACGTACAGGCGCTTAATACAATGGCGTCGTCCTTCTGAGTGCTTATGTTTCAACAGATAATCTTTCGAAGCGGAAGGCTTTTTGCAATACTCACGGTAAAACACTTTTTTTCGACTGTATTCTATAAGGTCGTTGCAAAAGTCTTTGGACACTCAAAGGTGTTTCTTCCAAGCTTTACTACTCTATAATTTCGAAAGTTAAATGGTTCTCATAACCATGGCTATTATCTACGAAATCTCCACTTTACGCAGCAATGAGATACAGAACATCTCTTTCCATCCACAAAAGTTACAAATGAAAACATTTTTGGTGTCATTTTTCCAGACCCTTCGCTTGCCGATTTTTTTCCGCTTCAGGAAACAAGGTAGCAAATCATTCACTTAATTTTCTGAGAGGAGATGTTATTGCCTGTACAAAAAGGAAAAGCTTTGGGAATCCAGACTCCCACGACTTTTTTAGCATGTCTCAGAAGAAAATGCATGATTCATGTGCTGCAGAGAAAATAAACTTTTCGGTATTTCTCAAGGTATTTTTGAATCATAAGATTCAAATTAAAGTAGCGCTTAATTCTCCTTTGCATAAAGCCAAAGGTACTGTAATAGGATGGATGCTATGCATTCTAGAGTTATTCTGCAGCATAATTTATTTTTTGAGAACCTGGGATTGGGAGATGAGTAATCCCCCGTCTTTCCGACGATTTAAGGCGATATTATTTCCCCGGGTAAGGTAAGGCACGACCTTTCCAATGGGAAAGGACAGGTAGTTCGCTGACAGCCAGCAATCAAGAATGCCACAAAGAAATCAAAAATCACTCTTGCCCATTTTCCATGACGAGCTCCTACGTAGAATAAAAATTAAAGTTCAATTTTCTAGAGCTTTGCGATTTGCGGAAAACTCCCATGGTGGCTCAAAAAGCGGTAAAGGTAGAGCTATGAAGCGGTGGTTCATATGACAGAGAGAATTGCCGGCAGCTATAGAAATAAAGTTCAAATCATACTCAGTGGTCGTCCAAGCCACTTTTAATTCTGAAGCTTATTCCTGGAAAAGGTGGGGAGGTTCGATTGAAAAGGAACATGCGATCAGATAGAGTTGATCTTCCTCTATCATAAGATTTACTTCTCCTTTTGCTCTGAAAACTTTAGCGCGTATAAAATTTTTACAAGAGAAAGGTGTATTATGTACATGTCAAGAGTTATCATTTTTATGGGAGTTCAAAGCAATATGGGTAGAACCTAAGAAATGGAATAAAGTGGCAAGGCTTCACTGCAAATATACCACATAAAAAGAAAAGCAACAAACAGTAACATTATCAGAAAAGAGATAAATGTTCTGACTGTCCAAAGACTCTTGCAACGACCTAATAATTTCGTCTAGCGTTTTCCGGCCGTCAGTTCTTCAACTGCAAAGTATAGCAGGGGCTGTGAAGTAGTTCGAGATCAAGCCTAGCTAAGTACAGTTCACTGCCAGTTCCACCACTCTGGCAGAATGCTGCTAGTCAGTGCTATTCCTGATCCACAAAGGTCGGCGACTACCTGTGATGAAAGTTAAGCACGCCTTTACAAGGCTGATTGGTGTGGGAGGAAAAGAATCTTTCTCTGTCCAGCATGGACGCTGTCTCAGTACCCTGCACACCGGGCTCTGTCATCCAAGACGTCGGCCGATATCAAATCTGGTGATCAAATTCAGGTTACGTAGGACGTCACCCGATTCGGACCAAAACGGCACGTCTACGACGTGGCCATGGAGACTGTTTCATGATCTGCATCTACAATCCTAGAACATTCTCCTGCCATGCCGAATCAAGTTCCATCTGATCTCCTAAAGGAGACCAAGAACAGGAAAGAAGAAGAGAGAAAGAGGAAAGATGGGACTCTCGTCGTTCGTGTTGAGAAGCTCCCAGGACGGACACCCATCAGTCGCTCATCTTCATAGGTGGAATACCCCGGAGATATGGCATCTCAGAGGGTGGTCGGGGTGATAGGTCCTGGAGGGTTTATGAGTGGAATGGGTGAAGGTCCTCTCACATAGGCTGACCAGGGTCAACCGTGTGCTGTGACAGTCA
>KN549203.1:286732-310944 GCA_000797555.1 Oesophagostomum dentatum | reverse complement strand
CGCTTAAATAGAGCGGACTCCACCACTCTCGCAGCTCGGGTCAGCTTCTGGATCAGTAGGGTGTATGGGTGGATAGATAGTAGGTTGAGGATTCTGCAGATATCGTTTACTCCTGGGTTTTTTTCTAACTAAAGAGCTATTGTCGAGAAGTCGTAAAAACAGCATTAATTTAAATATTTTTCAGCAGTTTTGAGGAAGTTCTAGAATATCAACGATGGAAGTCTCTGTGGAAGAGGACATGATTGTTCCTGCTGACACTCTCGCAAACGCTCGTTCTTCTACAGTAAGCGGAAAAAGGGCTAGATTTAGAGGCCAACAGTGAAAACGTCATAGATACCGCTCTATAGTGCTGGCCCCAAAGATCTTACTTTTCGCTGCAACTTGGCACAGTGGGGGGGGGGAGAGGGGAAGTAATTTGAGATGTTGATTACGAAAATGACACTTGCTTCGTATGGTAACCACCTTACCTTTGGGTAAGGGTAATGACTTACCAAAGAGGTCAGAATTTCAAAATCGCGCAAAAACTTGTAGGGATGGGTAATTCGAAGTGCTTAATTTGAAACTAACATTTATATCGCATGGTAACTACTTTACTCTTGAGTGAGGGTAAAGCTTGCCTAAAAGGTGAAAATCTCAAGATGAAATTTAAAACGTTTCTTTTCCGATTCTTATGCATTCCTTGCTGTTTTCGAAATTGTTCACAGCCTTCAATAACCGTTTTGCTTATTCCAAGGCAGTGTCTGCTATCACTGCTATATTCTTCTTTCCTCTGGCTGCTCCATAATACGTTCATCTCTCTACAGATCCTTCCATTCAGGTAAGCAGTGCTTTGACCTGGAAACATTCTTGAAGTATTTTTTGTCGTGTGGAGTCAAATTTTTAGACCAATTTTTAAGAGAAGTTCATTTTTTAAAATTTTTTAACCATCAAAATCTTCGAAGCAGTAGCTTCCAATTTTCAGAAACATTTTTTCTAATTTCTAAAGATTCACCTTGGCTCCGCCCCCACCTTCGCCCCTTTTGCCTATGGAGGGTGCCTCAACCTTCTTCACTTTTAGCCCAGTAGGGTTCCTATGTCCACCCTTACTTCTGCGGCTCCCGGCTCCCTCTATCTCAGGCATGCTCATTCACCATAACCAGCAAACGAGTAGTGGAGGAACCGAGAAAACAGATGTTGTAAAAAAATACCTAGTATCTAGGACATCTGGGGAAAATTCTGGCTGAACTATGGGGGTGATCAGGAAATACCCACTTTCAACAATCTTTTGCTTCTCTTTCGCTTTGTTTACGCGCTTCTGCCATGCTTAATATGCAACAATACACCGTGGAGGATATGCTACTGAACTTCATGTATAATACTATTTTTCCATAACTCTGGACAGAAATAGCGTTGCTGAGCTGGGTCGTTGATATTTTGCCGGTCAGTCGACAGAAATCCTTGGAACGAGGCGTCTTAGGTTACAGAGACTCCAGCCCTTTAAATCACATGCAGGAAAATTTTTTGGAGCTCTTTAGACGCGTTTGAACAGGCGCCACCATAATCCAAGAAGGAGGCGTGGCCATTGTAGCCGTTTAACTGATAGGGACGGAAAGGCGCAAAAGCGCAAAAGTTGGCCAGAATATACATCGGATTCCTTTTTCTAGTTTATAAGTGCATAAACCAAACGGTTTATCCTGGCCCGCTTTTGTGCCTCTTCGTCCCCATCAGATAAACGGCCAACTTGGCCCACGCCCCTTTTTGGACCGTGGTGAAGCCTGTAAGCCTGTTCTATGAGCTCTAGAAATTTCCCCGCAAATTGTTTAAAGGGTACAGAGTCTATAAGATCTAAGACGCCTCTTCACCTGGTTTCAGCTATTTTGTGGTCTGACCGGCAAAATATTAAGGGCCCAATTCAGCAACGCTACTTCTGTCCAGAGTTGTGGAAACACAGTGTTCTATATGTAGTTCAGCAACACACTCTCCACGGTGTATGCATATTAAACGTGGCAGAAGCGCGCAAACAAAGCGAAAGAGGAGCCAAAGATTGTAAAAGTGGGTATTTCCTGATCAACTTCATAATTCATCCAGAGTTTTTTTTTCAGGTGTTCTAACATTGCTACGTGGTCTACTACCCAAAAGCGCTCCACGACAAAAATTTCGATCGCTTACGACCAGTTCTAATGCAATTGTAGGGTTCGAAATTGACTACTTTTACGTCCAGGGGCGTAACCTAGAAATGAAGTTGCAGGATTGGTAACCAGTGCATACACATAAAATAAAGGCCTGGAGCCATGATATACAAAAATTCTACAGTGAGCGGACAACTCCTCGCAAAGTTACAATGTTTTACAAAAGTCGCGAAGACTTTTTTGGGGCACTGTAGGTTACCTCCGCCTTGTTTTTCGATGAGGATCTGGTATTCATGATTACCTCCAGCGTTCAGAGGGCTGTTGGCCAGAGGTCTTGTCGTCACTTAAAAAAAGCATAAGTTGCATGCACAATGGTCAATAAGCGATAGATTTAGCCATAAATGCCAAATTTTTATTGCGAGACGTGGCAAGTTAACCTGAT
This sequence comes from Oesophagostomum dentatum, assembly GCA_000797555.1. Classification (NCBI taxonomy): domain Eukaryota; kingdom Metazoa; phylum Nematoda; class Chromadorea; order Rhabditida; family Strongylidae; genus Oesophagostomum; species Oesophagostomum dentatum. Next base: position 308,394 of record KN549203.1, on the reverse strand, counting down.
GGTATAGGGCTCTCCCGATACGTATGAAACTGACCCAGCTGCACAAAATTTTCTGTCATATGAGCTCAGCCGTGTACAGAAACATATTTGGTAGTATGATTTTGCCGTTTTCTCACTTTATAACGCCCAAAAACTGAGTTGGGATATTGCGTCAGAGCGCAACCTCTGTCTGGCTGAAAGGCAGCACGCAAGCTAAAGCAGATTTCGATATTCGGGAGATTTATGAAAGCTGAGCGGCTAAATAGCCGAAACCAAAGTGAGCGCGCTGAAAAGCCATTTTTGCCGAGAAAAATGCCGAAACGTAGGTAGAACTGATGGGCCGATTGTGAAGGATGTGTGACGAGTTGTCTTGCCAACTCCATTGCTTCAGAACCACAGCGCACCCTGTCAGCACAAGACAATAGACAAAACACATATAATGGTCGGTTTGTCAAAGAACTTCACTTATTTGAGAAATGCCATGAAAAATCGGCTGAGGACAACTCGTCCGATACTTCCCAAGCATGTTACACAAGTGATAAAAGTAATAGCTTTCGCAAATTCTGCAAGATTTCAAGTAGTTCCTCTTATTCAACAGGTTCAAAAACACCTTCCAGCTTAAGAAACGGTCGTCTACAATCCATATACAGTACAGTCGTCTTCAATCGATATAAAAAAAGGATAGCTACGAAACTTGAAAAGGTTCAAAACAGCTTTACACGCACCCATCAGAAATAAGCAATTAGGACATCCCTATATAAAAGGAGAATGAAAAATGATCTTGTTATGGTGCACAAAATCCTGCATGGTAGCGTAGGATTGAATAAAAATGACTTTTTCACACTACTAAATTCTTCAACCAGAGGACCAACAGTCAAAATTGGACTTACTATTCCTAGAACCACTGAAAGGCATTACCACTTCGTGAACAGTGCTGGATCTGATTATTTACCACTAACTAAAAAGTACGTCACACCCACAAAAATCTCCTCTTTTTTAAAGATTACTGAGGAATTTCTCGAACATAAAAGAGGTTTTTCATGAATTTATAATGACTGCGTATTTTATAATGTTATGACGAGGTGTTTCGTTATTGTACTGTTTCACATGGTTCGCCATATAAAGATAAAGATAAAGATAAAGATAAAGATGCGATTTTTAGCGTGGGTGCTGCCTTTAAAATGGTAGGAAGCCAATAAAAGATTAATCTTACGGCGTGAACGAGTAGCGCTCTGACTAAAGCCCATTGGAAAAGCTGTGGAGTGTACTGAAGAGGAAATTTAAAACTACTTGAGTCAAAAATAGTGGTGAAAGGTCAGACTTCCTTCCGAAAGAACGGCAAACGATTTACGAGAAGGTGACTAAACATCTCATTCTTTCCATGCCTCGCAGATAAGCAGCAGTTATTGAAGCACTCACGTACTTTTGAATAGGTTCCGCAGCGTAATGTCTCCAAAGGCGGGGCTAGCGCTGCCAGGCGCGAGCAAACTCATCCACACTCGTCCTTTAAAATCACACGCATCAAATCATATGATTATTACGTGATTTGGACGAATTTATTCGAGCCCTACAACGCTAACTCCACCTCTGGGAACATTACGCTATGCATCCTTTTCGACACATTAAAAGAGCTTTATAATTCTTTTCAGTTTCATTAATTTTAGACTGATTTGTCGTGATATATGAAGAATTGGTAAACTTTTGTCCGCGCCGTTTCCAAAAAGCTGAACTTGCCAATTTTTAAATGCAGTTTATTTCGGTTTTTAAGCACAGTTACACTACTCATATAATGTTCGATTGCTTTTCCTAGTTCTAGTGGAAAGAGCAAATTCTGAAGAAATTCGAAAAGAAGCAAAATGCTAAGCTATTCTCTGCTACTCTATAACTGGCTTCGTCCTAGAAATTGTATTGGCAGCAGGCAAGCTAAAGTAGATTTCGATATTCGGGAGATTTATGGAAGCTGGGCGGCTAAATAGCCGAAACCAAAGTGAGCGCGCTGAAAAGCCACTTTTGCCGAGAAAAATGCCGGAACGTAGGTAGAACTGATGGACCGATTGTGAAGGATGTGGGACGAGTTGTCTTGCCAACTCCATTGCTTCAGAACCACAGCGCACCCTGTCAGCACAAGACAATAGACAAAACACATATAATGGTCGGTTCATCACTCGGCCTGGCCACAGTTTCACCGATTTGGCGGCTGTTTATTTGCAGTTCTTACACATTTTAGATTTAGTAGGCTGTAGCGGGGTTGTTCTGCATGTCAGCTTGTGCTAAAAGCCGACATTCTGAGGAAAACTTACTTCGATAACTGAAGAATCATCTAGAAGCAAAAGTTATGAGCTGGATGGTCATACTAGGTGCTAGGTGTTCGGTGACCAACATGCGTTAAAAGCAGCATCTGCGCTCAAACGACTTCTGATTATTGACGAATTCTGAAAGACGACCTCAATAAATGGGTCTAGGTCCAAATATTTCGGTTCAGAAAACTGTTCCCGACCGAAAAAATCAATAAATGGGTCTAGCTCCAAAAATTTCGACTCAGAAAACTGTTCCCGACCGAGAAAATCAATAAATGGGTCTAGCTCCAAATATTTCGACTCAGAAAACTGTTCCCGACCGAGAAAATCGCTCCAGAAGACTCATCCGCAATTACGCGAACGAGTTGTCCATTTCGTTTTGCACATTAGTTAGGGCGCTATAACACTGGATATGAGTGGAATTGTAAGGCACTTCCATGTCTTCGGGCTGAGGCGACATACGATTCCAACAAAAAGTGCGCCACGAGTCGGATAACTCGTCCGCGAGCTCATGAAAATACACAGTGTGTATCTTCTGGAGGGTTACTCTCTATCAGGAATAACATTTCAGCACCGAATTTTAAACCTTGATCCATTTTTGCAACCCTCTTTCAGGATCCGTCGAAAATTTAGAGGGCATTCTGAGTGTAGGTGATTCGCTGACTGCAAAAATAGAATGAACGTTCGAGCAATACGTTGACTTGCTGAATCGTTACCAAGCATGGTGCACGAAAGAATCGACCCATCATTTCATCCGGCACCCTCTGCGATTGCCTTGTGAATGCCCAGAGACTAAAAATAAGAAAGTACACGTTTACGTTGATCCATCACATACTATTATTATATGGACACAAAGCAAAGAAAAAATAGTTTTGAACTCTTCATTGAGAGATAAATAGTGGTACCTACACAGTAGCACCAGATCACACCATCAATAAACATCTCAAAAGCGTCTGACAGGCGCGAGCTTCGTTTAACAGTAGTAGTAGGTACGCTACCGGTAAATGCTGCTCACAGGGATAATTATTATTACACGATAGTCTACATACAAATAACTAACAATATGGCAATTATACACAGCAATAGCTATTCTATTCGTTAAAGACGCAGACGATGTCGATGGCAACATTAGGATAAGGAGAGAGAAAAGAAGGACTGCATGGATACAGAAGGGTGGTCATGGCTTTGTGAAAGGGAATGAGCGGGTTGGAGGAGGTGTGGGTACAATGTCCGAAGTTGAAAGATTCAGCGGAGAGGAAGTGGGAGCAACGCATAGCCAACTATGCCTTCGACGCATAGGAAGATCACAGATAAACTCAGTGGATGCACTCGCGAATTATGATTGGAGAGCGACAATCTGTAGCAGATACCAGTTTGTGATTCAGTGAAATTAGCTAGCACTCAGCAGCTGTCGACGAGCTCCTCGGCCGAGTGCGACTCTGGAATTGGAGCTATGGAAGTGACAGGCACATCCACCTCACCCTGAAAAATGCGGACTGGTCACAGCTGCAATTTGAGCTCCTCTATGCCTGACTCAAAAAATAACTAAACAGCATTTTTGTCATGTGCGCGAGTGAGAATGCTAGCCGCGTGTCGCCGATTGGTGGGTTTAAGGCCAAAAATCTCTTCTGGAATGAGAATAAGGTTCGTTTCATGATTTTTGGATGAAGCAAGGACCTCCAAAAGGCTGTAACTAAACCCTGATGCAGTGAGCATCTTCTAGGCTCAGTTTTCAACATGCTTCTGATAAAGTAGCGCACAACATTGCAACGCGGCAAATTCTGCGAAACACCTTGCTTTATCTATCTTTCCTTTACTCATGTCCAAAAGGAAAATACAGAAATCGATAAATCTCCTTAAAAACGTTAGTGTTTAACTTTAACTCACTGTTTCTGCTTGAGCGCAGTCGCTAGCGAAACGGGTCAGATTCTTCACTTATGCGAATTCTCAGAAACAATTTGAAAAGCGCAGTTAAAAAAAACCTCGCTCATGACACAATTGCAGCTGTTGCTCGTTTTTACAGCGCTCTTTGCGACGAAGAAAAGTGCGTCCCTGTCTTCTTGCACAAAACTTCGGATGCACATTCCAAATCGCGCTTGCACCAATTGTATGCGGACAGTTCCTTTCAAAAAAAGTATACTCAACGCAACGTGATATGTTCGCTTTCCTCGAGGACATGGTTGCGGTGCCACAGAGTGAGCTAAAATTTACGCACGTGGTTTTCCACAAAACTGTTTAATTAAGATCAGTTACTACCGTACTGAAATTCTCATGGCTTTTGTTTACCGGCATCTGTCCGTGAAAAGGAAAGATTTAAGAAGAAACTTGTGCCAATCTCCGTTCTTTTTTGAGCTGGTTGAAAGCTGCAAAAGTTTTGTTTAAAAAACAATTATTTCAGCAAAAATGATGAACAAAGCGAAAAAGGAAGAACAATGATAGATAACGTTCTCTTTTTTTAGAATTACTCGTTAAAACCACTTCTAAATGAAAAGAGCCTAATCACTGCAATGCAATGATAAGATAGAGTGTTCGAACAACGGCACTGTTCCTACTAAAGTTTCGCAGAATCAAGAAATACTAGAGAAAATGATCTGCATTTTGGCAATGGCTTTTCGAATTTCTTTTCAAGACTTATCGAGCAGTTCGAAGACTGCACTCTTCTTTTAAAAAAAGCGCACAGTACTCACCGCAACATTATCTGTCGGGCTGCTCAAGGGAGGCGCAAAAATCGCTGTTGATTTCGAATTCCCGTTCGTGTCGACGGGCCTGAATAGGACATCTTCACCTCAAGCACTAAACTCAAGCGCTGCTCTGCCTTCAGTAAGTACTCACACTTCACTATCACTGCTCCTTGTGCTGCTGGAACACGTGGAGTCGTTCGATATCGTACTTGTCCAGCTTTTCGGCCGTTGTCGGATGAGCTGGTCTTCGCGAGGAACGACTCGAGAAAGCCTGTGAATCCATCGCGACCGCTGCTCCACGTCGCAGGTTTCGACGGCATAAGCGTCGGACTTCGCCTCGTCCCAAAGCTCGAAACGAGACCCACCGGACCGAGAGCATTCGGAGAATCCAAGCGAAGACATCTGAAAAATTCTAGCAATTCTGTTAAATACAACTTTTTTACAGTAAATCTCCTCTTAAGAATGCAAAACACAATATATAGGTAGCGGACTTGGTGATAAACACATACCGGGATGCACATCTTATGCTCGTAGTACTCAGGATCTAGCGAAGACGGCTGGCTAGGAGGATTTCGTTTCTTACAAAACAGTACACCACCATCAAATAGGAAGAGATGCCTGGAAGAGTGTCTTCAATGGAAAAATGATGATGTGAAACGCCAGCACCAAAAAGATGCTTTGAAAACCCGCGTCTGAGATCTCACAACAACAGGATGAATTAAGAGTTCAAAACACACTTAATGACCTTCGTATAAGTTCTTCCACTGATTGCGGCCAGTTGTTGCCAGAAGAAAACACGAAATTTCAATTACCAGTAACAACCAGTTGTGCAACGAAAAAAAAGGAAAGATGTAGCAACTTAACTCTAAGATCAGAGGATGGCGCTCCACAGGCTCAGGAAATTGAGCAGGGTCTCATTTTATGGAACAAGACTAGCAAGTTCCTACCGCAGAAATTTCTCAGTAAAGTTCAGTGAGCTATCACTGCTCGAGGAAGGCGCTTGTAGTGCAAAAATTTAGAAGAATGCCAGAACCGTCAGAACACCTTCAGAAACAGAACAGGTTCTGTACGCTGAAGAATGAGAGGATCGCTCCTCGGCAAAGTATGAACAATTTCAGTAGACCTCTTCGCTGAATTGCTGAAAAGAGTGTCGAGAAAAGCCTAGAAAACCTAGAATACGCTTGCCCTAAGTGGCACGCTTTGCCTACCAGGTAAAAGATCTGTTCTCACAAGAAATTACCACTTTTTTAGAATTAGGGGACGCTTGGAGGCAGTAACCACCGGGAATCAAGACAAGATAGGCTCAGAGAAAGTACCCCACACATGCTGGAGAACGCCCTGCCCCTCAGCTGTTTCCTATTCTTCGGAGAAGACTTTACAGATCCTCTATACAGATAAACCAGCGGATTTAATTCCTCTTCTGAGTTAAACTGACCTTCGCTGAGCACGGGCCGTCTTCCCTTTCTTTTTGCGGCTAAATTGATACACATCACATTCCGACTGTAGCCTAAGCGGTCCTAATAAGCGTAGATCTCCCTAAAACAGCGAGACTCCTTCAGAATAGCATAATGAGTGCATCTCCTTTCTTACATTGAATCCGGAAATATGAAGCTGGTGAATAGCGGCGTTAATTTGAGCGAGGAGTTCCAGCATCGTCGATAGTGCAGCGGCCACCTCCGGTCGAACCTGATATTTCCATAAAGGAACATAAATTCCAGCAAATATCTCAAAATATGAATCTGCCGTACCTCAGGCCGACAGTGCCTTTCCAGCTCTCGCAGGAGCAACTGGTATTTGGTAATCCTCTGCACGGGTTTCAGCAAGTACGCTCCTAATGGCAAAGGATGTCCAGCACGTCGTTGGCAGTCCTGAGAAAAGTAACTTTTGTGGAGCGATAAAGATAGACGTTAAAAACGCCATACCGCAAAGAACGACGACATTTCACAGAACTCCTTACGAACAGCGTCACTGGCCGCTTTATTTTGGCAGTATGCGTGATATAACGACAAGAACCTGGAAATGAAAATTCGCATTTTTCTCCTCACTGACTGGCTCGAATTCCTCGAATTAGCTCAAACCTATTAGCATGCTGCACGAACACGCGGCAAATGCCAGCAGACGAGTTCTCGTTCGAGAGGAGATCTGGTAGGAGGAAGCGAGAGTGAAAATGGAGAAGTTCGCGGAGGTTGCCTGCAAACAAATCCTGAAGCACCAGCACGGAATTTACGGGAGAAGATGAGGAGACTGCGCTTGTGAGGCGAAAAACAGTCCTCGGACCCACCGAAGACCAAATCGCTTCGTCCGCGGATCGGCACCGCAATACCCTGCTGATACTCCGGTGCAAGGAATGGTTCCACATAGTATTCTACAAGAGATTCCAGCTCGGACACGTATGTCCTTTCGGTGCTTAGCTGAAAGAAATTGTGTTGGTTCTACAGCAGTTTAAAAGTTAGTAAGCTATTTCGTAGCAGCAGAACGAGATAGAAACCTATGAATCCAACGCTTGCTTTGTCCTAGCGGTCAATTTCGTCAGGGAAAGTCAACGTTTTGATATCTGTACTTGCATTCTCGATGCATCGTTCTGTGAAGAAAACGGCTCAATTTGGTTGCTCAGACTCCATTTTCACACCGTTGCAGCAAATGAATAACATGCCACATTGTTTTCTTGCAAAGGAACGAATTCAAAGGATGAATTTCCCAAAGAATTAACATACATTGCAGAAGTCTGATAAATGTATATGCTAACGCTAAAGAAAGTATGCATATATCACTAAGAGTTGATGTTAACGAATGTTAACAAAACTAAATCAATTAACAGAAGTTATTGCCATCCTAGGATAAAAAAGTGATGTTCAACATCCCGAAAAAGGAAGTGCATGTTTGCAACTGCTTTGCCTTGTGGTCTATGGTTTATACATTAATTTCTCCCCATACTTCATAATATAGTTCAACTAATCTTCAGTAGCTATTGGCTGCCCAGTAAGATTAGCTCTTGCAGTGAATAAGCTACTGATCGTCCGTTTCTAGAGTAGTTAGCAATTTTGTTCGCTTGTTTTTCTGCCATTTTGTCATTTTGTTGTTGGTAGATCAAGAGTGTAAATGTAAAGATGAGGTCTAGCTGAAACTTCTCATTCTCCTATCCATTGCATAACGCTATTTAGTGCACGGTTCTTCCGTCTCCTAGAGCTGTGCTACTCTCGAAAGCCCAGGTAAACCATTTCGGAAGAAAAGTAGAGCCGCACTTTTGTAAAGCTATTAGGGGGAACATTTATGCATTCTAAGCGACGTAAACATCCGTCCGTAAATGCGCAACGATGTGTAAGGAGAACGAGAAAACACACGGAGGCCATTCACATCTGCAGCCCTCATCTGCATACGAATCCAGCTTTCCGTATCGTAAAGCATACAATGATAGCAGTGCGGTGACGCGTGTCATAGCCCCTCGATAAGACCTTCTGGAAATGTGTGCTGTTTGCTGGCTGGCTGGCTAACGAATTTTCTATGAGCGGGAAAAACACGCGAAAGTTAGGCTTCTGAGCCCTCATGCGGCAAAGACGAGGCCGAAGCCGTGAGCGGCGAAAAACCTGCACAAACATGTCGGCCCGATCGGAAAACGTCCAGCCGACAGGCCACGGGTGACGCAGTGTTTCTCTGCAGAAAGCATCGCATGAACCCCAGAGTGAGACACTCACCAGCTCTGCTACGACGAACGACTCGATCGAGATGGAGTGCGGGCTCTGAGGCGATCCGAGCGGCGACTCGGAGTTCGAGCAGCACTGCAGGTCCCGGACATTTCCTATCTCGCGCTGAAAAGTCGACCATCAGAAACAACTGAACACAAACTTTGAATTCTGTTCGAACTAAAGAAATATTTGAACGCTGAAAAATTCTTGACTTCTATTATCACCATATTGAACCGTTTTTATTTATTCAGTATGTATGTGGCTTTCAAAAAGCCGTAAATAATCTTTTAATAAAAATAAAGCCCAGCATATGCCGATATAGGGCACTGTGTCTTAAAAGGACTGTTTTAAAGTCACAGTTGTATATGGCCTATCTCCATTAGAGTTATAAATAAACCTATTATTCAGCCGTATATTTCTTCATAATCTAGCCTGTGCTCTCCATTCACTATTGAGAACTAGTCTTCTCATATAAATATTTTCTGCTCAAATGCTATTATCTTGTGCATATGTAAAGATATATCTCTGATACTGGCTCTTGCTTTATTTCTTCTTCTCCGGTAAAATTTTCGCATTTTACCTTACGATGGAATGGTACGAACGTGGATCTCTGAACGGGAAAAGCGGACAACAGCAAAATTATTCTTATACCTTCTATAGGCGATGGCACAGTACAGCTTTTCTCGAGTCCTTGATACAAGAAGTTACAACTGCAAAAAGTCGTTCGATAAATCGCAATTTTTCGAAGAATAATCGCCATTTTCTACTTTTCTGCCGTTGGACTAAAAGATAGAGTCGTATCTCATTGGAATAGAATGAATTTTATCTCCTCTTCGCTATGGTCCAGTTTAAGCTTCCTTTACCTATTTCAAGGCCCAAATTGTAGGGATAAATTCCCGTACTTTCACATTTCCAACTCATTCGAAATGATGACTGCGGGAAGCTGCATACTGATAACTGCTATCTGAGCTTCAAGGATATTTTTGGCGTTATTAGTTTGTCTGGTTTACCTTAGATCATTCCCTTGCTAGTCAACTGAGCTTGTTCGCTGTTCGCTTCTTCGTGTAAAAAAAATACTAGAACATTCTGATTAGCTCATCATTCCGCCTCTTTACTATACAGATCAACAAAACAAGCAAGCAAATAAATTTGCCTTACTTGATGCAATAAGTGCAAAAATCACAGAAGAAATTTACTAATTTATTGCTTGCTACGTTCTAAAAAGTCTAAAAAGGGAATGACCAAAGCGGTCCTATGAACCTAGAGAGAAGACAGGGCTGTTTTAGTGGAGCCTTGTCTCAACAGTATAAAAATAGTTTTGTAGCTGCCCACTGCATATTTAAGAGGAGATGTAAGCGGTTTTTCTATTTCGTTAAAGGCATGGGACCGAGTTCCTTCATTAAAACATCGCCATTAGCTGTGAATTTGTAGCAGGGGTGCGCCTCCATACCATGCTACAGTTAGAGGTTGTGGCTATTCCGTAAAATAGAAATAGCTGTGGTTCAAGCACTCTCCAATCAGAGAAAGAGCTAGACTTTTGATGCGTAAAAATTATTTATCGATTATCAGCAGCTCTTTAAAGCCCCACAAATGTCAGCAGTCGTTGGAAGTCACAGACATATTAACAACCTGACCTAGCTCTTGTAATAAGGAAAGTACCCTAACGCAGTAAGAGCTGCAAATAAAGCCATTTTGAGGGAAAAATCAGCAATTTTTTCTGCTCGAAAAATGCCTATATCTTCCTTCGTATACAGGGTGGGCAGCTAAAAAGGCTGCATTGCACAGCAAAAGTAAGGATCTACTAGAGGATTTATGCCGTTGACCCGGATCCGTCGGACCATTCTGACCATTCCCTTATAAGTTCCCTAGTCAGCTAGGCTCTACGTTTATTTTAACTCTGTTTTCAAACCGATTTGGTGAAAACCTTCACGACAAAAATATATGAGTAGTAAAGGCTGATCTTGGGTAAAAATTGTCAAAACAGTACTAATTTTGTTGAAAGGACTAGAACATTGAAACAGGCTCACTAAAAAAAACTGCTTCGCTTCGAAAAGAAGAGAAGGGAAAAAAGAGATTAAAAATGCTGCTATGGGTAATTTTTTATGAGTTCTAAGCCAGAGAGCAGGTTCCACTCTCTTAGCTGGTACAGTATTTATAAATGCACGAAATTTTTTGAATTTTTTCGAACATGAGTAATGCTTCCACTCTAAATAAGATTACCAAGGATTGGCTCGTGAAAACTAGACTAGCATTTTTTTTGAAAAAAAAAACATTAGAAACCGAAGTAGAAAGAACAGTGATTGCAGGCAAAAAACCCTGTATAATCGTTCCCGCATTTTCAGTCGTCTTCTTGCGCTCTACTACAAGACTGCTTATAAACCCCTGAGAATAAGACACCCAATTTCGAAAATGTTAAAAATCTTCAAAAAAGGCACATCCTTCGTACGTTTCGCATGCGTGGCTGATCGTTCGAATGGTAAGTCAGACACGTTTTCTTCGTAAGGCAAGGACGATAGCCGTATATGAAGGCGCTCTACCGTTTTGTAAGAAGAAAACACAGCGAAGAGTCGCGACAACTCGCAGAGGTTCTTCTCTGACACGCTTCAGTGAAGGCAAAATAGCTGAGAGGATGCAGGATTGATTTAACTGACGGATAACCCCTTAAAGAATGCATAGAGCGGCGAAGCAGCAAAGCGAAGACGTCTAATGAATTATGAAAGTGGCCTGGGTGGCTGAAACCGTCAATATGAGTTTGTGTTTATGAGCCCCGCACGAGGATTCTGGGGAAAGCTCGTGTGTTTTTGGCTGGCACAAAAGCAGAGAGCGAAAGGCTTCGGGATAAGCGCCCTCCAACAGCAAGCCCACCTCCTGCTTTCCTCAACTCAAATGCAATTATCTATGCCGCATAAATAAACATACGATCTTCCCATGCTCAGCGTAAAGACGCATTCGAGGCTATGAGCAACGCAATGCGGCCCGATTAATCGCGAAGAATAAACAAGAAATCGAGATTTCGAAAACAAATAGCGCTGAGAGTCGGAAGATCAAATCTTAGGAAAACCACGAGACAAACCTTGGCCCCGAGGCGAACCGCCGAATAAATAAGCTTATAGCTGATAAGAAGCCTCTGCAGCCAGCGATTCCCATGAATCGCCATCGTCATCGCGGTCGTCTGCGAGTGCGAGTGAGTCGTCGTCGCTCACGCCATGGTGCTGTATATGGAAATGAGGACCGAGTCGGAAAGCGGCTTCTGGCCGGCCTCTTCCAACCTCGCTCCTTGCGTGAGCTGAGGCGGAAAGCGACCAGGCCGGCCGTTCTCAGACCTAGCGTATATTGACCAGCGAATGCATCCGAACAAAAAGACGCCGAAATCGCACAAAGTAACCGTCGATTACACGCTTCACATCCACCCCAACAGTGACAAACAAGAGCAGAAAGGGCCATTTTACAACAACTCAGTTATAGTCAGAAAGCTGGCAGCAGAAGGAGGTTACTTATTACACGCTAACATTTGAAGTTTACAAACGGCATGTTTTGGCAGTGAAAAAGCAACCAGTTTTTCTCGCATAAGCTTTTCCGCGCGAACGAACGATACAATCAAGTTTCGAGGAATCGCCGAAGATTGGCACTGATCCCCGACCTGATTACGAACTTCGCTGCAAAAAATGAGCAAGAATGTACTCAAGCGAGTGCGACGAAATTTGAAACTTAAGGTAAGTCAACACCGGCTCTCTGTCCGACATGTCAATCAAAATGTCATAAGCGGGCACGACAGAGATCGCCAAATGACAATGCGATGCGTTTGATGGCGGCTAGCCGTGAGTAGTTCGAAATCGCAGTTGGTGGTGACGACAGCACGTTGCAAAAAAGTCGAGAGAAAACTTGGAACTAAGGTAAAGAGGCAGGTGGTGGGCCTCTAGAGCCTACAGAACTGCCAGCAAAAAGGAATGTTCTGTGTGGCGTGAGATGTAGAGGAGGCTCGCCGACAGGAGAGCCGATAAGGACTAAAGTAAATAGTTTTTTTCTGGTGTATTTTCGAAAATCCTCGGCAAAACGTTGTCCGGCACCTCCAAATTTGTAAACAGCATAGATCTGTTTAGGCACACACAGCGTTCTTCGGGAGATTAGTTAAGGACATCTGATCTCATCCTGTTGAGAGAACTGCTCATGCCAGTCCCATTTTCTGGCGTCTAAGCGAGACTAGACTGCTTAGGCTTTTTTTGGGCAACGCAAATCTTTTGCTCAACTAGACATCTATGGAAACGCAAAATCCTCTCAAAGTTTAAATTTTTCCAAAATTTCTCAAGTGCCATCTAGGAAAAAGCCAGCAGTAACAAGCAAGAAAGGCCATGGTTCACGTTAAAATGTTATGATTCGTTAAGTGACGAGTGTTTACTGCATAAGAATGTAGACATCTATAGAGAAATTAACGCGCGGTCAATAAAAGTTGTTGGATGCGGCACCGAAAAGACTATAAAACTAGTTCTGCGGCACTTTTTCTTCTACATTCCTGCAAAGGCGAGACCATTACGGAGCCGGGAAACGAGTGGGCATATGGTGAAAACTCATAAACAACTCAGACGAAACAAAACGCGACGTTTGTAGAAATATCAGCAACAAATGGAAGTGCTACGGCGGTAAAACAAAAGGGCAGTCACGCAGTTTCTTGCAATATTTTACGAGCACATGGTTTTTCTGTAGGGGAAGGAGTACGCTTTGCAAAAACGACTTTCCTGACTAGCCGTCACACGAACATTAGCAGCAGAAATTTACGAATTTGTAAGTTCGGATGCGTGAAGGAGTGAATGAGGTAATATGATGCTTTCACTCTAAACAACCAAAATTCTCTAGATACCAAAGTATTGGCAGCCTCTTCTGACAATGATTAAACTGAGCTGAGTCAAAAGCAGTTTCTGCTCCACCCAGGAACATTTTTTATTGAACAATTTGATTTCAGCACTGCACCCTTGTGAACTGAGAGTTACTTTTTGGAAGTATGGTGTCTATGCACACATACGGTAGAATCGGTAGTTGATCTATAAATGCGACTCTATTTCATACGCCTTTAGCTGCACAAAATTTCTCAAGCTCTGCAAAATATAGCGAGAAAAATGCCTCGGGTGGACAGTGAAGGCTCGTAGAGGTGATAAAACTCGTCCAGATAAGATCGATGGGGTCACGGCCTCATAAGTACGAGGCCACCATATACGACCGCAGCCCACATAACACTTAGCAAAGTCGAAGATAATTAGCATCTTTGTCCGAGTAGGTAGGGTAGGCACGAAGAAGACGGTGAGAGGATGGCTGGACAGTTGCACGGCTGCTGCGAAACCGCGCAGGTGCATTTGAAAATGCGCGAAGCAGACAGAACCCGACAGATGCTTCGCTTCGCAGCAAAACATTGCGCAACGATCGGAACGAGCCTGAACAACGAGTTTAGCCGGGCCCCGAAAAGTTGGCCCCTGGATCGAGCGGCTCTAATGGGCAGTTGCCGGCACGTAACTCCCGTTCACACGTGAATATCAGCTGTTTTTGCTTTTGTTGTGAATGCGGACGCGACTGCAAGCACGCCTAATGACGACATACTGCAAAACAAAACAGTCGAAATTGAAACGGGAATGGGCGAGAGCCGTTCGCGAGCTTTTGACGAGCGGCCACCGCCTAACTATTTCGAGGCGCTGTGCGCATGTGCTGGAATCAAAACCACATGCGAAACATCATAAATGCCGCAGAACGACTGTTATACAAGGAGAACGAAACGCCGAACGCAGATGAAGTGATAATGGCGGCTGAATCGGGGGAGAGGGGCAACAGGCCCGGAGTGAACTGTCTGGCTCCGAAAGACGCCATATGGAGCAGCAGAGGGAGAAGCACCCTCGACGAGCGCTTCAGTGCAGAAGACAATGCGCCTCATTTTGCAGCAGTAACAGTAGTAACAGACAGCTCGGATAAACACATGCAACCATGGAAATTGATTAGTGCGGATCAAAAACACCCACCATATGATAGTCGTTGTTATTGTTGATAGCACATAGTGAGGACTCGCTGGTGGACCAAATAAGTGGAGCAGACAGTGAGTTAACGAGACGTCGTTTTGGCCTTCGGAACGACAAAAACCGAGGCAGCGACCTCTTCATTGCTAATGGAGTGAGATGAGGTAGCAGCGAGGGTGAGATGTGAAAATCGCGCGAATATCGCAAGCGGCCGGCTGCGCACTAGGCGAAGGGGCGGCGGCGGAGAGGAGGAGGCGCGAATGGCGCGCCAACGCAAACCCCCGGGCGATTCGGACGTCTTCTGGAGGGCGAACCACCCCAGAGCAAGTGCCGCTGTCCTCGTTAATACCGAGAAAGTCACCCCTGCGAGTGCAGTGGAGCAGCTCTCATGATTCTGAGTTTGTAGCTGGGGTCGGATTTGTTCTGGACATACAAAAAAAAAAAAACAAGGAAGCTAGTTCGCACACACGGGCAGATATCAAGAGGGTAGCTTACGGCCGTGTACAGAAAGAAAGTACAACCTTCGGACACAAATCCTACCAATCGATGTTGATCCCCGTTTGCAAAGGTCACGCAAAGTGCTGGCGACACTTGGTGCTCAATCCTCTACCTGACTCGTCTTCATTTCCATGCAGACGGATTTGCCAGGCTCGAACACTTGCAAAAAGTTTGTTTGCCCTATCTGTATGATATGCAGATTACGTTGCATTAATTGAGGCTTTAGATGAGGAACCATTTGCATACAATGTTTGCTGAGCGTTGGGAAGGACATGCATCGTTGAAAGTTTGTACGTTCCAGAACGGAAGAGAGCTCCCACATGAGAAGCGAATGCGTTTGCATTAGTAAACTCTCAGGTGAGATTTTAACTCTCACGTGATTTTAAACTTGCCTATCAGAGTAGGTCTTGGAAAACTCGTCTGACTTTTTGGCAAGATGCCCTTGCTCAAAGTGACCTGCTCGTCGCGCTCGAATGACCCCGAAAACCGGAAAATACCAGTAGGTGCGCTGCTGTTGAAAAGATAATGTTTTAATGGAAATTGAGTCAGTTTGATTCAAATCGAAAGTCCGCGTCCCTATTCTTCAGTGCACTATTCTCGCTCCACTTGGAAAGAAAGAAAGGAAATCTGCTTCCTGTCGTTATATAAGGATATAGATGGCGAAATGCTCTGTAGTGCGAGAAAACTCCGACTTTAAGTTGTTAACATGGAACAAATGACCCTCGTTCGCTAACAATCTCCTTCTTGCTCGCACTTTTCCACTCGTTCCAGCTTTACAATGCTATCGACTGATTATAGTCGCCTGCATAAAAGGGAGCCAGCCTCGATCGCTTATCTTCATTGTGAGGTTGGTACCCGAATTCTGAGACAGTCTAGCTGGCTGTTTCTTATTAGTTGAAGATGTATAAAAGTTAGAATTAGGCGAATGTGTAGGCTGAGTCATGCTACAACGTATTTTCTGAAATAACAGATTCATAAGCGCGTTTCTTCAAAAATCCCCTTTTTTATCAAGCTATTCGCAAGTTTACCGAGCAGATGTATAGAGTTTTTGCCAGCTTCAAAACAACGAATTTTATTTAACATTATCTGAAATTTCGGGTGAAATATGATGCTTAAACAATTAAGCTTATTAGTTTTAAAATTAACGAAAACGGAACATTTATGGGAATAAACAAGAAATTTGTTTCACTAAGAGTATCGAAACAAAAATAGTAAGAAGTGATGGTGATGTTTATGCATTCGTAAGGCCGTTTGAGATGTCCTTACTACTACTGCATGAAGTTTGGGATAGCGGCTAGATATGTACGTGTTTCATCTTTGGAAAATTTCCGTGAAAAAAGTAGCGGATGTTTTGCTTTCTGCTTGTTTTTTCGCCTAATTTCAAGTTTTCCATTGGCATCTGAGGAACCAACTGAGGGATGGTGCCTTGTAGACATAAAAATTACTTTCATCTCCGCAGGAGCTGCGCATATTTTTGAAACTCAAGAGATAGAGAAACACCCCATGTATCAATTGGAAGAAACTAAGAAGCAGGAAGAGCTGTGCATACTGCCTCATCCCTTCTATATGGTGTGCTACTGCCTCAATTTATGTCTTTTAGTAACAAGTATTTATCCGTCTGATCGAAGTTTGAAGAGCATCCAAAACGTGTCAGAACTCTCTTTACAGCAACCATCCGCTAAAATGGAATTCGAATTTGAGACCTTCCAGACGAATGCATAAAAGAATATGCACCACAACTCGATCGGACACTACGAATACTTGTTGTTACATAGAGGATCTCACTCAAGCGGTAAACATTCCCCGCTCAAGAAACCACAACGCAAGCGGACAACTGTTCTAGCTGAATGCGTTGTAAGGTTTTTTTTTTGCAGTGAAATATATTCAAGATTTTGTGTTTCAGCCATTTTGATAATGTTCGTAAATGTAATTATAAAGAAAAACCGCAGACAAATCGGCTAAACACTAGAATAGAAAATTTCAGAATATCAGCAAACGCTTTTTCTCCAAAAATTGCCGTCAAGCATAAAGGTACCAAATGGTGCTCACTCAAATTTTTTTCCGACTTTGCAAAATTAGATTCGGCGTAAGCCGTTGATCACGGAGGTGTACATATTCAGGGATTAAATCGTTGAAAATTTTATTTTTTCCGAGCGCTGAAATGTCAGTTCTAGTACTAGGCAAGCGCGCGGTTCCCCATCTTCTATTATTTTCGAAAATCGCGATCGAGTGACCTCGCAAACTGCAAGTATGTCCGAGTACCTTTTATATCTGAGATAGGTCGCAAGGTGCAGATCAAAACAAGAGATTTTATTAGAACTGTCACTTTTAACACGATTTTTGGAGTTCTGGATAAAACTACTTCCTTATTACGATGCTACGGCGATGGTTTGTTGATAGAAGGTTGAAAAATGCGAAAAAAGATTCATGGGCAGAACTTGTTTTATCTGAAACATGGAAATGACTGTGATTAGATGGTTCAAGCCTGCAGTGAAGCTTTAGCATCTGGAAAAGTCAGTATCTTTTTTCCTAGCCTAGCCTTATTTCTCGGGAACTGTGTAACACTAGCAGACTCTAAAGTTTTCGCAGTTTCTAAGAATGCAACTGGTATACATACTGGCATTATGCTCTTCTTTGAAAGAATAGCCTTTAAAATGGTAGAAACTTTGCACCATATTCACAAGGTCAGGCAGATACGGCACAGTGCTTTGCTCTAAACGTTTTTTTTTTGTTGGTTTGACTGCGAGCTTACCTCCTCTACGGGGGTTTGCGTTTTCTCCGGGGTAACAACCTGCACCGGCTTTCGCTCGACCATCTTCGCCAGGGCATCTCTCCTGGCCACGCCCATCCGCCGTATGTCATCAATTCTTTCGGCAACCTAAACATTTTACTAGAATATCTAACTTGTTGAGCTGTCCGATAGCATTTTTGCGGAAGAACCGCGGGAATAGCGGAAACAATTACCCGCAATGTCGCAAATAAGGAACGATGAAAAGATCTGTCATTCAGGAAGAGGTATGTGAGATACGAAAAGTTTTTCGCTCCCACTGTTAAACATCTCACAAAGTCAGGAAAAGCGAAAATAATGTGAGTAAAGGATTGTCGCTAAACTCCTGTCCAGCTTTTTAAGAAATTTTATTGCTTATACAGCTGCGGATACCTATCTGGTCCTCAGGAGCGGTTTTCAGGAAGATAACTGAGATCTAGGAACAGAATTTTGCAGAATTTACTACATACTGTTGCGAAGCGATGAAGCGTTTATTGCTTACTGGGGGAGCTCGCAAAGTTGGTGGAGCGTCCATTTTAAAGATGATGCTAGAAAGTCTGCGAAGTGCGAAGGCGCTACGTAGTTACTGCTTGACCGGAGTTGTGGCACAAAAAAGTCGCTTGATTTTGCTCCGAAATTATCGAGAATTTCACAGATACGCTTTCCCAATAGACTGGTTGCATAGAATAACCATGTGCAAAGATTTCCAGCTCGAATCTCCTTTCTTCTCGGTCTCTGGTTACTTTAAAGCAAAATTTGAGCGACTTTCCCAGCACCATAAATTCGTCTAGACAAACACTTCACACATCATGTTTTTTTACTAGAGCCAGTATCTTTGAAATGGTAGCGGCCCGGTTCATGACCATCCTACTGAGCTCATAAGGTTCTTTGCTCAGTTTCTTTTTGAACTAAATAAAATTTTCTCGAGAGAGCCAAAAGCAATTAGGTAGTTTACGCTACACATAACAGATGACCGCTGGTTTAATACTGGGTATACAATGCTGGGTACAGCAGCTTCCATCCAGTACATAATAGTGGCACGCTTTCAATGAGAATCGCAAAAGCCGTTCACTCTTCGCAAAAATATGCAATCAGGTACTTTCTTACGAGAAAAAAGTGCGGTCAACTTTTTCAAGCTTCTCTACCCTAAAACATCAGTTTCAGGAACAAAAAACGAATACATTATACGTTTTCCTGATGAAAGCCGTAATATTTTCCGCTGGAGCACTAACGGCGCTTAGTGGAAAAAACGGAACCTGGATTAGCTGGCGGAAATACGACGAAACAGAATTAGGCTGCACTTAGTGCAGTTTTACAGCGCTTACATTTTGTGTGTTTGATTATTTCCGGGGAAAAAGCTTGCTGTGTGGTAATAAAAAGCGACGATTGCTCAGCTTTTTTCGCTGTTAAAAAAAACTCTGCGCTCTTATGCGGCACACACTAGAACCATGTCATTGACTCAACAATGATAAGCCCCTCAAAAGGGTTGAAAATTGTACGTCTCATGGGACTGCATCCGTAAAGACATAGCGCAGGCCACTCACTGCACTAGTGAAAACTAAGCATCGTCAGCATCGTCATATTACTACTGATCCATATTCAAGATTTTTTGCCAAGTAAAACTGTCGCTTTCTAAAGAAATGAAAACGCAAAAAGGAGTAAATTTAGGCCACTATGCGTCGTCTACAATTGCAGAATATAGGAACGTTTTCCTCCGTTGTTGAACGACGACGACCGGGTGTGTTCTGTGCGTATCGATCTCAACGACAACGACCTCGATACGTACCGAACACAATCCGTCCTCGTCGTCCAACAACGGGGTAAAAACGTTGCTTATAGGCGAACGTGTCCGTAGCGTAATGTTTCCAGAGGCGGGATTAGCATTTCCGGGTGCGAGCCAACTCGTCCACACCAAGCGCGCATGGTTTGACACACGTGGACTTTAAAGGACGAGCGTGGCCGAGTTTGCTCGGGCCCAACAGCGCTAGTCCCGCCTTTGGAAACATTACGCTACGGACCCTAGGCGAAGTTATAGTTCACCGCACCGCAGCTACAGTATGGTGTATGGGAGAAGTACCGGTAGTTGACGTCATGTGATCGATACGTACTGAGCGCGTGCGCCGGCGCCGTGCTACGGTGAACTATAATTTAGCCTTATCACAGTTAAATTAACGGACAATCCTTAAGCGCGCGCTGCCTCGCGCCAATTCAGCAGTAAGAAACCTATCGATTTTCAAATTCGAGAATAATTTAAAGTTCTAAATGAGTCTCAGCTCTATATAGTATATCAGAGTAACTGAAAATTCACTAACCGGAACGCGACTGGTGTTTTACCGCGATTTCTACTGCAAATTGGGTTGGCAAAAGCGTTTGGGAAGGAGTGTTGGAAGATGTCCTATTTACAGTGCAAAAAATACTGCGCTGTGTGAGAGAAGGAGCGGGCGATGCGGCACAGTTGGGTATTTTTGTGTAAACCATTTCACTATATCAGCTCAACCAAAAGTGTAGCTTTTATCAGTTGTACAGACAAAGAAACACTGAACTTATTCTGCAGTTCCTCCTACCAACGATGAAAAATTTGTAGGCTTTTTAGCCATAAACATAGATAAAATGAAAATAGTTCGAAAGATGTTCTAAAAATAGGATAAAATAGGGATTTTCTGTTTTGAAGGCCAGCTGTAGTAACGAAAGCTTCATTGCTGTCAAAATATGTCGATAATTGCAAAGCGAAATTAAGGATAGCTGTTTTATATCTCAAAAACTGAATATTTCACAAGAGGAGACCTGCACCAATTAAACAATACCATGCTACTGATTTTACTGTAAAACTGTCAGCACTCAAACAAATATCTTCAAATTCGTTGAAGACGAGAAGCTAAGAAACATTTCAGGATTACCATAGCAGGAAATGGTGTCGAAAAACAATTGAAAATGCTCATTCAAGACCACAAAGTTTTTTTTTGAAGTTGAGTTCAGCTTTTCAGAACTTTTTTTTGCTGCCTGAACTGGGCTAGCTAACAGCACTCAGTGAATGGAGTTGAGTACAGGAAACAAAGGCGACAGCTAAATGAGCTCCGAATTTGCTTACCTGAGCGAGCAGAGTCGAAGTCTCGGTAGTTGTTAGCAATATAAGGCTATTCATTGACGGTGATTGACTAATGGCATCCAGCTGCAAAGACCAAGGGCTAAGTCTGGCAACGCCCGAAGCAACTTGGCTACTTTGGGAGGACTCACTTGTAGCTTCGAGCCCTCCTCGAGGAACTCGTCCATTTTCGCCAGGCTGCTGCTAGCGGAAGCAGGAGTGGCGTCTTGAAGGATGGACGACAGCATGTCTACTCCCTTCTTGCACCATGAATTGGCCTTAATTAGAGTTCTAATGCGAATATTTTTGGATGCAAGTTCATCAAATTCCGGGTTACTTAAGGTTTTGAGCTAGTCCGGAAATATGATTTCAGTTCAAACACGTCATTCTGAAAATGCTGGGCGGAAGATTCAAGTGAATAGAAATGAGGAGCGAAATCAATTCGTATTAAACAATGATCGATCTGGGACTCTTGCTAAAGACCGTTTATCCACTCAGAAAATTAGTGTACGGTATTAGTGTGAAAGATTATGAGGGAAATCTCAGTGAATCAATCGAAAGAAGGCCGAATAATTCTAGAATTTTAATCTCACAATCAGAATGGGATCTCATTCTGCGAGCTTTAGATGGAATTCTTTTTTGTGATATATTATATTTGCAAGAAAGTTGAAAACCTGTAAAC
>KN549203.1:267187-277502 GCA_000797555.1 Oesophagostomum dentatum | reverse complement strand
TCACAAACAGCAGAATATAAAATTTTTAAATAGACCATTTTACTAGCATATTTGTGCGAAAATTTAGATTTTTGTAGCCAAGGTAGTAAAATGTCTTGATGTAGGATATGAACTAATGAAGTGGGATCTTATCTACGGCGTCTCTGGTAGACTTGGGATAATTACGACCACAAAATTGGTGTCAATTATTTGCTCTGATGTACCAACATAGGGCACAGCTAGATGGGTCATCGTCTGCTGATCATTAAACTAAAAACTAGCTACTTTCTTTTCTTTTAGGCAAGTTTCGAAGTTGTTATCTTGTTTTATTCTATAGGCGCTCAAATTGTGAAGCATTGCAGCGAAAAACAGGAACAGCGAAGAAACTCTAAGAGAACGCTGCAGTTTCTGTTTGCTTTCTCTCCCTTCCCTAAGTTGTAAAGTTGCAGGTAATGGCTTGGTGTTATTAGGACAGCTTCCTCATCGAAGCTGCAGAAGAAACTCACATTACATGATGAATTTCCAAGGAACAGACACGACGTTGTATGAAGAGATCAGCTACTAGGAAATGCATGAAGAAGCGAAAGAGGGCTTGGCACTTCATTCAGAGACGACAATAATCGTCATGGGAATGTGAAGCAACGCGCATATAAATGAGAGGATATTTAGAGTCGAGGACTGGCGAAAAACTGGAAACTGAGGGCACGAGAAGCTCAGTCACCGCAGCAGGAAATGCTCGGATGAACAGAAAATGCGAGGAACGCAGGTGTGATGCATTCAACATCATACCGACGACATTCAGCCTCTCTCACACGGACGGACATGTGTCGGCAGGGGCGAAAATGAGGGCCAGCTTTTGCTTGCGTTTCTCGAACGGAAATACGCGGCCGTCGACATGTCTGTTTGGACACTATGGAGAGACGAGGATTTTTTTCGAGGTCGCACCGGAGAAATGGTTCCGGACATGTAGCAAAAGGTGGTGAGGGCAGACGCCTACGCCGACCCTTCCGGACATGGTGCGCCACACAGTGGCCCACATAGAAATGATCCGTTTGAGAACTAGTTGCTTATTTTCATCTCCTGTGCTAAACTATGAAGTTTGAATCATACAAATCAAAGGTATACCTGGATTTTATTAAAGGAAATATCTGGAAAACTTTTCGTCGAACAAAATCTTTGGCGGAATCAATTTCTGATATCTGCATACAGATTTTTTTGAACAAGTGCTGTATGAGATTCATCGAGTGGAGAACAGCTATTGATGTAGCCCGGCAAAAGTTTTCGTTCGACAGAATTGTCTTCGTCAAAGCGACTTTCCAGCTTAGCGCTACTCGCAAAGTAAGAGAAAATTAATTCAGACTTCTGCATCGACACGTTAGTTTCACTGTAAGAATTTACAGCAAGACAAGACGGAGACACCATAGAAGATTGAAGAATACTGGTAGTACAGATAGCATAGTTTTGGATGCACTGTTGCTGTTAGCATGTGGACTGCTTCGTTTACGCTGCTGAAATAATTCCATTTTTAGAGTTCTTGAATCGGCCGACAAGCAAGTATTAAACTGCATCGTAAGCTTAAATATGGACATATTTATCGACTGAAATGGGCACTTACATTACGTAAGCATAAACGAGCAGACCTTCTAATGCGGCTCTTTGTGAATGGCCTCAAAAAAGTTCTCGAGAGAAGAGGACGCAGGTTTCTATAAGTTTTTGTACAACAGGCGGCTTTTAACGTTAATGATTTATGAATCTTCATGAAGTGTTGAATTACTAGTTCGCTCTTGTAAATATTCATAGGTAGGTTCTAAATGTTCTGGTAGATCCGTGAAGTTTTTGGCTATATGACCATTATGTATGGAATCCTTTCGAATAAAATGAAGTTCTTGAGCAAACAGAGAGACTACAGTGCTTGGGAATACAGCTCCATGAATAAAAGGAAGAAAAATTGGCATGAAACAGCATGATTTTCTTAGATAAAGAATGTAGGAAAGAAGCAGAAATGGAAGAGACGCGTGGAGCTGTCACTCACCTTGCGGAAGCTCTCCTCGAACTGTCTCAGCTGGAAGCAGTTCATCAGGCGCTTTTCATGTTTCGCCCAGAACGCGTCGAACGAGCGTTCTGTTTCCTCTGAAATGTGACAGAATGCATGCGCAATAATGCGATAGATGAATGCATAATGTGCGAAATCGACTAAAAGTGCTTTCGTATGCAGCAGTGCTTATCTACAAAACATGTTTGCCTAAAATCCTCGCACTTGGAGGAAAAAGCGACGAGTCGAAGAAGGCATGCTGTCGAGGATTAGGGCAGCGTGGAGATCGCCTGAGTAAGACGGCTCTCCAGCACCTCTCAATGGGAGATGCGCCGTTTGCTAGAGAATCGCTCTTTTGTTCGAAACGACGCTCGCGCAGCCTCTCGGAATCGGACGAGCACTGAGTGGAGCGTCAAAAAATCCTGACGGCTTCGTAGCAGACGCTGGGCGAGCCGTGCGCGCTAACTGTGCGAGACCGGGCGGGTTATCGCAAATGGGATTTTAACGCACGCAGTATCAAGGAGACGCCCTTGCGCTTATCATTCGGTTCTGCAAACTTTTCCTTCCCTTAATTGTTTTGTATCGATCGACGGAGCTACTGCCTTGTCTCAACTCTGCGTCAGAGAGCGTAAGTGTTCAAAGTTAGGCTTCGGCGGAGGGCTCCGTGTAAGGGCAGCAAAGCCGACCTTTTCTAGCAGAGGAAGCTCTAAAGTTAAATCAACGTGGAAGCTCCATTTCATTGTTTAGTTTCTCACGGAAAGTTCAGTTTTACTTGCCGGTCGTAAGGTTTCGGACAAAAATTCCTTTGATCTTCTTCTCTAAGCAGAGATATTTCACCGTATTCGGAGTAAATTTAACCCGCTCTATAAGGAACTTTGTGAGGGACAACCTTAAGCTACCTCCTTGAATAGAAACATTCCTCTCGTGAAATGTTCATTTTTTTCAAACTTATTTTTACAAATTTTCCGCTACAGTTGAAGAAACGTTAAACCTTTAAAACATCGACCGAAAAGTGGGTGGTTTCCAAAATCGAGCCAAACACATTTCAGGCTAGAATCGTCTTCGTTACGGAAGGGTAAATTTTGAAGATAGCAGCGAAAACATTACCCATAGAGCTATAACTCTATTATTAAGCAGTTCCAGAAGAAAATAATCCCCTCTGCATGCACCTGGTACATTTCAGTTACTCAAAGCTAAGGCGAGAAGTAATCATGGATTTTGATTCTGTCCAAACACTTTTGACACCATGAACGTGACACAGATGAAAGACTAAGTTCATTACCAGTGTGTAAAGATGGAATTACCTCCGTTTGCTTCTCTCATGCGTAGGAGAAATGGTGCTCGCAGGGAGACCGCGGCGAGGAACAACTGGGAAGGATCATAGATGCCTAGCGCTTTCCCTACTTTTTACCTTGACATCTCCTTCCAGGTCTGTCATCTTGATAGACATGTCAGGGCCAGGATGCGAAGTCAAAGAGGGTAGTTCCGAAAAATAAAGACCGCGTATCAGGGTCGACTGCACACCACCTATTCGAGTTACGAGGCTAAGCCAAATCCACTCCGTGAGACTGTTACGCTTCTTAGCGCAGCTATACGAAAGTGTGTTGAACTTTCAAACAATGCGTAGAAACTGGTTTTCGGCAACGAAACTTGTATGCAAGCGTAGGCATCCACGAAACAGTGAAAATTGTCTTCGATAATTACTGGAGTTTGAACAAATTTAGTACGAACAATTCCAAGATCCTCCAAGGCTTTTTTTTTGCAATTTCTTGCCACCTACTCATCACTGGCAGTGTTTCAAATATGTTTTTTGCAAAATGCTCAACCTGCCTTCATGTCAAATAGTACTTTTGGAGCAAAAAAAAACCGTTAAAGATTTTTTGCGCTTTTTGAGCTGCGATTTCTCTTCTACTTTCAAAGCTGAGGTGGAACAGCTGCGACTACGACTATCACTAGAAAACGTCCTTTAAAATGTCGCTAGCGCATCTTTGTTGGTGAAACATGACAGATTTTTCTGTAGGAGTTTTCTTTGAAAAAATATTGAAATGGTCATCTGGAGGCTATTTTTTTACCAAAAAAAGAGTAGAACCTTAACTTTTGGGACATTAGGATTCAGCCGCAGGAAGTTTTTCTTTATTCCTTTTTTCTTTTCGTCCAGGAAATTTCAAAAGCGAGCCTACCGCATTTTACATATTTAGTTAGCAAAGTTTCTATGTCTGCTGTCTTAGTTTTAACGATTCCAATAATGTTTAGTGTGAGTACTCGAGAAGTTCCACTGGAAAAAAGAAAGGCCAAAGAATTGTGTTAGTTTATGTTTCATTGCATCTCAATCTTACATTTTCAATCGTTTTTTGTCTTTCGCTCTGAACTGTTAAAAGCTTATCGGCTTCCGTTCTAGACATGGAAATGGCTTTCGTAGACATGTAAAGTCCATGCTTGACTTATTTCTTGTTCTAACGCTTTCCGTCAAGCTATTTTTCTACCCTTTTCTACCCTTTTCCCCTTTGAATTAAAAAGGCTTGTGCAGCTGTCGTCAACTAATTAAAAATGAAGTTTTGTAGAGTTACCGTTAGAGAAGCAAAGTAGTTCCCAAAAAGATGTTGTGTCAAGCTCCACAAATGACGCGTGGCATGGCTAGCCCAATAGGCCCTTCCGCCGTTGAGTTTACTTCGTAAAAACACACCAAAAGCCACTTTGGATTGCAATTTTTGGGAGAGATGTCACGATAAGTGTGGCTAACTGCAGCTGTATGTAACCTTGTCATAGTTTTCAGAGACCATAGCTCAAAAGATGTGGCAGCAGTTGTCCCAAACCGAAGAGGTAGGGGGTTTGCATGGTGATAAACAACTCTAGCAGATACATAGTTTTTATATTTCAGCCTGGAGTTGGGGCAGGTTTTTCTCGTGAGCTAGGGGGAACTTGCAGGAAATATCGGGAAAGCAGGAGTGAAGCGGAAACGAACCTAGCTGGACGAGCATGCGTTCGATGGCGGTCACGTTGTGCAGCCTGGTTGGACTGAGCAGTTCGTGTTTGGGTTTCGACTCGATCTGGCGGACGGCGCGCAGCAGCGACAATCCCTTTCGCACGGATATTCGAAAGTCCTCCTAACAAACATTGACACCCTTTGACTTGTCTTCACCGAACGTGCGCAAACACTCCTCTAAACACCTTGATCGCGTCTCTCTCGGCAGTCTGGATCTGCAGTATCCTCGCCGTGGTCTCCACATCGTTTGGCAGTTCTGTCTCGCGAAGAACTCGTCCGAAATCGCTCAACGACTGCGCTATAGCCGAAGCGGATGACTTCATGCGCTCGATATCCTAAATAATCTACTGTGACATCCTCGCAAAGCTCTGCGGCTGCTTTATTCCTGCGTGTTTAGCTAGTGTAATAACAGAGAACTGGGGAGAAACCGATGCAGACATTTTTTCGATGTCGCAAACAACGTTCAGATCGAGAGTTTGGTACATAAAGGCTGCAGTGGCTTCTTCAGTTCGTGTTTGTTATTGTGAAAAAAGGCGAAATGTACACAACTGTGAGGTATTCTCGCTCACCATCCTGTGCTGTACCCACTCCAGGTGGTTGTATTTGATCAGACCACCGACGTCCATGGTAAGCTGCTCTGCCCTCAGAAATCGCCTCAGTTCCACGGACGAGTCGCAAGTTATGACCTGTAAAATCTAAGCGTTCTTTGACCCAATCTCATGCACACAGACTGTAGTATACCTTGAAGGAGCAGTTCTCGGCGATGGCTCGGTATCCGACCTCCAGGGCTCTTTGCAGGACACCCTCCGGCTTCAAGAGGAACACGACGCGGATTGTGCCCGGGAAAAACGACTGAAACCATTCATCTTCGTGCAATAAATCTAAGCCGAAGCCGGCATGCATTTGTCTCCTGCCCAGTTTCATTCCACTTGCGTGAGGGGCAGTAATCTGCTTAGTGGTGTCCTTCATCTTGCAGCTTAGGTTCCTGGATGACGAGAGAAAATCAATATCGTCAAAAATACTTGAAGCTGGGAACTGCTTCATTCCTTTGCGGGATAAGAGAACACTGTTCGAAATGAGCGTGAGCTAGTTTGTCATTTACCGTCGTTCCATTCATCAACGAAAATCAAACCCGTTCCAAACAATTCTTTAGCTATAACATTATTCTGAAAAAAGTTCATGTGAACATTTCTTTTTCAAAGCGTCATGGCTACTTCCGTGATAATGACTTAGTTACGGTCTATAAAATACTTCATAGATTTTTTCACACTTAGAACATCCATAACAAGAGGTAGTTGTGTTAAGATCCTACTGTCCAAATCAAGAACTCTGCTTCAGAATTTCTTCACTAGTAAAGCGGTATCCCTGTTCGATAAGTTAAGCAAAATTCATGTCATCCCTAATAGGGTTCAAAGATTCAAAAAGCTTGTCGAACACTTTCTGAACGAATACAAGTACCGTTCGTAATCTACATTTCTATTTTATAAACTGTATTCAATGTGTTTAGTTCATATGTGTGTGTCGCGGTAGTGGGACTATTAATAATTTTCAGTGTGTAAGGCATATGCCCTAATAATAATGGGAAAAGTGGAAGATATACGGTGTGCAGCATAGCTAAAACGGTGCAGCAGCATTCCGTAATTGTGAATCTTCAAAATTAGTCCAGATGAAATTTAAATACAGGTTTAACATCAACACCGAGTTCTATGTGATTTCCTTACAATTCCTCATCATGCAGTAAGCAGTGGTTCTGGAAATCGGAAAGAGCTAGATTTATACTTCTCAAAATATGACAGAGAACGGCCGGAGATTCACAAAGGCTTTTTACAAAAATTTCGTCTCAAAACAAATCAGTGAAATACATGATTTTGCGACCTCACATATTCATCTTGTTTTCGAAACAGTTTGGCTGGCTTCTTGAGAGTTACTGAGATTCAGACGTACTACCGTAATAGGAGAGTTTTCATTGAAATTTCACTCTCCATTCCTTGCTATGAATCTATCAACCTTTTTCAGATTTTATATTTTCGGAGGCAAAGATTTTACTCTAGAGAAATTTAAAAATTCTACCAACCCATTGCACTGTAGAAAAAGTTTTTTTGTTCAATACGGAGGCGAACCATTCTCCAGAGTTGGTGTTTGTTCTAATTATTAATGAGAGATCCCCAATGCTACTGGATAGGTAGCGGTGTCACTGGATATGATGTTGGATGTTATGGATGGATGTTAAAGACCAAGGCTTCCGAGTCACGACAGAAGCGGAATACGAAGAGACAAGTATGCTCACGGAAACTTTCTGGCCAGCCATCGCATCATTTTTTTATGCTGATATATAGCGCAACCAAAAGGCGAACGGTATACAGCTTCCAGGTTACTCTAAAACATTGCTTTTCCTTTCGCACTGCAGCATTTTCTGGACTTTGGATACATTCACCCTTCTTTCATGTATTTGAACCCAACAACTGGCGCATTTTTAGCATTTCTTAAAGCATTTAATTTTGTCTGCTTTCCCTGTGTGCTTTCTCCTCTATAAGAACTAGGCTGGTAAATTAGATTGTTAAAAAATTATTTCGAATTCATGACTTTTCTGGTGTTGTTTTTCGGCAAACTCACCGCAGATCTATTATAAAATATCGTTAAAGGGACTTACAATTATATAACAGTGGCTTAAAAATAAGCAGAAAAGTTTTTCTTGACTTAGCGCTGGCTTATACTCAACTACTAAAGTGGGCGGTCGTGAAAAGTATTTCCAAAAGAGAAACAGCAAAGTTCCGTAGTTTATTAGTTTCATAGCGAATAAGGGTAGCTCTTTCAAGATTTGATGAACCCGTCGATTTCAAAGATTGTTTAAAAGAAACAGATGGGGATTGCAGAACGAATGCAGTAATAATGATATGATACAGAATAATACAATGCAAAAATAGTAAAGAAGTATAAAGTAAATCGTACGACATAAACAGTGTCAGTGAAAAAGAACGTTTCTTCACGCATTATGTCTCCGAAGAACCTTCCTCTACTAGCCTTTCGAGTTTTTTTTAATGGTATATGGCTATTCATCCTTGAATAAACTGCTCATCTGCATCTCCTAACATAGAACTCCATTAAATACGGTATATTTTTTTGAGAAATCTCATAAGCAAGCCCTCTTCGACAGCTAACCATATTAAGTGGAGCGAATATTGTAGAATTTCATCGTTCAACTTCTTCAAAAAAACTTTCCACTGGGTTTTAACGCTGAAATGCGAGTATTTTTGGATTTTCTTACAACATGTCAAAATACTAAAGATAATACAGTAAAACGAATTTATTTAGTTGAACAGGGGTAAGTGGAGTCATGGCGTATTTTGTGAAGTACTGTTTTTCATCCAAGTGAGTCTACTCGCAACTTACTGGACGTAAAATGACAGCACATATAAAGTATGATGCAAAAACTGAAGCAGCAGTTGAGAACGATTATTAGTTTCAATTATGAGGTAAACTGTATAGAGAAATCACAGGATCAGTCTTACTATACTGGTACCTTTGGTGAGAATTAGCCATATTTTTGCTAAAATTCAGTTAAAAGGTGTTTTCGCTCGCAAGCCCTTCTGCTTCACGAATGTTAGGTATATGGTTATTAATATAAATGAAGCATAATTCACCACAGCCGACGTTTTCGCTGAAATTCCACCCACATACATACGTATAAACAGCCGTTCGTCACTTAACATCATATGCTGCTGGGCTTTTTCAGAGTAGCTATATTAGGTTGAGTCGAAAGTCTTGTCACTATTGACTTCACATGTTCTAGATGTGATAGTTTTTGCGATTATAAAAAGAGCTAAACTATACGTAGAAAGTACTAATCAAGTATTAACTAATGAATGTATTTGATAAAAAATATTTGGTAGCTTCAGAGAGAAAATTTTTGAAGATAATCTTCCAGTAAGGCCTGAAATGATTTCTATCCATACCTTCCTCGTTTTTGCCGAAATTTTTTGTTGCGTATGAGCAATAACGGGGGCCATGTTTCCACTTTTCCTACAGCAGAATGGATAGTTGTCGTGACTCATATTAAAGATATGTAGTTTTATGTGTTATAGATAATTTTATCTATATCTTCGCAGTAGTAGACAAGATTGACGAACAAAGGGAAGCGATGTCACTGGAATTTAACAATAAAGTCTGAGGCTGTTTTCGTTTGCTTCAAAATTTAGTTAATCTCAAAATAGAGTTTCGGGGGAGAGGGGGGGGGGGCAAAATGGCAAAATGTGCTTTTTCTAGGAAATTTTAGTATTTTTGTGAAAGCTTATCAGACCCCATTTCGGTCACAGATAAAGTCGGCGTGCCCTCCTCAGTTATGCAGTGTATCCGCTGGTCAAGTTCGAATCAAAAGAAGCGAGAGATAAAAGTTCTTGGTTTTTGGCAAATCAGCAAAATTTTCTCCAAATTTTTTTTGAAGCCATCAAATATTTATCAGCAAAACCAAAGTGAAGATCTTTTTTATATTCACAAAAATACCACTTTTAGAGCGTGCGAAGTCAGTGGTGACAAAACTTTCAACTCAACCTAATATTATATTTCTCAAACGCTTTCAATTTAATCAGAGTTGCTTCTAGTGGAGCCTGACATACGAATAAAAATGATGCATGCTCAAGTGAAGCTTTGCACTACTGAGAAACTGAATGGCTTGGTTCTATCCACAATGAAACGGCTGTTTTTCTGCAATTGTTAGGATAGCCCATGGTTAAAGCAACATAGTCTGATCAGTAAATAGGGCTTTCTTTCTTGACTAAGTGGTCGACCACCAGAGTAAAAAAATGGAAGTAGGGCAAGAAATTTCTTGGAAAACATATACTCTTTAGTAATGAGAAAAGCTCTTGCAGAATGCGGGCAACCTGCTCCAAAGATGGGCAAAACTTAGCTAGAGTATTGTTTTGCAAAAAAAGAGAAAACAGTATGATCTCTCCTCTAAGATGCCAATTTCTCAGCATGCTATAAGTTTTTTTAATCTATCGAACACCATCTTATTCCGGAACAAACTGAGAAAATGTTAGGTTTAAGAAGCCTCCATTAAAAAGGTTATCGAAAATTCATCTATCTACAGTCACATTATCAAAAAATTGTAAAGAATACCGTGATCTGAAGAAACAGCGTCCTGACTGAGGACCATTTGTCATTTCGTCTGTCCACAATAACAACGAATCCCTTATGGCTGTCTTCTAACCTGGAAAAATTTTAAAAAAATGTACCTAGCACCGGTCTTCGTAGGAGGAAAGTTGGGCGGTAGCGGGAAGGAGGAGGGAAAACCGAAGGAAATAGAGAGAGGGAGAGACAGAGAG
>KN549203.1:234155-259062 GCA_000797555.1 Oesophagostomum dentatum | reverse complement strand
GGAGAGGGGGGGGGGGAGGGGTGGGGGAAGGGAGGCATGCTTCGAGGCTTCGCGCCTACTGTGTTCAAGAGGAAATAGTATGGCATAGTTTGCATTATATACATTTATGAGCTTAGCATACTTGGCCTCTGCACCATCCTCTACCGGAAAAATTACTCTTGCTCACAATACAATGAATTCCAAGTATTTTATTTTAATTGGTGAGCAGTATGGAAATGAAACTCACGTGTAAGGCAGAAAAGATGAGCGGCGCATCGGGAATGAGTGGGCTGTGTTCAGTGTAAGTGATACACAGTCAAATAAAATCTTGATTGATACATTCTCATGAATAGAAGGACGAAATGGGATGGACTGGGTAAAGAGAACTTGGAAAAGCATATGTGAGGGTCGTTAAACGGCACAAGGGCAGGCGATGCAACTATTCTCAAGAGTTATATAGGCTGGCGAACTTTGTGCAAGTGCCATCTTCACTACAGATTTCGTTCGGCTAGAAAGGTACGGGCATGCAAGCACACATAAGAGCGACCAAGAAGACAGCCAGCTGGATTCGGCTGAGAATGCACTGCACCGCGATGCTTGGACTAATTATTGAATTAACGAGCCTAATAGTGCATTTAAATAGCTCACTTTTCCAATTTGCGGATTTTGGACGTGAACTAGATCGTCGTAGGATTTCCCTGGTTACTACTGCGTTCGCATGGTTTCCATTGGTAATCTTATAGGATTCATCCAGAGCTGAAGAGGTGCGGAGATGTCACAGCAATAAACTAAGCAGCTAAATTTGTATGATAGGAAGATAAGTCACGACAAAGCGAATAAGCATGTGATGTACTGCAGGCGATTTCAAGCGAATTTCGGGCTATTAGCGTATTTGTAGGGGTTGACAATACTTTTTCTGAATCGAAATATGTAGCTGGCAAAGTTCTACAGTAAAGATAGGCAATTTATCTTACTAGGGAAGTATATAAAGCCTTGGGTGGATCCGGAAAAACGGCATGGATGATCTAATTCGTCATGCCATCTCTGGTAAATATGCAGAAAATCAGGATCCGAATTGCTGATGCGGACGAGCTATAAGTGCTCAAAGATTGTAAAGAGCATCATCCTATGGTGATGAAAATTATTGTTAAAATGGCCAATAACCGGTGTAACAATGCGCTATACTCGTGACTCTTTGATTCAGATTTTAGTAGCTGTTAGCATTTAGATCATAGAACGTTCTTATATTGATTACCAAGCACTTTAATATGTAGCAACTTTCATCGCTTTAACAGAGCTCGCTCTTATAAGTTTAAGTTTCCGTAATTCGTCCGAATCAGCCGTTCGGATCTTGGTTTTTTGCACAGTTACTAAAGAGTGTGTTGCTAGTTCAGCCATATATGCCGTTTCTGCGGATCGACCCAATGCCTTATATACTTTCCTGTTTAGCTACAGAAATGTAGGTTTCAAATAACGTTTCAGAAAACAGCATATCTATATGATTTTTCCTAAATACCATTCAAGCTGTTATCAACCAAAAATATGGTTTTTCGTGCAAGATTTTTTTCAGATCTTCTATTCTAGTAGGTTCTAGCAGTTTCAACCATAACATTTTCACCCAAATTTTCCGTCCTGAAGTTATTATGCTTCATCGCTTTTCATTTGACTCAAGCGCCAACCACACCTTACAGTGAGGTGCTCATTTGCGGAAAAAAATGATAGAAAAAAGAGAAAATTCGCTCAGACGGTTCTCCGGATAAATCCAGGATGCTAAAAATGTTGACGTCCAGCCTAAGCCACACTGAGATGGCTAACTCGTCCGCGAAAAGGCCTCACAGCACACCACAATACTTCACTACAGGCGTCCTCCGTCAAAAAAGCCACTTTTGCGGGGGTTTTGAACCTCAGCCTACTTTTAGGTCCACTAGTGAAAGTCCGTAGAGAATTCGAATGAATTCAGAGTGGCTGCCTTTAAAACATTAAAGACAGCGCTCACGAAGAAAAATGTTCTTTTAGTTTTAGCACATTTGAAATCTCGTCACCAGTTCCTGAAGAACTACAGGAGGAAGGAGCTCATTACTTAGTGCTTCTCGAGAAATTTGACATATCTAGGCCGCAGTCTTTATTGAGCTGATTTTGAGCCTCCTTTATGGTGTGCATGCTTGCGTATCATTTGTATATATTTAAGAAATTAAACAACCTACTTCGATTGCAAAGTGTAGAGCCATGGAAACAACCCGGCTTGGTCTTTCCTCCATAAGAACTCTAAGACACAGTGAGACCAAAAAACCAAAAATTTTACTCAAAACGGGCCAAGTAAAAGGGCGGGATTCCAGCTAAGGTCTCCAGTTTCAACATGGACTTCCCGAAAAATTCAGGTTTTGAACTGTCTGCTTATACAATTGTTTAGGAACTGGTAATACGATTTCGATTAAAGAAGAATTAAAAAAGGTATTTATTCGTGAGTGTTGCGTTTAAGGAAAGGGAATCTACACGACAAGGGTCCGTGAAATTTTCAGTGCGATCGATCAAAAATCCCGGTCAGAGTAACTGTCCTATGCGAACTTACTAGTAACTTAACTTACTTCGTCAGTCAACTTCGAACATCAAACGTTCGAAGTTGACCGAATTTGAAGCACAAAGGTCCACGGCAGTAAATTAAACTCTTCAGTCGTTTTTATAATAAAACTATTGGCTTAGTGGCATTTAATAAGATTAAATGAAGGATAACTCGCTTTCAGAAGTTGAGCATAAAGATACAAAGAAACCAAAGTGAGAAGCTGTACCGTGGAACTGCAGGAGCCCGAGCAAGCAGAAAACAAAGAATAAGGTTTCCTCCTTGACAACAGTCAATGTGGCATGTTTTCAAGTACAGAATCTTACGTCTAGAAAAACAGCCCTCTTTTGTGAGTAAGCCGCTACAAGTGAAGCATTTCCACCAGCGATATTTGATCAGAAAATAAGTAAGGAAGACCTGCATTCTAGCAAGGTTAGCATCTACAGCGAATTCTGTTTAACGAAAATATTACTCAGTACTAACGGATGGGGATCAGGAGGTACTTCGCCCATCCATAACTGGTAGGTTGATTCGTCGGTCACAGCAGCGACAAGCCTATTCTGGAAATTCGGATAGTCAGAAAGCTGCTTCGGATAGACTTTTGAACAATATAGTGTTTGACTCCACACATTATAGGTATCTGGAAAGTTAAAACCTTTCGAAACACAATTTTGCACATCTTAGCCACTTTGGGAGCATAATGAGCACGATTTCGTGTGGCAGCCTCGAGGAAGCGACGTACCCCTTAGCCTCCTCATTAGCATCGAGCTTCTCTTTTCTTTCTTTCTTTCTCTTCTTTCTTTTCTCTAGGATAGAAAACAGTAACCGCCACTCTTTTGTTTGAAAACCTACTTTCTTTAAATGAAAGTCTTTATAATTAACGTCCGTTATTAAGCAGTTCCTAAAATAGTTCACCAAAAAAACTTGGGTTTCTTCTGTTGTGTCAATATATCTTTATTCTAACCAAATTTAGCAAGCAGACCAATTGAAATGAAATAAAAAGTGATTTCAGTATAAAAATATGCAATCGCCTAGAATCCACCTGTATTTCATGGTAATGAAAATATGTTACACTGCTTCTAATACATTGTTACCTCAGGCAGGAAAGAACCTTAATCAATTTACAAGCAATAAGTGCACTGGCCAAATGTCTAACTAATTCTTAACTTTGATATTTTTGCATTGATAAGCTCTGCTAAAGAACTAGCCTGTCTGAGATTTTTAAAAAGCGTGAAAAGTTCCTTTGCTTGTTTCGGCGATATCGCCTTTTTCAGGTCCATTTTAGGATGGCGCTTGACTTAGTAAATGCGCTTGTTTTCTGAGGCTAAGGAAGTTCGGTAACTAGTTCACCTGAGAGTATGTAAAGAAAGTTGAAAAGGCTTCGTTTAACCATTCTGACCTCTTTGCTCTGGCTGATGGCGAACTGCTTCCAGGCTGAGAAGAACAAACCGAATTTTGCTCTCAGTATGATACCGGAATGTAAGGTCGCAAAAAGGCGAGCGTCGTGGACGCTCCCACGGATGCACCGAGTGACACTTTTGGAATCTACTAAGAAAGAAAGAAAAGCTACTTCAACCCTGAAACTTCTCGCTTCAATCTCAACCGCATGAAAAGGAAGTTACACTAAAATCGTCTCCCCAAGTGCCGTGGGAGAAGACACAGAATGCTCTGTTCTCGTCTGTTCAGAAGAATAGGAAGAGCCCCGTCGTCCAGAACTATTTGATACAAGGCGATCTATCGTTCTCCGAGAAGAAATTCGACTGCGGTTTATTAGCGACGTGATTAGAGTGCAGAAGTTTCGAGAAGTTTAGAGCTTCTCAGCTTATGTAAGTCGAACACCGGCAGTTGGAATCCTTCTTACAGCTGCTTCTGGGAGAATCGGGGCGCCGCTCACACTTTTCAGGCAACACAGCAATTCTACAAATCTATCGGAAGGGAATTTTGAGCAGCATGGAATAGACAATGTGGAGTGGTGTCCTTGCTAAACGAATCGAAATCAGCCAAGAACCTCGAATGCATCGTAGTAAGCAATGTTTCGTGAATAATGTTTGTTGTAGAACCTGATCGGAGCACTAAAGGCATCCAGAGGATTAATGTACATAAAATACCTCTCTGTGTACCAATTAGGGGTCTCAGATCTTTCCATCCATGTCGCTGCTATGTATGAGCTTCAAGAAGCTACGGCCAGGGCGCGTCCTTCTTCGGCCATATTTGTAAAGATAGGTTAGTAAAAGTAGCTAGAGAGTAGCTGCTTAATAGGATCTCGTCGGTCTCCTATACAGATGAACAGACATCGTGAGATTATTACTGTCCAATCAGATTGTTAGATGGTGTATTTGCCTGTTTATTGAAAGACACAAACAAACATCTAGGTTCAAGGAGATAAAACATATAAACTACTGAGACGAACAGACACTCGATCCACCAGCACGATTTTTTCTCACTTCAGCTTCAAACAGACGCTTATAACTGGCGCAGAACAACAACTTGGACGGAGATACTACTGGATATCCCTGAAATGGAGAGCTTATAGAGCTGCCCTGGACATTCTGCTTTCCCAGATGTTTTCTTCTAAATCCTAAATACGCTTCCTTGCTTTGCGAACAAATGCGGTAAAGTGCCGTGGAAGTAATCCGTACCCCATAGGTCCATTTGTCAATAAAAAATTATTTCAGACAGAAATGTTGCAGTTACTGAAAAGAATTAGATACACAAATAATTCCGATACAGCCGAGAATATACCTGTCACATTCCTACTTCAAAATAAAAGTGAAGTTATTGACACTGAATTTTTAAAGAATACTCGCATGAGGGCAATGCTGAGAAACCAATTCGATTAGAAGACCTGGCCCCACGAAGGATACACTGCTGGGTTTTGGTGTTACTTAGCTTTCATTCGCGATATATGTACGTACCAGTAATTCCTCATTTCTATAACAAAGCAGTAATAACACCGCAACGGATAGTACCAAAAACTATAGAGCTGAATGAGGAGAGGCCTCAAAACAAAGTTTTTCCTTTAGTTTTTTTTATAAATTACCAAACTGCAAAGCAAGAGGCTTTGAGCTAAAATAAACTCTACAAACGCACTCAATGGCCCAAATGATGAAACGAATTAGGACTGCGTAATGATATTACGTAAGTTATGTATATATTATACACGTAATTTATAAACCCATTGTTAGGAAATATAACGAATATAGTAGTAAGTATAATGAGCAATACTGCATCATGGGCGGAAGGGTACAAAGAAGGGAAAATTTTGGGAAGGAGGTAGAGATTTCGATTTCGGCTAAAATGACAAAGATAATCAACTCTGCAAAACTATTCGAGTGAATCTTTGCAATGGAAAAGAGTTTCAAATAATACAAGGATATGTAAGGTATACGTAATGCGAAAGAAGGCTGAATTTTGAGAGCAGCGCTAAACTGTCCTGCAAACCGATAATAGCTGAACTGAACTTTCATGAAATGAAACTAGACTGAAAGAGAGCCTGTCTATAAAGAACACTGAAAAGGTTCAGATGTTTGGAGCATTCGGCACAAGAGTAATCCACGGCCAAATTGACCCATTTCGAGAGCAGTTACTGCCAGAGCAGATAATTA
The DNA here is from genome assembly GCA_000797555.1 of Oesophagostomum dentatum. Lineage (NCBI taxonomy): Eukaryota > Metazoa > Nematoda > Chromadorea > Rhabditida > Strongylidae > Oesophagostomum > Oesophagostomum dentatum. Next base: position 252,921 of record KN549203.1, on the reverse strand, counting down.
GGGAGCAGCGCGGTCGCTCGAATGCAAGCCGCGCTAATATTCAGCGCTGTTGTCCGCTACGGACAAACAGCCATGTAACTAGCTTCCCTAATTGCCCTAGGTGCTGGAAATGCTTGATTAGACCAGTCACAGGAACTAAGCTCGAGAGCTGTCATAGGTTTCCAGGGAAAAATCGAGGCAGATAAATTTCGTGTGAAAGCGAGGCTAAAAGTGGAACGAGGAAAAAGCGAGCGAGAGACTCTCGTGATCAAGGGCGACCGCCGCAATTAGCACATCCGAAGAGGTGGTGAGCAGCTGCTTCCCCACGATTCTTTTAATGAATTTCTGCAATAGTTATAATCGGAAATGTGGATGGGGTGCTCATTTATTCCACTGGGAAATGAAGACAGCTTTGAAATGCATCCGAGCCTGATGAAGCGAAATAGAGGTTGCAAGAATCACACGGTCAGAAAGAAGAAAAGCTAATTTAAATCTTTCTTTGCAAGCTAGCCTTCAGCATACACGAAAAACCAATGAAAAAGGAGCTGCAAAATCAGAAGCCAACCTATCCTTGAAAGAAATCCTATAATTACTCGGTTCGTAGTGATGGGGGCGAAAAGATTTTCTCATGTATTTAGCTGGAATGGTAAGAAACAAGAAGGGACACGGCACGTATTTCGAGGTGCATCTCTAGAAGATTCTTGAATAGTCTTTTTGACAGTGGTCGCAGAAATTTTTTTCGGAGGGAGGGGGGGGGGGGCAGGCCGAAAGTGCGGGGGCAGGGGCGGGGCAAGGGAAAAGTGGTTGTAGAATTTTTAAAAGTGTTTTTAAAAATAAAAGCGATATTTTCAATCAATAATTAAAATTATATCTTAAAAATTGATCCCTTTTCAATTTTTTCTCTGGCCTATGGGCCGCTCTAAAAATTCTACTCCTATGTAAAAGTTTAGAATTTTCATCAGCCATCAGCCACAGACAGTGGGACGCATTCCTTGTTACCTCTACAGCCAGTGATGAGGGTCCAAGGAAGTATTTCAATAATGCCGCTTTTCGGTGAAATGACGCTAGTAATATAATAAAATAGCTTTCCTAATCTGAGTTTTTAACTAACTTGCCGAAGCTTTTCCGAAAAACTCTTTTCATAAAGCATCAAAAAAGAATAACCGGAGCTTCCACTGTTTTCAAGTATATGAGGCAGAACATGTAGTACACGTTAACTACCGGCTATCAGTATTACAAATTGTTCTTACTCGTACTCTTTGATCATGTTTTTAGTTTCCCCTCCCGTCTACCACGAGCTATTTTGAATGTCCTCTTCCACCCGCCTGTGCTCAAGCTTCTCTATGGTCACTTCCACCTTTGGAGCTGCGACACCCAGCAGACGGCCTGTTAGACGCCGCAGCTCGCTTGGGAGCAGTGAACATAGAGGAGCCAGAACACAGGCGAAAAGATGTGCGAAAGAACTCGTGGAGAATGAGGCTGAAAAGAAAGGCGTAGACAGAAGAAAAATCAACATGTAATACTCGTAAGCTAAGCTTAGCAGTTGGACGTCACACATTTGAAACAGTGAGAAATCCGATTATTGTTTCTTTTGTAAATTTTGCCCAGACTCAGTTGAACAAAGAATATTTGTATGAAAGTTTCAGTCTGGCTAAGTTTATTCCATGTGCTTCACAACTGCATAAGCATAGGGCTGCATCGTTGGGTTTTCTTAGCACGTGTTGGCTAAGAGAATCCGGTAGTTTTACATAGCAGAATGAGCCTCATAGCGAAGGAGCCTCATAGAGGGAACGAAGGAGTAAGGGAGAGGGGGGGGGTACGTATTCGTAGGTTTTTTCAAGTGTCTACAACTGGCGTTTCGTGTTGGGCAAGGTTAAATTCATATGATTAAAGTCTCATAGGTAAGTGGTTGCATCAATAGTTACAGCTGTGAGCTTGTTGAGTCACTTGCGTGAGAAAATATAAGACTGGTCAAAAAATATTGCATAACTTGTCAAACTGCATAACTTGTCTTGATGATGCTCGGCTCCTTGAAAAAAAAAACGCAGACAACGAATTAGCTAACTGAGCACGAAAAAAAGAAGAACATAGCTGGTGCATAAAATGTCAAAGCTGTGTGCAGAAGGAAGCAACGAATTAAGTCCCCAGCAAAAATTTTACCACAAAAGCTCTGACTACACAAGATAGGAGAGGTTCCGCGGGTGAATCACAAATGCAAAAAATTGAACGATAAGTCAGCGTGATAGATTAAGGCAAAAATAGCTGTCACTTTCCTCGAGGAGCAAATTTAAGAGAAGAATCAATAGAATACTCCAAGTCTATTGAAACTATGGCACTGGCTGGCAAAGCAGTAACAGGGAAAGACGCTTTGAAGTAAATGAAAATGATGGGAAGCGAATCACTTTGATTTCATGCATGGGTGGTTTTTTAGGTGAGACCTATAGACGCTGGAGAGCTCAAATCCAGTAAATGCACTCTAAGAAATATTCCGGAAACTAATGCGGAGGACCAGATTTGTAGAGAGAGAAGCTGCTGACGTCACCAAAGGACTGCCCTTTGATAACTACATACTAATCACACAAAGACGAAGCAAATGCACAGGAGTTTTTGGAAAGTGGGCTGCCTGCTCGTGAAGTGCTGAACATGGACATGATGTATTATGCTGCATAAACACTGGCAAAACGTGGATTCGCTGCAGAATTTAACTTTGTCGTGGGCTCATGAATGCTAGATGAAATGCGACGAAACGCATGCATGGCTTGCCTTCTCCTCCATGAATACGTTAAAGCAGTTAGTCTGACCCCCATGAGAAGGCAGCTGAGCCGGCTGCCCGCCTAGGTTTTTGACCAGGTTCGGCAGCACGTGCGAAGAAGCTCCCGCTCAGTGAAAGCCGAGTGCTGATCGCGTGCATTAGCAAGAGCGGGACTTATGGGACTGAGGGCTGAGGCAGTCAGTGCAGGAGGACAGCGCGTATCCCGGCCGACGACGTCCGGCGCCAAGTCCGCCCCTCGCCTATTATGTTGAGCGACTTGGAGTGCTCCGAACATAATTACGACGAGATATTCGTGGACAACAACCGGCGCAACACAGCTAAGCGGGCTAAGGATTCAGATATGCCCAAAAAATTCAAAGCGCAGCATTTTTCCATCAAAAATTAGCGGAAATTAGCGGAATCTGTCTCAGGGTGAACGGACTATGGCACTATAACTTTTTATTAGAAATTCTAACAAATTTTAGCCATAAATTCTTACAAGAAAACATGTGACATTATCCAAATGTCTATCACAGTTGATGTGGTTGTATAAAATACAATTTTATCTTATTCACCTTATACATGAGGAAGTCGTGAAGCGAAATTAAAAACATCTACTTAAGCAATTTTTTGTTCTTTTAAGCCGTACAGGTTTTTAGAGGAGGCACTTTATTATGCCCGAAGTTTTGGCAAGTTTGCCGTCTTCAGCAGCCCGAAAGTGGCTTAAGAACAATGTCCAAATTTCAGGAACAGAGAACTTATGAAGCACAGATATACCTTCAAGGTTTGCTTTGTGCAAAAGCTTTGTTCTTTAGGGTATTTTTGCGGTGTCCTATCTATAAGAGGAGTGAAGCTTCGAACTGTTTCAAAACAACGTTCAAGAAAAGTTCAGCGTGAAATCAAAGCTTTGACATTGACATCAAAGCTTTCGCTGCAAACAAATAATCTGTTTTATCGAATTCAGCGAGAAAATTAGGTTCAATGAATTGAGTAGAGAACATGCGAAATCAGAACTTCATTACTCGCCCGAAGAAATTTGCACTAATGTTTTACGAGGTAACCACAGAAAAGGAAAATGACACCATAGATAGCTTATCCTAGAAGCGCTTAGCCGATTCCTACAGGTAATAGTAATAATAACAGAAGCTATACGACGGCCCCTAAATTCCATTCGTACGAGCCATTAATAAAGCACTGTTAAGTCCCAAGTGTTCTGCGCTTCTATTGAGAATCTGAATTCGGTTAAAAGCACACGACTAACTAACCGAAGCTGAGCTAACACACTAGACTGCCAACCTATCAACTGCTAGTATCTTCGTTAACCGTTTGAGTTCCAAGCCATGCAAAGCAAAGAGGGAGCAGCTTATAATTCATACCAACAGATTAGGTCACGCGAATTGTGGCTGTCGTCGTAGGTTTGTCGGATAACGGCTCCCGTTTAAAAAAAATTTAATCTAGCACATAAAGCCATCTCGAGGCTGAAAAGCGAGATGGAAATTTTGTAAAACGAAGGAATATTTAATACTAGAGCTGGACACTGTTAAAGGTTGACGTTGTACTAGGTTTCTTACATGGGAGGTGAATTATATGGACATATGTAAAAGTTTGCAAAATATTGCACTCATGCAGTTCTAAATGGGGAAGAGCATCAGACGCAATTTTAACAATTTCTCAAAGATCTCTGAGACATGTTTAGGTCAGTTTAACCAGTTCTTCTCTGCCATAATTGTGGTAGTATAAATACCCATTTTGATAGCGGCTAGGCATCGAAAGTCCAACATGAGCACTGTTGCCAACTCCGATTTTACCACTACAATTTCCGTTAAAATCAGTAAAGTCTATCATAATTCGAAAATTGTGCTTAGAACGGAGTTTCTGCGCAACATAGTGCAACAAACCTCTTAGGAATTCAACTCATAATTTGCCAGTTATTAAAGGTTTGATAAAAAGACAAGAATTCACAATTTTCGCAACTTGGACTTCCGCCATTTGCATCTTTTGAATCTTTTGCATCAGTTGAACCCATTTCCAGTAGAACCCTTAACTATAGATGCCGCGTGTAAACTCTATCATATCATTTATCAAAACGAAAAAAAACACTGAAAATACATGTTTCAATGGAACCCGGGGGTAAAACTGGGATTTTTGGATGTTACCAAGCGCATATTTTCTGAATTGAGGCATTCTTAATGGCCTGCGAAACACTTGTGAGAGCCTAAAATTATATTAACCTTCAGTGAGACTTAACAGGAGGTGCATTACTAGTTGGAAAAATTCATCTCTCACCATTATATCGCAGACAAAAACAGATAATTGATTATGATGTCCTCTATAAACCCAATGATTGATTTCCCGACCCATTTAAAAATCATTTCCACAAAAAGGTTAACACAATGAAAACATCAACGAAACAATAAAATATGTAGAACTGAGGACTGAATGATCAGAACTCATATGTGGTGGTGGAGAAAATTACATGTACCATAGAAAAGCTCTCATAATTTATTATTCCCAAACAAATATTCAAACTAATTTGTTTTTATAAAACAATCAACCGAAGCATTTTACAATTACGAAAATTTTCAAGGTGGCCTCCATCAGCTTTAAGAAGGGCTTAATTCTTTTCTTCATTTAATCAACGGTGGGGCGGAGGTAGTTAGATCCTAAATCGTCCCGAATTCTTGTCAATTCGTTTCGCTAGGTGGCCAAATTTTTTACCCCCCGACTCCTTAGATACTCCTGTTATCAGAAAAGTCTAATGGGTTCAGGTCTGGGCTGTTCGCAGGCCACAATTCCTTCGCCAGGAAAGGGCCGATCTGGGTCTCGAGGAAGTCGATCGTTGTTTTAGCTCCATGGCCTCAAGCTCGATACTGTCAGAAAATAAAATTGTGGTGATTCTGCTTCAGCTGCATAATAAATTTCCTCAGAATCTAGAGCTTTGCACTAATTTTCACGTTTTTTTTATCGATTAAAACCTACGGGAGTCTTGCCCGAAGTACTTGTAACGCCCAGGGTCAAGCGTACCGATGCGACTCACTTGCCTCTAAGGCGACCCTTCCTCCCTTCAGAGCAGAGATTTTCGACCCCCTACCGTGAGAGAAATAAACCCTTGAAACTGAGAAGCGCGAAAAGGTTAAGGCTAAGGAATGTAGAAAGTACCGTCAAAGCTAGCTAGAAAACGGCCCACCAAGGCACGCGCGCGTGCGCGGAGCGGTTCCCTTGAAAAATGAGAAAAGTAGTGTGCACAGAAACTTGATTAACTTACTGAAAGCGAAAGAGAAATGAGGAATATCCTATATTAAATGAAAGAAGAAGATCTGCACTATCGCTTTGACTAAGCAAGTCTTTAGAAAATTTTTAACACCAAGAACACTACACGGTTAAACATCGCTATTTTCTGAATTTTTGAAAAAGTAGGGATAAGAAAATCAAAAGCAAATCTTCTCAGAAGGGGAGGTTTCAGGGAACTTTGCAAAGCAGGGGACACTAGAAGACTTCCTCCATCTCTGCTTGGAATAGCACAGAAATCTGACTCCGTTCCGTTTTCTACAAATTAAGTTGATGCGACCCAAGGTCAGTTTTGATGCGACTCTTCGCTTCGGTCGCATCTCGGTCGCATCAAATTATTTCCCTTAAAAAGGAAGAACTACAAACCGTTTTTTTGAGCAGTAAAATAGGGCTAATCCTCTAGTATCCCTTCTTATACAATGTTTCCGGAAAGCTTACAGTACGAAGCAAATAATCACCGCTTTTCAACCATACTTTTGATGGAGATCGAAAATTACCAATGTTTGTCGTTGTACAGTTCTTCAGACTTTGATTTTTCTTCAATTCTTTTAGAAGCTTCTATAGAACGAATTTTCTTCTTTGGAAGGATATATAAAATTCATGAGTTTGTTTTCTTTTTCGAGGACTTATGCATGTTTCTGTAAGCTCTAGTTTTTTCCCATTTCTCACGAGTTTGTGCGATCCACGGGCGTTTACGCGCTGCAAGGGCAAATGTTGCGCCAAACTAAAATTCGGAATTTTCCATGGTAGTACTGCGTAGCCTCAGTGTATACGGAAGGTTAGCGCTCCCTTCCCTTTTAAACACTAACGCGGTTCATCGTTAGGGTCGCCGTTGTCCCGAGGGTTTCGAAAAAAATCCTGGATGGAGAGGAGTATAAAATTTGCGCGTAGTCTTCTTCCTCACATCGCTGCTCTCTTATTTGATTCTGCGTCAACTCAACGGCGACCCCCTCCCCTCGAGCGACATCCCACGTCGACACCCCGTTGCGACTGTCGCAACTACGCTTGACCCTGGTAAAGCCCCACCCCTTTAAACTTTCAGGGGACAGACTTGTCGTGGCAATTTTCCGTTCACGAGTGTTCTTCAAAGCTGGCCTAAGAAGCTGACGGTGATTCTGAGAATTTTTAGCCACTTCAACAGCGAACACTTTTTCGTCAGACCATAATATTTCGCCGCGCCTTGAAAAAATCCCCATAATTTCTTGCATTTTTCCTTTCGATTTTGCTTCTGCCTGATGAGTAAGAAATTGTCCGTTTAGTAGACGATAACTTCGAAGTTCAAGCTCGTTTTTCTCTATCATTTGAGAAGATTCTCAAGAAATTTTGAGCTCTTCGGCCGTCTTTTTCAAGCTTCGGTCGTCTTTCCTTTCAATCCTCCTCTTTATGATCCCACGCATCCGTCGAGTGTTGACAGTCCGTTTCCGTCCTCTTCCTGGTTTGGATAGAACGTGCCCTTCGTCTTTCTATTGCTTTATTATCTTCTGAACTGTTGTTAGAGGAGCTTCGAGCCTCGAAGAAATGGCTGAGTTCTTCATCCCACCTTTACTAGTAGTACAGTCGCGTCGCGACATATCCGGGTCTTTGCCATTACTTAGAAAACGAATTCTTTGCTGTAGCAGACTGATAATTAGTAATTTGTAAATACTTTGCAATGAAGAAAACCATAAGTGCTTTATACAGTGTTCAAAACAGAGTCAGATGTGAAGTGCACTTAATTTTTCGCCACCCTGTAATCACAGAAATCACATCAAAGAAACCGACCGAAGATTTTGGTTGGTCTCGTCGGCCAGGTGCTGAGTCCCCCCCCCCACCGAGTTCGTGATGATCTACCAAGTGAGTTCGTTACGTTTGTTCCCAGTACCATGTGGCTGCATCCCGACTTAACACCGTTCTTATTTCGAACCTCTTAACAGTTCAGGGCATCGTCCGTGGTGGTGCTTCGATTTATTGTTAACCGTTTATCTGGTTGGAAGCAGAAGACACATCTGTTAATAGGAGAAGCAACAACATGAGTTTTACATAAATTTGAGAATTTGGAAAGGCATGTAAGCGGAAAAAAGTATTTTCACGAAAAGAAATTCCATTTTCCTACAGAATTATCAAAAGACCTGTTCGGCTTCCTCTTCTCCTTGACTTAGCTGCTGCCCTGAATTAGTTGGGAAGGCTCTAATTTATCAAAATTCTAGACAATTCTCTACAGTAATTAAGGCCAGAGGCTGTTGAAAAAACGTTGACATTCAGCATTTTTCTAACGAAGCCTGATTTTCATAAGCGTTAACCTTTTATGTTAAACGAGTTGAATAGCTTGTTAGTGAAGGATCGGATGAATATTTTTTTAAGCACCAAGGTGCGCAAGATATGCTACACAAAAAGTGGAGACATGCACATGGCGTAAATATAGATTAAATTTCAGGAAGCTTAGAAAAATCATAACATTGAACTGGAGGCAGTGTAGATTCTACACATTATAGCCTAAGAAGAGAAATAACGAGCGGATATATCCCATTTCTAGATAACATCATGATTGTCTTTGGCATTTGAAAATAAATAAATCGCGACCTCTGAAGTCTTCACAGCACTAAGTGGACCAGGTGAACGTGAACCTTGTTATGACCGGATGCAGGTCACACGAACGGTCAGAAAGGCATCAGAATCAACTAACACACCAACCAGCTAAATGCGCTACGATTTGCTTTTTGATTTATTTTTCTGCCACGATTTGAAAACAGTCAGAATTTTTAAATTCGGTGCAATATGAGCAAAAATCGCGGCAGTTGTTGTTCAAAATCGATAACTTTGAAGAAGTATTGATGGTTAACGGGTCGAAATATTTCCATAGCTGTATTAGCGTAGAGATAGCTGCCAAAAAGTGAAGGTTGTTTGAGGACTGCAGCGACGCAAGAGGTGAAAGTTCTCCTATGTTTTCTTGTAAATGAGTTTGTTGTCTTACACCAGGTAGGTTTCGGCTGTAAGGGAGAAGTACTACTACGTTTACCGTTCTTGTACTACTACGTTTACCGTTCTTGCGATTTTAGTGTTACTCAAAGGCTGTTAAATAAATTTGGAACTTAGTGCCTTAGGGTTTTGAGCAGGAATCCCTGGTAATTTCACACAACCATATTTGTTCAACCATGAGAGGACCAGGTGCGACAACGTGGGAAACTTCAAGAGTTCAGGCCATGACAAGCCACTTGAAAAAAAAAACACGTTTTAACGTGTTCTAAATCTTTTCAGAAACGGAATTGAACATAGCCTTAAGCAACCTCTTCTAAATCTACTTTCTGGTGATATGCAGTAAAAACGGGAGGTTCCGCTAAGCAGCAATCTAAATAAAATTTGGCAGCGAATGACATAAAGAACAACGCAGATAAACGAGAAATAGCCAAGAAATCAACGTTTTAAGATTTACGAAAGAAACAATGGTCCGAGTGCGTCTTTTAAAATTTCTTCTTGAAAACCGTGAGTTCCGCATTTGTCAGCTGGACTGATCATGAAATTCTAAAGAAGCCTAGCAGAAGAATGTGGAGTAACTACGCTTGACAACGCGGAAAAATGCAAATAACTGAAGAGGCGTTTTTTGCTTAGGAAGAAAGCCTGAGAAATTCGCAGTTGTCTGCTGTACTGGAAATTTCATTCTGAGCGTAACGATATACAGAACGCAACACTTTATGTGTGCTTCTTTGCAAGCGAAAAAATGCGATAGAGCCAAATGCCCCTTTTTCTCTTTTGGGTTACGGAGAGGGTGCACAGATACGGAGTGCGCCAGACGGCTAAGAGAGCCGACAGGCATTTGGCTCTGTTTTTCGGTGAGCATTCAATTAAATTATAAAGTTTTATATAGCATTCTGCTCGAAATTTGATTTTCGACTCAAGGGCAACTGCGAAACATTCAATTCTTTCAAATTAGCGAGATATTCCTGATTTTATGTATTCTGCTGTTTCTTTGGTTGATACTATTGTATGAGGCTGCTTTCCAAATATACGTGCCTCTGGTTCGTCTACAGTGCTAGTAAGAGCAAGGAAATTCGTGATCAAAGCATATGCTTTCTCTGCGAAAAGAAGGACAGGTAGTCGACGTTTTTCTGCTGGTTTCTAGGGTTTTCAGTGAGACCACGGACACTTTTGCAGCATGACGGGATTTCTTCATGAATTAAAGCCCAGTGCTTACAATAGTCTTTGTGTTTACTGTTGACTTTGTCGCTAGCCCTTTCGCTCCCATTTCTACTTAGTTGATGGCTCTCTTCTTGCGAGGGATAATCCCCTCCAAAGGTGGAGGTTATCCTTTATTCACATACCAAAAGTGGAGGTGGGTAGAGCCATTTCTCTACCTATCGAAGCTATGAATATTTCTGTAAGGACCACAAGCACGTATAAGAAATGACAGGAAAAAAGTCACGCGCGTATCTTAACCACATGTAATCATGTCTGTAATTTCGGCAAGGACGCCTTATCTTTCTGATATGAGGAATAATTTAATTGCATTCGACATGCAGAAGGCTTTCTAGAAATCCACTTTGAGAGAAACCGCGAATGTGCTAAATCATCAAAAAAGGCACAGGAAGAGTATGGGAAAATATAGGCCTAAAGTACTCATCACATTTAGATGTTCGAACATGACGCATAGTACTGTTTTTAAGAGAATTTCAGCAGTTATATAACACTAAAATGCATGACGGAAATTCATAGGAAGTCTACATTTTAGTAGTATACTTATGAAGTAGTATACTTATGGAAGCATGAGAAAACAAATATTCGAAGAACGTGGTTGCATTTACGCCCTTAATACTCGCTGCAAAGGCATACGGTGAACGCACGATCCGTTTTCGAAAGCTGGCCTGGCTTAAAGGCAGCACTCACGGGAAAACTTTTTTTTCTGAACTTCCCAGGATCTCAAATGTACGCTCAAATCGCTACATTTGCTGGAGCAACCCACTCCAAAGCTCTCCTTCTCCGGAGTAATCGTTCAACAAGTTATGCACGATTTCGCCCACCCCGAACGACTCCACCCATCGATGTTCCAGTTGTGATGTTCCATCGCGGCATGGTAGGACAGCTAAACAGAAGACATAAACAGAAAACAAACTACATTTGACCACTGACATGTCGTGCAGCAGAATCCTGGTTCATGATGCGAAACTGTTGCTGTTGGTCTCTCATTTACAATCTGGCACTTTTCGTACTTGTATTTGTTAATATTTGGTGATTTTACGAATTTCTGTAATAAATGGGTACCTCTGAAAGCAAATATCCTTTCATGTAAGGTGGATTGAGGCACCACTTGCCTTATCAGCTGATTATCCCATCGATCACGGTTTTCCAATAATGTAGCCAGCCGGCCATCTTGTCCGGTGCCCTTTTTGCGGAAGCAAACTCGCGCATGTTACTTCTCATATAGCTTCTCACAAAATCATCTTGCTTGCTTATTTCTTAGTAATTCGTCGCCATATTTCACTTGTAGGATATAAGGTTATCTAGCTTGTGATTTTTGAAGGAAAACTCGTAACATTTTTTTTATTGTGAGTGCTGCCTTTAACACAGATTTTTTTCACAGGTCTTGATTGGAAAGCATCGACGTTCGAAAAAGCCTTGTTGTAGGCGATAACCGACGAGACCTGCTACCGCAATACTGCTTGCAATAGCAGCTTGCAACGTATACCCGCTATAATTCAACAGTTTGATTCATATTAGCAGCATAGCAAACGCTATCACAATCAACACACTTTTTATAACTTAGCACAAGGACCCGGCCTTGGTGCTCTCAGGAGCAAGCTTGGCTCCGTAAATATTTGAAATTTCGAAGCGGGCTTCGTACAAGGGATAAGTGGTTGTGAAATTTTAAGCAGCGGAAAACGTACAGTGAAAAAAGGGAAAGGAATACGCAAGATGAAAACACTAGAAACTGATGTCAAACCAAGACTTTGTTAATACGAAATCTATGGAGAGATCCTCAAAACCTCATATCAAACTTCAGCATGTTGAAACTAAAATCTACAATAAATGAAACTCGCGCTGGAAAGAGGCTACGCGTTCACACTTAGCCAGGTCCACTTTTTCTTATAAATAAATTTTTTCAGAGAAAGTTGAAGGAAGTAGGACTAAAGCGGGGCCACAGACGTGCATCCATGCCTTGAGTAATCGTGCATAAAATGGCACTTAATTATGCTCATATAGAAAGAGAAAATTTTCTGATCTTTATATAGTTAAATGTTCCCGGGATCGCCTGTGGGAGCACCTCAAGCGTTCAGGGGCAGTAGTATCTTAGTTCTCAAGTTTTTTTGGAGTCTCTTGGTATACTGTTCTATGGCGGCTCTGTCTCTATCTATAAGCAAAATTACAGCCGACAAGTCTTTAGAGAAACGGGACAAAAAAGTAATTTGCTCTCTCAAACAAGCGGCGCCCCATTTCTTGAATGCACTGATAACTTTGATTTAATTCCATTTCTTGAAATTATACCAGAAGTTTTTTTTTGCCTCTCGTGTAGAATTCATACAAAACGATGGATGGCGCGACCACGAGGGCTGATTCACTGACTTCCTCCATGTTCTTCAATCTCCCCCAGAGATGCTACCCGAGGGATACCTTTCTTTTTTTATTTTTTACTCTCACTTATGCTTTCGTCTTTTTTCGCCTTTTCATTTCCTCTTTTACCTTTCTTCGCACTATTTGTGGTAAAATCAGCTTCTTCTTTTCAAAGTCAGCTTCGTAAGTCTTCTTACTTCCAAAAGGGGCTTTGTTTTTGCTTCGCAACACATATTGGCGCACCCCGAATTGCGTAATCGGGCGAATTCCGCTACCATAGCCTCCATCACCACTGGGGTGGAGATATTGTGCTTGGTACAATTTGGCGAGATTTCCTCATCTTAGCATACTTTTTCAGCCACTAAAGGATGCTTGGGTCATCGGTAAAATGCCTTGTAAATGAGGGTGTGGAAAAACTTTGGTAATTTATTTTGTATGGTGATCATGCGACTTCTGGTCTGGAAAGGTGGAAATCAGAGATGCTGCTCAATTACTACGCAGGTCTGTAGCATAACAAAACAAACAGCCGATGTTTCGTTGAGGAAATCTACTTCGGCATTTGGTCAATATCCACAAAAACGAAACGAAAATCGCGACTGCCACTACGGAAGTGGGCAGGCTTAGACGTGAGTTTTTGGAGTGCCGTATTAGAGGATTCCTTTGCAGAAAAAATGCTTTGACGACTTTATATATAATATCGAGCTCTGCTATTAAAGTTAAAAAAGATTTGAATTTTGCAATCGATTTTTCCTCGGCAGCACCCTTAGCTCTGCTCACTTTGGGGAGAGGGAGGGGGGAAGGCGCCCACCGAAGCGAATGACTTCGTGTAGAGCTCATGCGGCCGAGCGTGGAGCGGCGACTCGGTCAGTGCGAAGGGGGAGTGCCGCCATTAACGACGTGGACCCTAACCGCAGTCCTATAGTAAAGGTATATGTTATGGTGTAAAATAGTGGTAGAAGACGGAAAAGGCGATAAAATACAGAAAACAATTGGCGACAACGCAGAAATCAGCCACTGCCTAATCCGAGTCATGGATCGATTGCGGGCAGGCATCATTTTCATAAATTTATTTTGCACCGGCTAGGTCTGGGCGTTGTTTTTCTAAGCACAATGTGATTACTACTGATGTGATTTTTTGATGGTATAGGTCTCTACTCTAGTGTGCGGGTAATTAAGACATGGTTCATTATTTTTAGTATTTCAGAGTGGATGTACTGTTTCGTGAACAGGGCTGAACCTCACTATTTATAAATGCACACGCAGAAAGTGGGCTTGCTTGAAGCATTATTTTTGTACATCAAATTTTCACGGGTTTTCTCCTCTACCTTAATGTAATTTAATATCTTGACAAATTCTACGCCCAACATGTTCCTATAGAAGCCTTTTTGTTGGTATAATGTTTCGGCACGCCTTCTCAAAGGCCACCATGGAAGTGGTTCGTTCGCCAAACAAAATGTCAAGGTTTTAAGATCAAGGAAAGTTAAGAATAATCGAACAATATTTCATTTTCTACCATGTGAAAAAATATGATAAGCAAAAATATCCTGGAGTAGGAAGTGTCGCAAGCTAGTTTATTTAATGAGCTACGGTAACCACATTTCCGTGATTTTTTGCATCTTCTAAATTGAGGCTGGAATGCATGTAGACGATAGAAGATAACACGTATAAAATCATATTGGCCACAAGCCGCTCTCGTGCATTTCGTGAAATGTCACTAAGCGAAGTGAAATCAACATGCTGTTGCTGAAAATACGCTCACCAGTGTTATCTCGATAAAAAAGCACGAAAGTGTTGTATTTGCTTAGGTTTTCTGCCAGGTATTAGCAAAAGGGTTGATTGAACGGCTCTATTTCGGTATCCTGCAAATACACGATACTCCAGTCATTGAATTTTCGATAGGTTAACGATGGTTCCACTCCACTCAACAAACTGCTTCGCAATGCACAAATGGACGAGTCCTGAACGTGAACAAACAACAGCATGTTATGGGGGTGCAGACCAACAGAATTTGCTATTAAGGGCACACATCAGAATCGTGCAGTACAACAAGCCAGCAGTGGGCAGTCGTGGATGGGCAGAAAGGAAACGTCGTTCGGCAAAACATGATTATATGTATTCAGCGCTGTCCAATACGCACTTCTTTCACTTCCTTGAAATAGCCTATGCTAATTGGAGAATTGGAGCTTCTACTAAGCTTCAGCTGACAGGACTTGATAGGCCATCAGCCGACAAGGAGCATAGTTAGGAGCAGTATGCATCAATTGCATGGACGCCTACCCTTTAATGAAAAGTGGCAAAACACAAACTATGGTGTACAGTGAAACAGCCAAAACTCAAAAATACATGCACCCGCATTTAGTCGAGAAGATATATGTGTTCCATTTTGAGAAAAGCTGAAGTTCATTTGGTATGTGAAGATGCTTTTGTAGTGAGCATACCGAAATTTTCCTCTTTAATCACGAGCGAATTACATCTATTAAATAAATCGGTAAGCGGGTAAATCTTGACACTAGTTATTAACGGGGAGTTCATGTGTGCGTGTTTGTCTGTGCCTCCGGGCGCAAACCATGAATACCATTTTGTTCAGTGCGTCGAGAATGTAGAAGGAATGCGAAAATTTCCGCTTTTACCAAAGGTATTTCGGGTCTATTTTTCCTTCTTTAATCGTTAGCAGACCAAGAATTGTTTATCGTTAAGTAGAAGCAAATGTTATCATTCCGGTACATATAAAACTCTGATACTTATTGTTAGTAGAATTCATTTAATCAACTACCAGGAGAATGAAGAACTACAAGAGTTCCCCAACCTATGGGTAAGAAGGACTATGAACGTGTTCGGCAGGTGCGTCAAGGTTCTCTTCTTTGAAGAAATGGGAGAGTATGAAAGATGGGAGGTGAGGCGGAGCCTACAGAAGTGGCGTAAAAACTCAAACAAAACGCCGAAACTGTTCAAATAGCACAGCAGTCCGAATTCGCAATTTGAATGGTTCTGCATCATTGCGATGCATTTCTGAGCAGTTTCTGTTCTCATAGTTGTTCTGGGGTGCTGAAGGTTGCTAGCATGTTGGTGAAAGTGAGTGTTGCTTTTACTAGTACTCTTCACCACTTGTTTCGGTTCTTGTATCTCTGACAATTCTAGCAAACGACGGCTTTACGAAAGACTGCCCAATCGAGGCTCCGAAATTGTTCCGTTAAAAATCGGTCCTCGTCGGTTAACCATCAGCCCGCGGTCGAGCAAGCATCGGGTCTCGGCAAGACCGTCAGACCGCGGTCCGAAGAATTTTTATTGGTTGACACTACTGATGCCAAAACCTTAAATCAAAAACTCCAAATTTGAAGTGTTAATTTTATTGGTCAGCCTCATATCAACTGAAGTACATCTTGATGACTACTAATACCGGTCCTTGTTAGCAACGTTAAAATGGTCAGTATATACGATTTGAGCTCGTTGTGATGCCAAACTGCTTTCCAAGAACGACTTACCGAATACGTTTGGTTCTACAAAAAATCGTTTTGAAGAAAAGTTCATAGACCCTATGCCCATCTAACACCCGTTTTCTAGACTAAAGGCCTAGTGCGATAAAGTATCTAAACAAAAGAAATTATAGGTCGTAAAAGAAGATTTAAGGCTAGGCATAAATGGGGACAGAACTTACAAGATTATTAACAATTTAGACAACAAAGAAAGCTATAACTTGTACGTTTACTGTAGATCTGTTAATAAATTCGATATAAAGCACCTTCTAGATTATCCTTTCAGAGAAAAATGTAATTCTATGCCATTTAGATTAAAATATAAATTTTGTGCATTTATAGCTAAACCGTTTTGGCGAACAGAAATAGATAAACCTAAAAAGGACTACGTTAGTGCTACTGTCAAGTATCTAGGACGCAATATGGAAAGGATTAACTTGGAAGATTATGTAATAGTAACAGATTCAAATAAATTTTGCTAAAATATTTATTTATTTGTTTATTTATTTATTTATTTACTTAAATACATCAAACGATGTGCCCCTAATAAGATAGTGATAGAAGTATGTTACTCAAGAAGACTTAGTGAAGTAGTCAAGCATTAGACTCAGTTATAAATGTAAAGAACCAACAGGCATCCTATTATGGAATTACAATAAATTTCTGAATAAGTTTAACGACAAGGACATCAGGTATATCCTCAGTTCTCCATGTATTTGTGATAAATACAAAGACCATATAGATGAATATCATAAACATACACATATGTACAGGTAACTTAGAAATTGTTAAGGATACTCAGCTGAGAAGACTTTTCGCTCTGGGTACTAAATTTCGAACTTCGGGAAATAGTTATCGGCCTTGGTAATCAGCGTGAACTTACATTTTCTTCCTCCGAATGCAAAACGGCATCTTAGAGTATGACATCCAAAGGAGTGTCGATCAATCGTGTGCCGCTGCATGATCCACTGACAGCATTCAACTTCCTTTGTAGGGGGACGATAGTTCTCTGTTTAGGTCCAAGACTGTGAGGTGGACATTCTGCTGACAAACGGCTGCTGAGAAATTCGGTGATGCATTCCAGATCTTCTACATCTTGCTAGCTATGTCGTCAATGGCCTTCCTGCTAAGCCTTTCTGTATTCTTCAGCTGATCTCCAAACACTTCACTGATCAGATTTCGCTCGAATTAACTTTGGAATTATGACAATGCAGTCAAATTGGTCTTGTTTCGGATAATCGTTTCCGTCATCTATGAGAAAATCGCATCAATCTCTTCCAGAATCCCTGTGCCCAATTTCACACTTAGATGGTGAAAAATGAAATGTCTCCAGAGACTGCTATTTTTTAGGCGTGCATCGGCAATGTCTGCTCCACCTCCGCGTCCGATTGTAGGGAACGCTCATCTAAAATCACCACATAGCACAACATCTAATACAACAAATGGCAAATGGTGCATGTTAGTTCCTGAAACAAAAGATCTACGGCCTCTAGTTCACATAGAGGTCTCAGGCTAACTTCGCCTTAGAATAGATTAGCACGTCTATCCTCAAGTTTTAAGTTTCGGACACGATTTCCTGACTACTTGCTAAGTTTGGACATAGAACTGGCTGTTCTAGCTTCAAGTAAACTACTTGCGGCAATGCCGGTCCATACTGCCCAAATTACACACTCTCTCTGTCCCTTCAAGGTGTGGTTTAATGAGCTGTAAAGGAAGATTTGCCATTTCCTCCAGATCCATCAGTAATGAGTTAGTCCTTAGCAGTGTTCAAATACGCTAGAATGCTGTCAGCCGCGTGCATCTGTTGGAGCAAACATTTAGCTCACTTCATTTTGATGCATGCCATTTAAAATTGACTTCAAAAGGCACTTTCTCTAGACGTACCTCCAGACATTTGCATGTGCATTGCGTCTGCATGAAATGTGATGATGAAGGATGAGAAACCCATTCAAAATCTTGAATTATGCCAACTCAGATAAGTTGTGCAAAAATGTCGCCTTTTACCAACTTGCACTGGGAGTTTTGCGAGTGTAAACAGCTATTTTTCAACTGTTTTGCCTTTTTGCAGCTTTCATATGATTACTTTATCGACACAGTCAACAAACGCGCAACTTAGTGCCACAAATTCTCTGTGCAATTTACTTGGAACAATCAAACCAGTTATCAGAAAAGTTCTCAGAAGGCTACGGAATCGGACAAGCAGTAGCTTGTATAATCGAGGTCTTCTGATACACTTTTGTTGAAGCGCCCAAAGAACCCCTGGGCGTCATTTAAAGTATGTACAATTTCCGGCGAGCGTAAAGCAGGCGACCAGCTCGCCTTCCCGTTGCCAGTCGATAGCTGAGCATTGCCCCCCCCCCCTACCGCATACGCTCGCCGCATGACTAGTCTGCGTCCTTTGGACAGATTGTAGCTGAAGAGTGTTCGTAGCTTTACACGCATATGAAAGTGACCTGCTTTGTCATGGGATTCTAGGAACTTTTTCGACAAATCGTTTGACTGCTTCAAACTAGTTCTATGGAGAATCCGTCCCGTAAGGCTGCGTGTTTGATAACTGGATGAACAAAATAATTCAATAAAAGTTGAAAAAGACAAAGCTCTATGGATGCCAAGAGAACAGATTGTGGCTAAAGAACTGTGTAGGACAGCATTCACTGTGTGCAACTCCTCGAAAAAACGCAGATTTTTACTACGAAGCGGAAGGAAACGCAAGCTGAAGCGTTCTGGGTCTCATGGAGGTACCCTCAGACCCAAA
>KN549203.1:209592-220493 GCA_000797555.1 Oesophagostomum dentatum | reverse complement strand
ATACTGGCTTAGCGATTATTTGTCGGCCGAATTCCGAAAAAGTTATGGGGCGAAAGATCTTCGACACCTACTTGATTCGTTGATTGGCAGTAATGTAGGTGAACTTATGTCTCAAAAGTTTTGAATAGCATACATTTTCCAGCGTTCCCGACACCTGTACAGTATTCTCTGTTGGTTTATTCAACGAAGTTACCTTCGAACAGGAACTGTATTATGTATCTCGGAATAGATGCCGAATTTTTGCTTATGACAAAGTATGTTTGCGCACAGTTTTTATAGACATTTCGGTAGCGAAGATCCTGCTTTAAGAACAAGCAGAGTAGACCAACTTTGGAGGTTCTGAAAAGCATGCACGCTAAAGTAAGAGAAGTATTGGTTGGTGCGACAACGGACGCGTCCAGCAACCAATATGCTCTCAAGGATCTCATGGAACTGGAAGGCGTCACCGAAATTGATATATTAAAAGTTGATATTGAAAGTATGTGCGCTACCTATGACATTTCCTACTTCTGGAAACGCAGAAGCAAGCTTTCAGGAAGCGAATTTGCTGCGCTGCCCGATTTCTTGCGAGAATACACACCAGCTCAGGTACGTTCACGAAGACTAGGTTTGCCTTTCTTTCTTTAAAAAATTCAAAACTGCTTCCTCCAATAATTTATCCAGCGGCATGGCCCACAAGAGGGCCGAAGCCGTTACCAGTATTACATGCCATTTTTTTGTTAGAATGAATACCGTAGAAATTCTAATCAAGTCACTGGAATCTGGCTCAAATTCATAATCAGTAAATATAGAGGTGTTCACGCATCTTTGGTCAAGTAGCTCAGCCTGCATACTTTTAGCTAAAGTTCTAGTTTTCCGAGTATTGCGTATTTACCTGTATCGTGGTGTTTTTGAAAAACCTTTGTTTTTTTTCTCAAATACACCGTGGATATATTATATGAACGCGTGGCTAACTTGATTCCCACATTAATAGTTTAAAAAACTCCCGCGTGAATATAAGATGAAATGTGCTGAAACTTCCACAAAGGGTGAGAAAGAACACATGCAGCAGGTGAACAAAATTCTATTACTCAGCCTTACTTATTTTAAAAAATCGCATGGCCTTTACATCGGTTGGCTGATTCGGAAGCCAGCTGGGAGCCAGCTCATGGTTTTTCTTCATAAAGTTCTACAATAGCTTAAGCACCTTTACCTGAATACATCTCGAACATCAGAGCAGCAGAAGCATTAACAAGTAAAGTCTTTAAAACCACTTTTTGCACATAAAAAATCGCGGCACCGGTACGAATATTCCTTCAAATAGCTCCTAGAAAGGTGCTACTCCCTGTTTTTTTTTACATTGCACAATCCTCCTTCAAACTAGAAGTCTTGAATTCTCATTGTAGGAGGCTTCGTTTTTGCGAGCCTTAGAAGGCCAGCTCGAGCCTGACCTTCAGCACAATTTGACGAACACGTACTCATCGAGCACACTACGGTTTCCACCCGAATGTGAGACCTTAGCCTAATTATGGTCCACCTTTCGAATACACTGAAGGTTCAGAGTATGCTTCTAGAGTGTATATCACCGTAAAAATTCTACTGTTTTAGTATTATTCAACGAACTTAGCTATAATGTCATTCAGATCCTGGTTGAAATACATGGAAAACCTGCCAGAGATGTGAAACTTCTCAACTTTATATCACACCGTGGATATTGGCTCTACTCTTACGAAGTCAATGGGTATTATCACAATCTCACTGAATACTCGTTTATTCATGACCAAGCAATGCGACAATATGGTGCAGTAGGAATGGCAAAGTATCTAAACTTTAGCCACTAAACGGGCCTAAAAAGTATCACCTGTATTCGCTTCCAAGAACTGAAACTTGCGTGAATAAAAAAACAGCTTCCGATCGCTGCTTAATTCGTTGAATCCTTTCCAACCAGCCAACAGGCCAAGTCAAGTTCTTAGACATGAAGTGCTTTGCCTATCTTCAGTATTAAGCAGTTCTCCCGGGAATGTGCTGGTCATGCACGAGTTCAACACCGGCGTTATAAGAGTACGAAAATTCACGTGAGAAGAATCTGGACCACTATTAACTTAACAAAACTGACGAAAAAAGTGACACACGAGCACATACGACTTAAAGATCCTAATCTCTACGAATGAAACAGTGATTATAGCACGAAAGCAGTAACATATCCAAATAGTCAGCTAGCAAAATAATGTTGTGGAGCAAGTAAACATAATAAATAAAAAAAGAAGGAGAGATGGACTTGAAAGCAGCAACCACGGAAAAAACTAACCTTTGGATGTTTGCAATTTTAAAACACCTTCCACAACATTTGTCCAAAGCCAAAATAATAGAGCACAAAGTTTAAAATTCACTGAGAAAATGGCTGTAAAAGCAACCACCACCAGTTATCCCGAGCACGGCGAAAATGTCTAGTCGAAATTTTGATGAAAGAGATCCCAACGGTTATAAATGTTCTGGGGCAAATTTGCACAAATAACAGAAGCTCAGAAGCGAGTTTCTACAGCGAGTCTACGGATAGGGAAACAACAGATATGTGTGTATGAGCTGCAGTGGTCTCTCCCTACGCAACACAGGAAAGAAGCCTAATTCTCGACATTCGATTGCCTCATGATCTGCGAATTGCGGGACGGACAGACGACTCGTCCATTTACCTGATTTGTACAAAGCATTTTCTCGAGGAATTGCAAACTTTATGCTCTTTTGTTTTGGCTTTGGACAAATCATGTAGAAGGTATTCTAAATGTGCAAAAATCTCTAAATTCTTATTATTTCGCGGGTGCCGCCTTTAAGCAAGGTTAAAGTGGATGAAGTGTGGAGTTAACAAAGGACAAATGCACAATCAAGTGTCACTCTGTAAATCTTGTGGAAGCCGTACAGAATGGTTTCTTTTTTAGCCTTCAGTCTTCTATAAGTGAGGTTCTTTAAGTCAGGCATCGATTTATCACCGACGTACGAACACTACACTGAGCTTACAGCGTCCCCTCAAAAAGTTTCGTTTAGTACGTTTTTCGAATTGTTTTCTTAGAATGTTTTTCTCCTCGTTAATAAACACTTCAAACTTGAAACGTGATTAAATTTTGTCAGTGATACAAGTTTTCACAACGAATCAATGCAGGATGTAGTTACTGCAGTTTACATGGAATCTGAGCCATATCTGCTCTCGTAGAAGGCTGCATCATTTCTTTTTTTCATTTGTCGTTTAGTAGTAAAGATCATCTAAGCGGTAATGTTAACGGAAAGGAGGGGGGAGGGGTAGGGGGTTGGGAGATACGGGAAGGTAGAAGACGAAATTTGCTTGGATACCTTTTTTTGCATTCAATTAGCTGGGCAATTTTCGCGTCTACGCGATATCGTCGTGTCTCGCGTCTTCAGTGTCTGCGTAAAGCTCAGAGTTTAAGAGGTAAGCATCCATGTCCGTATGCTAAGACTTGCTCACTATCTGTCGGGTAATTAAATGCTCTGACTCTTCCTACCGTGTTACTTCACTTCGAGCTTCTACTGCTGCACTAAATGGTGATTCATAGCCAGGTGCGAGAATCCAGGACTATTGACAACTCGGACTGTGCTCGTCGAATTGCTGATCAACCAGGAGTCCAACAAAAAAGGCTGCTGAATCCGCGCGTCCAAATGATGCGACAGAATAACCTCCGGCTTCTTCACAAAAAAGCACGTTACCATCACGTCTATCATGACAAAGTGCCACATTCGCCCACTCTGCCTGGAATGCTGGAAGAAAAGCGTCTGAGAGATAGACAGCGGCTTTGAATTAGTAAATTTCTACTGTCGCTATGATGCCGATGGCTGTCACTGTTTATATACAGAGTGCGTCGTCAAAATTGACAGCTTCCATGGAACACATCACATATTTATATATTTGTTATACGAATAGGTCATGTTGAGAATAGGAAATTAAAAAAAAAACGATAGAGTCACCGTTCACGGCGTTTGGTGATACGTGGACCCTAATCAGAAGGACAGAGAATAGCCAATATAAAACTAAAGATCTTAGCATAATAGAAAACTACAAGTCAATGGAAACTCAATGCATAAAAACGGTCCTTCGTATGAAACAACTGTTCATAAACGCCTTAAGTGACCATATCCTGTTCGGAATATGTTCTATTTTGTTTAACTTGCTACAACTGCTTGCCTGCCGTATACAGTAATTTGAGTTGCGTGAAAATTCTGTGGGATATTCTATCATTCTGAAATTTTGGTGAGCTATCCTCATATAGCAAAAGATACTATAAGGGCAACATAGATGTTTGCCCCTGTAGTATCTTTTGCTATATGAGGATAGCTCACCAACACAGGACGAGTTGAGTTTTTGGCCGAGATAAACCTTTCTGATACTTTCACTCTAGAACTCCAAATAAAACTTTATTAATCTTGGTTTTAGCAGGCATTTTGTTAGACGTAATTTCGCCCTTCTACCAAGCCCCATCAAGGTCGCGTATTCTGAATCCCACGAAATAGGGACTTATCAAACAGAAAAATGCCTAATGCTATGTACGAGAACTGTCGCTGCGTACACATTCAGCGCACAAGGAGCAGCACCGAATACACGAAGAAAATCGGGACTCTTGACAAAGATTAAGTGATAGTTTTGCACCGATTGCTTTTCAAATCTGCGGTAGCAAGCCGCCCCACGTGAAAACTGGCCGCAGCCGTTTTTCGGTACCCAGAGGGTAAATTTCAGCGACAATTCTTAGAAAACCACATCTATATAATAAATCGGCGAAATAAATTATATTTTCTTTCTGGTCAATTTAATTCACGACAGCTCTCGGACACATAAACAAACCTATTTGTGAACTATTACCGCTTTCTACACATGTACATGTACGACGTTTTCATTTACAATTCAGTGTCATTTTTTACTGAACAGTTTCATGCACTTAATTCACTATGTACTCGCTTCGCACTCACCGCAATAATGTTAGCCTGCTCATTTTCTTCTATACGTTTTATTGGCAGTTTTCTTTGTCTGTTTTCGCGTTTTCAAGTAAATAAATTAACGAACTCATGAACTTTAACTAAGGCGTAGATGCTGTTTGGTGGTGTTCACTACCCTATCAGTCAGAAGCAGGCTTTACTGATTTGGTCGAAATTTGAAATAAGTAAAACAAACTGCTATCTCAGCCTTGTTCTATGTGCACTATTTTTGTCTAAAGTAGCGACGAAAGCGATGGCTAGCTGCACGAAATCCGTGGCTAGTACTAGTAATCATGCTTCTAAGAGGGCGGTTAGAGATTACAGGAGCAGGAACAGCCACGTAACAATCGTAAGTAATTCAGCTCAGCTCGACTAAGCTCCATTTGGTAGGTGCTTAACTAGCAGCGTATTATTCGTGCTGCAGCCATTGCTCGATACTTCATGTACTGCGTGCAGGACGCAGCACTAGCTCGAAAATTCGTCTTGCATTAGTAAGTCCTCCAAAGTCCTCCACAAAAATAGATCCTTGTCTACGAAACCACCCCCCCCCCCTAGGCCCAGTGAGCGGTTTTTCGACTCATTTAGGAGTCACTCGGGAAAATGACTATTGCTCCAAGATTAGTCAACAAACAGCAAAGTATAGTAGGCTTTAGCACTGCTCAGAATCGAACTATTCAGAATTCGTATAATGATACGTAGAGCAGCAACCGGCTAGAAGATTTTTGTCAGCTCCAGAGTACTCTAGAATATTAGGAAATTCAAAAACTCTATTAGTCGTAATAGTCGAATATTCCAAAATTAGGAAAACCTCGAGATTCGAAAATAGAATACTCGAAAATTCGGGAAACATTTTCAATGTAAAAGTCTACAACGCAGCCGGACTACTAGCACTCCCCCTCTTATCCCGTCGGTTCGTGAAGAGCTGCTAATAATAAGTCTTGTTGAATTTTCTCGAATACTAGCTGCGCGTTGATTTTACTCCCATCCCTCGAAGAAGACAACAGTTCAGTTGCTTCATTCGTGTGCTGCTAGTCTCGTAGGCTTTAAATGTAGGCTATTGGCTACTGGGAAGGTTAAGTAGGTGTATTGGGTGTTGAAGGTTAAATCGTCATAGGTGCTACCCTGGATGACTTATGCCAAGCGCTCAAGACGAGTAAAACCTCGTTTTGGAAAATAAAAGAAAAGATGAGCGGATATATATGACTTTCTAACCTCGATTCCGCGGCTGTAACCGCATTACGCAGTGCCGTGTTTAAGGGTTCTCATCACCACTATGATGTGAAAAGGGTTTGTGTCCAGAGCTTCAATGCATGAGTAGGGAATAACGTCGTGTTCAGCATTTGAACAGTTCGTAGTCACATGACTATCACGAACCAGTGACATTATTCGCAATCCTTCATCCCCCATCAAAAACTGCACTCGAAATAATCAGCTGTATTGGCTAGATGTATTTAAGGTTACCTATCAAGCCAGCTTTTCCTAAAATGAATAACATTCTTTACAGCAAATGTCATTAAAAACTGAAAGGCGGTGTCATTCAGTATAAAAGCGAAGGCATTCAAAAAATATTCGTGAATGAAGTGGTAAAAATTCTGATACATCGAAACTGATGAAACACTGTTTCCGTCTGTGCGCAGTATAAAGGGAAAAGGCTTTCGAATAGAGCAAAGTAATTTGCTCGAAGCTAATAATATGGCAAAAAATAGGTAAAGCAGACAGCACTCTAACCAAACAAGGAAGTAAGAAAAATAGAAGTAGTTAAGCTTTTTATTCATAACTTGTAGAACAAATGAGTGAAACAGCCCGCTGTTCTTTCCAACTCTCGAAAATCATATTTGGCGAATTACTGAGTGTATAACTCTGATAAGCTGGGGCTAGTCCATTTTGAATATCTCAAAAACTTTCTGAGTATTCTTGATAAGGCTCCTATTAAACGCATAATCACCGCTTTAAGCAAAAAATTACACCCATTTTGCACCGTAGCACAATTTTCGAAGTGTTACCGTAGGAATACTGTATGAGATGGAGACTTAAAATACTCTCACAACATTTGCAAGAGGGCTGCTTCACCTAAAGCTTACGTATCGTACTGACTCGCACCTAGGGTTCCAGTGTATGGTTGTTTTAAAAAATGTAATACAAGCCACTGTCGGCCTAATGCCCTTTACAGTAAATTTATATCGTAGTACAACAAAACGGTATCTGTCGAATGGTTTGCACATAGTCCACCTCTGGCCTGAAAGAACAGCCACATCGCAGTGCCCTACCAGAGGGGCCAATTCGGCATCCACTTATATCAGGCATCACCAGCGGTGATTAGCTGATCCTGGCTAATCGCCAATATGTAGTCGCTCATTGCGCGTAGCAATGCGTACGGTTGTGGTTTCGGACCAAGGGTATATTGGGTGCAAACTACAAGTCAAACAGCCCTACCTTCACTATACATGTGCTAAGACTCTGAAATATTCACTGTTCATCTAGGCTAATCTACCTGTTTCTTGGAGTTTCGATGTCGATTTTCGCTTTTATAATTTGTAGCAGAAGCTCTCCACTTCTGTGAGTCTTCATTTTTTTTGAGAAGGCATGTAACTGCAACAAAAGAAGAATAATGAATGTTCTGACATATTCTGCTGTGTTTGCATTACGACGACCATTGTTCGAAGCGGCTTCATCAAGGCTAACTTCCGTTGTGTATGTAGAAGCCCAAGGAGACATCAGAGAGGACGTTCAAGGGACTTAGATAAAATCCTTGCACTAAACACGTTAATAGAGGAGAAAGCTGTGAGTATGGAACCGCTGGTAGCTTTTCATCGCTTAGTTCTTTTAGAAGGGATAAGCTTCTCTATATCTTCCGTGATTTCAAACCACCCAGCACGTGCGTCTTATTACTATCGATACCATATGACGAATCGCTTTACGACCAACGCTGCAACTTTCATTCGTTGCTTCGTTTAAATGTCAGTAGTCGATGTAGAACTATCTTTCCTCCTCCATTGGAAACATCGTGCCCCGTTTTACTCGCAAATATAGTACCACGCTGAATCATGCAAAAGGGAGGGGGATGCTCATCTCTCAACGCCAACTCCTCAAAAAATAAATACACTGCAAAATAATTTTGGAATGGAGAATTTCCATCCTTTTACAGTATCTTTGGCTTTATAAGCAGGAAAACTTAAGCTATTTTAATTTGAATTATGGCTCAGAAGTATTTTGAGAAATACCGAAAGCTTATTACAGCACAGCACACGAATCATGCATTTTCTTCTGAGGCATGCTAAAAAATCATGGACGTGTGGATTTCTAAAGCTCTCCCGCAGTCTATACTATAATATGTTAGAAAATCAAGTGATCAATTTGCTAGCTTGTTTCCTGAAGAGGAGAAAAATCGGCAATCGAAGGGTCTGAAATATGACACCCAAGTTGTTTTCATTTGTCACTTCCGTAGGTGGAAGAAGTGTTCTACACCTCATGCTACATGAGGTGTGAGACCTCGCGGATAATAGCTGTGCTAACGAGTACCACTTAACTTTCGAAACTGTAGAGTAGTAGAGCTTGGAAGAAACATCTTCAAGTGTATAAAAACTTTTGCTCCGATTTAATATATAAGATAGTCAGATATACAGTGGCGGACAAAAGTTTAGCAATTTTTTTCTTTTCGGCTTTTCTCAAAAATTTTCCATTTTCCTTATGCTAGATATAGTATAAATAATTGAAGACGATGTAGGAAATGTGATCACGTTTAAAAACAGGCGAAAACTGCAGGAGAAAAAT
This sequence comes from Oesophagostomum dentatum, assembly GCA_000797555.1. Classification (NCBI taxonomy): domain Eukaryota; kingdom Metazoa; phylum Nematoda; class Chromadorea; order Rhabditida; family Strongylidae; genus Oesophagostomum; species Oesophagostomum dentatum. Next base: position 211,769 of record KN549203.1, on the reverse strand, counting down.
TGGCAGCTTCAGATTTTTGAAAATTTCGCGGACAAAAGTTTAGCAATTTTTTTAATTCCATGACAAATCCGACAAACTGGAGGAACTTATAGGGTTCTTTTGATACAATGGGGATAATTGGATGCGTCTGTATCCACTGCGAGACATGGAACGGATAAGAAGTTCAGTTCCTACTTGTAAATCGCTTGCATCTCTTTCAAGAGAAAATCGGATCTTTCATTAGCGTTTTTGACTCTGGTAGGTTTAATTTCCATGATCTTTACACTCCATAGGCTTTCTTGCAAATTCTAATCGAAACTTTAGCTCGTTCATGCCCTAATAGTTACCTGTTCTGAACATTCCATACTTTTAAGCATGACCGGAATTATGCTCTGAATCGTCATCCTGCTGAAAAACTCAGATTTAAATATTGAAGAGAGAGCAAGTGGTAACATAACACTACGGAATATGTTTTGACATACAGCGGAGCCCATCGGACAGAAAATCTTGTGCTTTAGGGCTAGTTTCGGACATATTGAGGGGGCCTCATTCCATTAGGTACCTTTGTAGGCTGTACCATGTCTGGCAGTAGAAACCTGGCATTTATGAATGACTCTAACATTGACTGGGTACTGGCTAGAAGTCTTGTCAACACTTAAGAACAGCGAAGGTTGCACGTATAATGAAAATTTTTAAAAATTTTAATGTTTGAGAAAGCCGAAAAGAAAAAAATTGCTAAACTTTTGTCCGCCACTGTATGTGATGGCTAAGGCTTGCAACTACCAAATATTTTCAATATTCCGCATTAATGTACAAAAAATAGCTATACCTTTTCCGACTGCACTGCTTTGGTCAAAGTAAATTGAAAGTGCAGTGAAAAAGCATGACTTTTAAACAAAATTAATTCTTTAAGATACTGTGAATGACGCTTTTCCTTCAGGATTTTCCTACTGAGATCACCAACCATTCTTTTTACGTCGAAAATGAAAGTACTATCAAACTAAGAAAGAAAGGATTTATGAAGAAAATAAGACGCCTGTTCGAGTACGTAAAATTTCACTCCTAAATTAACCATTTGAATGAAGGACAAATATGAAGTACTCTGCAAAGCCCAGTGCTTTTTTGAGAAGTAGTACTGGATAGGGGTGATTGCAAGGATAACGGGAATCTATTGTTTTGTGCAATATCTTACAAAGTCAATCTTTGCACCTTCCTATCATCTTCTGGACTTATCAGGTTCCTCGACTTTTCCGCTGCACTTCCAACAATGCTGATTCAGAATTCCAGCAATGCATTTGCTTCATCGATCAAGTTATCGACCATCTCACAACTTGGAGCTCGCGGCACTAAGAAAAGTTCAGTCCTTCCAAGGTAAGTGTGGATTCATTTGTTTCGTTTCGCTTTATGAGCAATTCGGCATCCGAAAAGTTTATAACTTTATGCATTTTGTCGTTCACAATCGCTCACTAAGTGTTCCACAGCATCTACGCCAAGGTGATCAGTAAAGAACCGAGAAAGTATAATAGTACACCTTTGTTAACTACAGTATGATGCGCACACTCCTAGGTTCTATAAATGTACTGCATAAACTCGAGCATCCCTTCGTGACCGGGGTGGGACTTGTATGCAAGCATTTTTCTTGTCCATTAAATACCCATCTTCTTCTTGTTAAAAAATTGTGATTGGCTTGCAGAAAAAAATGCTCGGATAAAATTAGAAGCTTGAGTCCTCCTTTGTCTAATTGAAGATGCACAGATGGAGAATAGAAAAGCAAAGAAACGGCGAGGATAAGACGAATGGCGACTTTTAGGAAGTTCATAAATAGTTTATATATAGGCTAGTTTGCTGCTATCCATACCATTTCAAACAAGGCGACACTAAGGAAACAAAGGAAGCGTTAGAATGCATTTGCCTTAGTAGTAGCGTAGGATCTGTGGTCTAATTTGGGCGCTTTTTTCGCCCAATTTATTTTAACAAATTTACTTGAAGTATCGGTTTGAATCACAAGCATTTGAGTAGATGAAATAAAAGCTGAATTTTATATTTATTGGGATATTCCCATGGATTTGACCGATTGTGTCGTTCCTCGACCTTAACCACCAAATGGTGAAAGACACGTGCGTGCAGTTAATTTACTTGCTTGATTTTCACCTACCAATAGTAGATAGATATGTAGACGTCAGTGGCGGTCCGAGGGG
>KN549203.1:185361-208664 GCA_000797555.1 Oesophagostomum dentatum | reverse complement strand
TGCCCCATCTGCACATCGTCTACGCAAGGCGATTGCCTGTGTTCAGCCAAAATGCTGAACCCGCTCGGTACCTACCGCAGGTTATAGAATGACAAAGTGGAATTGGGAGTTGCTGTACCTATCCTGAAATATCTGCCCGCAAAATACTGGAAGCTTTTTGGATAGCAGCCAGAAATTCTCCGTAATTATAAAATGAACTGGAAAGAGGAATGTATCGCCTCTAGCGCCGCTTGTAGAGCTTTATCGGCTTGACCAATACGGCTTGAAACCCCGGGTGATAGCCCTCCTACGTACCAATGTATGCTGCTTTTATCAGCTTTGGTGGTTGCACTAACCCTACTGTATTAGTGAAGTGATTGTGATGCCTTAATTCCAGGTGATCGCTTCGTTCGAGCCATTTCAGGCTTTTCACTAGGTGGTTTACCTTTAAAAAGACAAATCTCATCCATTCCTAACTTTCCAGGTTCTAAAGAAGGCGTTTTGGCAGAAACATTAGCCGAATAGAAATTGTGTACAAATCTTGGCGAAGCTTTAATCAGTCACAAGAAGTTGCTATTACAATGCCGAGTCTCATCGAGAGCCGTGCATGGGACTTAATATTCCAAAATCAACAAGATTACTTCCGTAATTTTAAGGAAAAATTCGTCATTTTTGAATGTTTTTTCTTGAACATGTTTTCTTGAAAAGGAAGAAATCATGATTGCATGTAAGACTTTGATATCATCAATAATCCTTATTCTAGTGGATTTAATGGGCCCTTCAGTGCAAGGCTCCATTATAAAGTGTATCTGATGAAAGCTAGGAACCACTTCCCCTTAGCGTCGCGTTTATCAGAAGCCTTTATGGAGTACCGCATTGCTTTAGGTTGGGCGGCAAGTTTTGTCATAATTCGGTCCACATGCTCTAAATTTAGTAATTTTTGTGATCATAAAAAGAGCTAAATTTTGCTAAGAAAGTGTTGATCGAGTACTATCTAAAAAATGTTTTTTTTTGAAAAATGCTTGGTAGATTCGGAGAAAAAATGTTTTGAAGAAAACTTCCTGACTTGCCAAAAACCAGGAATTTTTAGTTCTCGCTTCTTTCGATCCGAATTTGACCAGCGGATATACCGCATGATTGATGAATGTATGTCGTCTTTATATGCCCCCAAACTAGGTTCTGATAACCTTTCACAAAAATATTACAATTCCGTGATAGAAACGTCTACATATTTTACCATTTCTGGCTCCCCAAAAAATCCTATTTTGTCATTAACGAGTTTTTGAAGTAAACGAAAACAGCGTCAAACTTCACCGTTGAACGCTAGTGACATTGCTGTCCTCTCTTCGTCAATATCGCCTACTAGGGCGTAGACATAGATGAAAATATGTATAACACATACATATAATCAAGTATCTTTAATATTATTCATGGCAATTTTCCGTTTTTCTGCAGAAAAACTGGAGATATGGCCCCTACCACTACTCGTACACAATAAAAAAATTCGATAAAAAAGTTATGGGATTCATTTTAGGCAATTTTCGAAAATTTCCTTCGAGAAATTTCCTCTAAAGCTACTAAATATTCCTTGCAAAAGCATAGGATTAGATGGCACTCGACTAGTAATTTTTTGATAAAATTTAGCGCTTCTCATAACCACAAAAACTGCTATACTTAGGGCTCATAAGATAAAGCTTTCGACTAAACTCAATATTTCAGTAAGGGATATTTTCAGAGACTAAACACACTTTGTTGCTAAAGGAGCACTTAATTTATGTGCTAAGTAAGTCCGAACAACATGAAGACTAAAAACTGATTGGAGCAAAAACTTTTCCTACAGGCGCATTAGAGGGGTAAATTGGGGATGGGCTTGTATTTTTGCAAACAACATCTACAGCTGTCCAACTCTAGCCAAAAATTCTTCATCAGCTCTCACCTACTTTTTAGGATGATTTCGGAAAAATAAGACGGACTTATACATCAAACTAATGCGTATGAGCATCACGTTTATTGGCTGTGATCAGTGCAGTTTACAAAATATTCACTTACTGCTCAATTAATAGAAGTGCTGTAAAATTGCTCTACTTCTACTGTACAAGCCAACAGTTTTGCAGTTTCTGTGAGTTTAAGACTCTTTACCTGCCCAGCAAGTTACAGTGGCTGTGGCTTTATTTGCCTGTTCTTGTCTTTGAAAAGGATTATAGTTTACTGATTTGGGTTGTGTTATCGAACGTGGAGACTTCTTTCAGCAAGTATTTGGTGCTCCGGGATTACTGAGGTTCTACTAGTGTTAATAGGAACACTTGAAAAGCAAGCCCGGGAGTTTATAACTTCTTTCTTCTGTCGGCTTCCCAATGTGAAATGATTTGCCCCGGTTATATCTTTTTGTACACATCGCTTCCCTGTTGTTGTAAAAAAAATAGAGAAAACCATGCATATCTGCAACGAGGGGTAAGTAGGTTATAGTGAAATCAAGCTACGTCAGAGTACATTTCGAGTGTTCTCAGTGTGTGCAGTAGCGACTACTCGAAAGAAGTTCGATAGCGACAAGTATTTAATGAAGGAAAACTCTCCAAACTCAATTTAAGTGTAACTACATCGCATCAGACGACATCCGATGTCCTCTAGAACTTAACTAAGCTCTTTCGTTTGCTTCGTTCTACTCCTCGAATTGTATTTTGCAGCACTTGCTCAGGCTTTATTGATGAGTTTCGGGTCGTCATCTTCAACGAAGAAATTTCTCCCAAGATAGTTACTGCATTCGACAGAAATCTTCCACTACTAAACATGTGTCGCGAACATTCGATTTCCCTGATACTCGAACCTTAGTTCGTTAGAATGTTCAGGTACCTCGCTCTGTCTATAAAACTGCTGGTGAAATGCAGTACATATCAAAAAGCACTGAGAGGCTACTATTTTTATGCCAGGTTCTTCATTCTCGCTTTTTTCAAATTGGAGTGGATTACTACAATTTGGAGTCTGCAATTGAGCCCTTTAAAATACACGGGATAACATTAGAGAGTAAACCTTAGGTGACCGCTAATTTGGAGTAGTTTCTATTCCACAAAGAATTTCTAAACTCGTGGGGAAAGCCATCCTGCTGGTTCAGCCCTAAAGATCCTATAAATTATAGAGTATAGCTCGATTCCACGTTTTTTTTTGCAATATTTCATTTCCAAAAACATGGATTCAAATACAAGTATACCATGCTAGTCATTTAGTAGTTTTTCCAACATTTTCAAACAGCAAAGAGTTCGACTAATAGATTGTAAGCCTTTCGGCCTGGTCTTTTGTGCCGTCGGTATCAGGTCCAAACGTTCAAGACATTGCCACATAATAAGTTCCTTGTTATGTTGCATTTTGAGACCATGCTAGCATCACCTTGAATCATTTTGCACCACCTCTAGTCATGTTCAAGCTTGGTAAACCGTAACAGAGACGCGAGTAAAGGAAACGAGTATATGGTAGATCCCTTGAGATCGGATGTAAAAGGCTTTAGAAAAAACAAACATTGCAACAGCGAGTAAATAACCTCAATGCCATGCCTACTACTTATGTCTTATAGTACTGATGCGTTTACTTTTTAGCGAAACTTAAATCCGGCCCCTGTGACCACACTGTGACCACTGCACTAGTATTTCGAACACTTATGGTTTTGTCGGCGACACTGATAATGACGATGTGGGCGTTCTGCTAGGATCACTTCCAACTTCCCCATTGTTATAAATTCGTGCTGAAAGCCAGTGACCCTCCTCAGTGGCATTAAAGAATTTAAAAAGCTTTGTTTATGGCTTGCCGCATGTTTTCAATACGCTTTCTAAACACATGTTTATAAGCTGAAATCTTTCCTCAGCTGAAAAAGCGAAGCAAGCGTTTAAGTTTCGGCAGTGCTTTAAACTCTAGTCTATTTGGAAATGCAGCATTGTTAATGCCGAACGAATTGCGTGCTAAGCAGAGATGCCTGCTACGGGTGGCTTTTCATTTACATGCTGCAACAGTGGAATGAGCAAGTAAGCATACAAAAGATAAGTAAGGAAGCATAGCAGCGGCAATCTTCTACATACTTCATCAATCTCTTTTGTGAAATATACCGATGCTTGTGATAGATGAAGGAGTAAGCGACTTTCTGGAACGAGAACTCTGGTCGAGCAAAAGCAAACACCGTCTGCAAACCGTGGGGAAAAAAGACCCTGACTTAATGAGTCCACGAACTCGCTGCAGTTGTACGCCGAAGGTCAGGAAGAAGCTAAATTCAGACACCCCTACAATACTTTAATAGCGGAAATCCAGTGGATTCACGCTCATCTTATCCTACTTCACCCTTTGAGTGCCGTGGCTACACATAGGTATGTACCAGTACTTTTTTCTTTCTTGTGAGAAATGATCCACTGAACCTTTTATGCAATATCGACAGTTCTCTAAGAGTTCTATGTGAAATGAGTTCCAATGATTCAAAAAACTTGCAAAACCGGAGAAATATAAGGTGCCAAGTTTTCGAATTTTTGACTTTTTGCCGATTTTTAAAAATATATCAGGATACCGAAGCCTGTAGCTGTCGGACGTATATTGTGCACTAACTACATTCTAAGCACTACTTTTGCGGTATAATGGATTTTACTGAATTTGGCAGATTTTAAAGTGGTAGCCTTCCGAAATCACGGTTGACAGCAATGCATATTTCGAGAGTGAAAGGTCGTAATCACAGTCAGAATATGGGTATTTATATTCTAACGATAATGGCAACGAACAGTACAGCTGGACTAAGACTTCGACTTCTGCTATATTTTTTCTTTTTCCTTTTTGACTAATTGACTTTTTAAATTTGCCTTCCTTGAACTTTTATTCTCCTTCTTTTCCACTGGCACGCTTTATGCGTATATAAAATGAATAAAAAATATCCCAGACATTTCAAAAAATTTCGTCGAAATTTCCACTAGTGCTCCCCTCCTTCCAATGATATTTTACGACTTTTTGTATATGGCTCTAAAATTCGCCCAATAAATGAGGCAGCTGAAAAAAACTGAAGACTTTTCGAAACTTTTTCTCCACAACTCCGAATAAACTTACAGCAAATCTTCTTGATTTGCATAGTTCGATGAAGCAAATAATCCAGCATATAAAACACGGATCATGTCACATTTCATTCGCGTCTATGACAAAAAAGATGAGGGAATTCGAATCTGAGGCTTTAGGGTTCGGCAAAGTGCAACCATGTTACTCCAGAAGGCTCGCGTGCGGTCCGCGTGCAACCGCGGCGGGTGATCAGCGTGGTGAGACCATTCAGTGTCACAGACCACCGAAGAAGTTGCCAGAATGCTTAGTCTTACACGTTTTTACGCTTAGAAGCGCAAACGTTCGAGTTTTACCTAAAACTACTGTCAACCTAGGTCTTGATAAAGGGCTAAAATTTCCAAGCGCTTCCACTCCTTCATTTTACTACCAGAATGGGCTCTTGGGTACCCTTTGACTGTATTTCTCAAATTCTCCCACGTTCTCTCATGGGTGAGCGCACCGAACAGGTCCGTGAAATTTCGGTAACTACAGAAAGACTAGCTTTCTGTGTAAGAGCCTTTTTTGAGTAGCAAATACCTTGGCGCTAGAGATTATTTGCTGCCTTTTTTCACGGAAGCGTATCTGTAGAAATCGACATCTACAGACGTGAGGTTGTCATTTTCACGCAATTGGAGTAACAAGCTCTGCGTAGTTTATGCACTTGCCCAAAATGGATTCAAGGCTTGCTGCTTACCCGACCAGTAGTCTCTGAAATAAGCAATCAAATTTCAAATGATGACTAGCGCTAACCTGGTTATCTTTGAAATAGGAAATAGCGTTTTGGGTTAGCCCTTCGAGGGTGGAGATTGCAGTAATCGAAGCTATACAGGGGAACTGACTGTGCTATAATTTGTACAAATTAGAGCGTTGCAACTTTACTTTTTTAATTTTATACAGAATGTCATGAAACATTTCTCTAAGGGCTGCGATATTTTGCTGCCCTTTTCATAATATTTGTTTCTTTTTTCCTAACAAAGAGTGCTGCTACGAACAGATAATTACGCGTTTAGTTAACCTGCTCCTCTGATATTTTTGACAACTGGAATTCATCCTTTGTTATTTCTAGTTACTACTAGAAAGTCTGCAGTGCTCACTTCACAGTTCTTACTGTTAACTGTTACATTGGTGCGTAAGCCTTCAACGCATTTCAAAAATTCCTCTGCAAACTGTATACTATTTTAAACTTATGATACGATCGCAGAAATTTTCGAAAGCGCAGAAATTTTCCAACAAAATGAGTAATCAGCTCAAAGGCAGCGCTAAAAACGGTTTTTGCATTATCGTAAAAATTCGAATAATCCTCCCATAATAAGCGATATTGCAAAAAAATGCACAGAAAACTCCTTCAACTCTAAAAAAAGCTCTCGAAAGGGTGTGATAAGCTGTTCTAGTTTTTCGGACGAAATCCAGCAGGATTTGGACGAAACGACTTGGATTACCAAGTCCTGATGGGACTCATGGCTCCGCATTCTCTGCAACCCTATAAATTTAACAGGAAAGCTAGCAAAAAACGGTTTAATAGAGTTTTCTTTGGAGGGGGGGGGGTTGTTTCTGTAGAGATAGTTAATGCTATATTGTGCGAAAGGATAGCAGCTTCTCGCGGTTTCTCTCACTGAATTTATAGAGTCATAAATAGCGCGTGGTTTAAAGTCCTGCCATGACTTGGCAACCAAGCGTTCTCGTCCGAAACTCGTCCGAAGCTAGCCTGATCTCGTCCGGAAAAACTAGAACTGTTGATTGCGACCTCGCGAAAGCACTTTCTAACCCTGGAATGGTCTCTGTATGCTTTCTCTTAGCACTTGCGCTCATTTGCGAGACCATCGATCAGGATTTGACGAAAACACAAAAGGTGTTTTAGCATGGGTGCTGCCCTTAAAGGCAATAGTCTGCATATTTTTAGCTTAGCATTGCCTACAAACGAGAAGGTGACATTTCCAGCTGAACATCTATTTCTGCTGAAGATTATTAATTAAAAATGTAACTATTCTCACTATCCACTCCAACCATGCTTCTTTATTCGCGCGTATCGAATAGTGGTTTTTATCATTCGGAGCAAAACAAACATGATGACGAGAAAAGATCTCCACTTCCATACAATTTCAGTTTGTCCATGTCTCGTCCAGAGATTTTAACCAAAAAAGTACCAGGGCTTTTGCACCAACCTCTTAAGTGGAGCTAAGCTTTGCCACGTTCCTCTTCTGTGGTCGCATTCATGAACGTTCCGGGGAAGGTTCAAGCCTTCCCGGTCTAAAAATGAGCCCGGTGGTCATAATGGACGCCACGAAGAAGTTTGAAGAGCTTTGTGGCCCTGTCGGTTCCGATTTTTTGCATCACAGCTATTTTTGGAAATGGATGGTCTGCCACTGATCCAAGAACGCAAGGCGATTTAACCGCTTCCCGTACCCGCACGTTCTTGAATACGGCCACAGGTGCGTTGTGTAACACCCTGGCGAGGAACATATTTTATATAACTTTTGAAAATGGAAAATACTGTAAAAATTTCTCGGTTGATCTACAACTAACGCTCGATCTCAGCGTCCAAAAAATGCATTCTGCGAGGTGACTTGACCCCTCAAGCGGTTTTCAACCCGCTAAATAACAACTGTTTTGATGGTTATGCCAAAATCTTTGAAATGTTTTCGGGTGAGACCGCGTCTTTGATGGCAAAAGTGTTACTGAAGTTCACTGCACTGTCAAAAGAAAGAACGATTGATTTACCAAATAGTGGGAATAGAACTCTGACTGGTACTTCAAATGCAACTATATAGATTTATTTGGCTATTTAAAGCTATCTATGAAATTCACTCAGTCACCGATGCTCGAGAATAGGTCCGAAAATTTTTGAAAGTACCAACAGGATTGAAAATGGGTAAGTATTTAGAACAATCTTTACTAGTAATTCAACAATGTAGATTCTTACTTGCCAAGATTTTTAGAAGTATTTTTAAAAGGTTACAACCAATTATTTTTCTTACCATGTCCCAGCCCCGCTCACTTCCGACCCGAGCCCCCCCCCCTTCCCTCCCAGCCCGAGAAGAATATCTGCGACCGCTAGTTTATAGGATATATAAACTTAGAATAATAAAGCTGTTTTTATGAAGGTAGATAAAGCCATGAAACCTGAATCCAGAAGAAATAAAAGAAGAAGAAATAGAAGAAACGTCTGGGAATGCATCCTGCTAGTAATAGCTCCCGAATCTCCTCAAATCTTGAGAGCCACAGTAATAAGCAGCTCCGTTCTCGTTCTTTTTTAAAATTCTGATTTATTGCTCAGGTATTCAGCTTTTTTAAATCGTAGACGTTGAAAGGTTTCTGGACTCTTGGCAAGCAAGATGTTCAGGTTTTGCTGTTCTCAAAATTAAAAAGAAAACATTTCTCTTATCTCAAAAGTGGTCGCAGCGGAGGAAAACCATCCACTTGAAGCCGGCCAACCTAAAGACTATGCCTATAAACTGATACCTTATCTTACTCGAATTAGCATCGTTCGCACAAGCGTTCGCATTTCGCTCACAAGCAGACAGCGTATTGTGAATTTCTGGAACACGATGATGAGATTCGAGGCATTGCTCATCCACTGAGACCACCAGGGGAGGAGCTGTGAATGAGATATTGTTTTCGGTATTATTACTACAAAGCAATCAGTGAAGGCGCGCATCTGCAGGCGGCATCGATTCGAGAGCAACTAAAGTTATTTGGCAGCCTGCCTGATTAATTCTACAAACATGCTCTCTCTCATCTCTTGTGTTCCGCTAGATCTTCCCGATCTACAACTAAGACCATGATTCGTCTACTGAGCATAGCATCATAATGTTGCCGATGTTATTATTATTCATTACTGGTCAGTGAACTGAGGAAACTTGGTCGCTTGACAGATGCTATTGAAAATCCACCTGTTCTAACGTCATGTATCTCATGTAGTACATGGGTTTGAAAATGTGCAACGCTATTTATTCAAAATGCACACGCCTGCAGCTGGCGCAAATAGCTGCACTTCCTTTCCTTTTGAAACCCAGTTAATGACTGAATGACGGACAATTTTCGCACAAGAACTGAGGTTAAGTATGCGCAGGTCTTTTGAGGAATCCTGCAGGTAATTATTTGGCTACAGTTGCTATTTTTCATACTTGTTTGCATGATCACTGTCGCTACCATCGTGGCTTTTTTCTTCGAAAAACTACCGTGCGAAAAAAAACTACAGAATTGCAACATTGAAAAAGCTGAGAGTTCATCGCCGATTAGCAGTTTTGCATTTCAGTATTAAAAAGAGGAAAAATATGGATTATGCTCAAAATCACCTTCTGCATCTAGTAGCATATAATATACTCCAAAATACTATGTATTAATACGGAAATAAATTCTGGAGGTGGAATTATTTTTTTTAATTTTCTTGCCTGGGAAAGGAAGCAGTTTCGCAAACCCATATAGAAGCTGTGTAGCTTTATCAAAGTTTGTAAAGGAGGAAATATAAGTAAGTGAAAAGGATGCTTCGTCTCTGAAATATCTGCAAACCAGTTTGTTTTCTAGTTTTGGAGGCCTCACGTTTAGATACAAACATCACCCGCTCGCAGTAATTAGGAAGCGGAATTTTTATGTCAGGTTCTTTAAAGGTCCGGACAGCGAAACGAGCTCAAAGCAACTTTAACATTTTGTTCATTAATTTGAAAGAATTTCTTTCAGAAAAGAAGTAAGCCAAATTCGGCTTTGAGGCTGATAACTCTTCTCGCAGACGCTTCTTTCAAAGGGCATAAGGTGCTAGTTTAAGAAAAAACTCGTCGTATTTAGTTAGCCATAGCATGGGAACTGATAAAAACCTGAAACGCAAAAATAGAGTGTTCAAATACGTCTGGCAGCTACTGCATGTTCCTGGGCGGCAGGATAGAGCGGTCAGATCCATGTTGTCAGCAGAGCACTGTCGACCTATTTATCAAAATTTCTTGAACAGTATACCTAACATGGAGGGCCAACCTGACAAACTCGTCCCTGCCACAATACTGGCACTACTCGGGATTCACTATAGTAGAGGTTGCGAAAAACGTCAGAGTGTGTCTTCGCCGACATTATATTGGCTGGAGACGCAACATCCAGACGACACCACATCCAACTCCTACTCCACACTCAGCTCCCCGCAAATTATCCAGTGCAATTTGGCGCCGACAACTCGTACCAGAACTAAACATATACTATAAGTTAATTAGTGCCTCATCTTCTTGATCCATCAACGAAAAATTTCTGAGAAATACGATAAATATAACACGGGCGAGTCGCCTAGTGTACCATAAGATTTAAATGATAGAATTGAGACCATCCGGTCAACTATTCTGCCAGATATTACAGATCATCCCCCAGCACTGGCCACTACTCATTCTCAATTCGGAAAGACATCGGCGTGCAAATTATTCTGGCTCTCCATCCTTCCTGCATGCGAACAGCTCTCGATTTAAAAGTTCTTCTCTCGTCATTATCTTTATTTCAGTAATCCTCTAAACTCATCTAATTTGTACGAAATTTAAGAAAAAACTATGCAGCTGAAGGGGAATTTACTCACATTCGGCTTAGCATAGCTGAAGTCTACTCTGCTGAAGCTCTGCCATTCTCGCTTTGGCATTTTAGTAGTCTTCTTAGAAGATTGAAGTATGCTATGGCATAACTGACGTCGATCAATGCCGACATTTTACTTTGCGACATAGAATCCTCGCGTTTTATATCCTTGCAAAAAATTCTGTTTCCACAATCAATTAATGCGCAGTTCTTCTTCAGTGGCGACTTGACAGCTGAAAGCATATAATGAGTTTACCCTTTATCGAAGCTCCTCCCTTTTAACCTTACAATAAGTGCACTTCTCTTCACAAATGTACAATACCGCAGACTAACTGCAGTTGCTAATATTTTTCGTTCGTATAGGTGCCATAGAATTCGTAGTCTCATTTGAGACTTTAAAGTCCTCAGAGTACAGCATCAGTAGGCATTCATGTGGATTGTAGTGGAAGTACTGTTTGTAACATGCTAGCAAGAAGCTCTTGTCTAGAAGTCACGTTTATTCCGGTCTGATCAGAACACAGTATTATTCAATGTCATCGAAGTGGTCGTCATTTTCTTTTCGTTTCTGTCGGATTTTGACTAAATACTGAATAGGTTGTCAAAGGCAGCACCCACGCTCGGAATGCCTTCCGAGTTCTCAACGGATTCTAAAAGAGGAACTCGAAGAATGGATTTGGTTCAAATTTCTGAGCTCGAAAATCATTTCTGACCGAGAAAATCGGGTGCGAGACTATCCACTCTGGGGAGGGGCGGGGTCGGGCCGTCATTTTCCACCAACTCGTCCAAATTTCCGCTCAGAATCAACGCAAATTCAAACGAAAATGTGGACGAGTTAGCAGCCGCGTTTGGAGAGGCCAATAACAGAACCCACGGCCAGGGTGGATAGTCTCGCACCCGAGAAAATCGCTCTAGAAGACTCGTCCACGATTTCGCGGACGAGTCTTCTATTCCGCCATGCGCTTTCTATTGGTGTCGTCTACCGCTTTGAGTGTGAGGGCATGGAAGACGCTTTCAATTCTACTCGTATTCAGGAGTTATAGCTCTCTAGCTAGCGTGGAAAGCTGGTTGGACAACTCGTCCACGAATTCCCGGACTAGTCTTCTGGAGCGATTTTCCTTGTCGGGAATGACTTTTGAACCGAGAAATTTGAACCTTAACCATTTTTGTGCTCCTTTTTCAGAATCCGTCCAGAATTCAGAAGACGTTCAGAGCGTGGGTGCTGCCTTTAAATGAAACTACAACTTCGTGTTATGGACCACACTTCAATCCAATTATTTTCTTCCTAAGCAAGAGTGTGTACAAAATATGTGCCTGTAAACATCTTTCCGACTACAGAACTGGTAGAATAACCAAACTTTGCTGTTTTTTAGAATACTGTTAAAAGTTTGCTGATATTGCGCTTACTTTGGCAGACGGCATTGAATGATGGTAGTGCTATGTTTTTAAAAGTTGCTTTTCAAAAATAAGACTTATTTTAGCATAGCTTGCAGAACGGCAGGTAGCGTCACCTTACCTAACCTCTGATTAGATCTGTACTGCTACGATTTTTACTTCTGTTACTTGTCAATTCTGAAGGTCCGTGCTTCTGTTGCTGTGCAGAAAACGGTGGAGAATAAACAAAAATATAAACCAAAATTGGTTTCAGAACCTTCTGATTTAGCAGTTATTTTTGATAAACGTTTGACCAGTGTTTCAGCCTGACCAGCAGCTTGGAAACTATATAGTTAAAACGTTTGTAACTCTGGTATTTAACATTTGTGGCTCGCTCATATCAAGGACTGAAGTGGAGATTTTCGAGCTCCTGTTAAGGAGGACATGAGGATTTTTTTCATTTATTTCGTTTTCCTCTTTCATACTGTATTGAGAGTTTTGGAAGGAAGCGGTTTATTTCCACTTCATAGGTGCTGAAATCGTCGACTGTCATATTGCCAGCATAATGATTTCCTGCATTAGAGCCTTGCTAGAAACGTTCTGCATTCTAGTAAGTATTTCTTGTCAAGTAAACCGTTAGCGGAAAATCTTCGCCCATTTCCATTCGTAACGGCGAAAACATCCTGGTACCGCTATAGTTACTTTTGAAAGTAGAGCGAATTCCTGTTCTTATCAGAGAAATGCTCCAAGCTAGTGGAACGACAACGGGACCGTAGCGTAATGCCAAGGCTCGTAGCATCTCTTATCGTGCACAGAGAGGCGGCAGCAAGACTGTGAAGATACAGAGATGCGAGCTGCCGGTCACCAAAAAGTCCTCCGGAGCACTTTATCCGTCCTGGTTGTGAGAAGAATTGTTGCCATCAAAGGGCCAGCGGAAGAGTTGGACATGAACCTAGGACGTAAGCTGAGGCCAATCCTGTTTGCCTCGCTGCAAAGCACAAGTCCGGAGCTAGGCTGCATCTCACGTTTGTGTCAAGTTATCCTGCTGACGAAATTCTTGCATCTCGTGGTGGCAGAATTCGATTGGATGCGATAGGTGGTATCAACTATAACGCATCATCGCCTTCTTCACAAAACATTTCCACCGAAAAATTCTTTTGCTTTATTATTGTCCAAAAAACTGTATTCTTTCTTTTCTTTGGCAAAAGTTGAACGAAATAATTTTAAAAAATAAGGTTGACGATGTTTTCTAGTAGCGGCAAAATCAAAGCCGTGCTTATAGGAGTTCATAGTATAATGGTTTGGATGTCTGCGCGCTAGTTGGAGTTCTGGGGAAGATCTAGGTTCGGGTCCCCTAATGTGCTGGTAGTTTTGCATAAGTATTGCAAACACTTGGATTTCCATAAATTCTCTCCGTTATGTCCTTGCTTAACGAATGATACTGAGAGTTTTCGCACAGTCTCTCCTTTCATAGAACTACGCGTTTAAGGCAAATTGCTATCACCTCTGACGTTTTTATTTGACTTGTTCTCCCTAAGAAATCATGATGTTACATCATTTTGGTGCACATCTATGGCAAGGAAAACCAGATTTTTTCTGAACCGTAACTCTCTCCCGTTGCTCATCGTAATCAGAAGAAAGCTATAAATTTGTGAAATACGTCATCTAGTGGATGTTTACTCTGCATTTGCGGACCTCTACGGCTATCGCGACAGAGAGCTTGTTGTATAAAACTACGACGGTTTTGGATTAAAGCAGGCACGTTTTTGTGAAACAATGTTGATTACGCGAAAACTGGCAAGATTGATCATGGAAAACTTAGTTTTTGGATCTAAGAGAGTTCAGAAATAGGCGCATCAAAAGAGACGCACTTGGCATCTTTCATTCAGAAATGTCTTCCACAGCAGACAGGAAGTAATTATGAATATGTTGTCACTCTACACTAACTTGTAAGAATCAAAATTCAAGGTAGGATGAATTTCCAACATAATTTAGAAACCGTCAGTTTTTTCTGCCCCACCCCCCCCCCTCCCTTGCACTAAAGGAGACACGAAGACTTTTGCTACATTCCTGATTTCGGCTATTTGATAATGCGCTAAAACCAGCGGCTTGGCCTCAGAAAAGTGCTGGGCTTTAGTGATCCCTGAGTATAACGCGATAATTTCATCGCAGGCAGCTTTGGTTAATTAACAGCTACTTCGATTGCGTCTTCGCGGAGCTGTAATACTGGTATTTATGATAGTGACAGCCTTAACGATAGTAACTTTGCTGGTAATTCCTCGAATTCACCTTATCACTGTGGTTATGCGAAAGAAGTCCGAGTCTGTCGTGCTGTAGCGATACGATTTCGATGAAGACTTCCAAAAACCGGATGTCATAATAGTTTGGAACCACTACAGCTAACTTGCTTTGTTCTCAAAACTTTAATTTGAGACTACAAATTCATGTCATTCAGAGGAAAATTTCCCTCAAATGTTGCCGGATGCTGTAAATATCCTTAGGATGCTGTCGGCTAAGCGCACCGCTTGCTGACTGACTAACCCCCACTGCCTTTTAGATGCACTGCATATTTCAAAATTTTTGTGTAAACCCATATTCTTAACGCTGCTTGAGTAGGTGATATACGGACATGCAGCAGTGAATATTAGAACTTGGAAAAAATCGAGGAAAAACAGAAAATTAGAAGTTGTCTTTTTTTACCAGTTTTATTTGAGATGTTGAGAAGGCAGTTGCTACACAATGGATTCCAAACGAAAAGGCAAGATCTGCGCCCACATTCATAAAACTGTTTGGAGTCCGAATGCGTTTGGAAATGCACTTTCAAGAAATCTCTGGTTGATACAGCCTACAATTCTTGACTCGGTTGGGCAAGAATGAGCACCACGAGACGACTAAGATTCAAATTGTGGAAAAAACTTTCTCAGAAAATTGCTCTGAAGAAAGTTTCAAACTGTTTGGAATCCAGAACCACTTCTATCAATACCCTGGGCCCTGGGTCCGTATTGATAAAGACGTTTGGAATCCAAATGCATTTGGAAATGCACTTTCAAGAAGTTTCCTGCTAATGTATGCTATACTTTTGATTCGGCTCGGAAAATACGAGCACAAAGAGACGACTATGATCCATAGTGTGGAATAAGCTTTTTTAAGAAAACTGCTTTAGAGAAAGTTACAAACTGTTTGGAATTCTGAACTTCTTTTTGAATACGGGACCTGAGGTTCTAATCCAGCAAATTTCATGTTGCTGATCCCACGCATGGGAAAAGATGACGTCATAGAAGTGTTCAGATTTTTGAGTTTTTCCAATTTTGTAAGCATCATCACCTAGCTTTTCCAAACTGAGGAGCTTTATCTGTTTAATTTTATTTGGGGTATTGCAGTTTAGGCGAGTTGTGGTGACGCGGCGTTTGCCACGCAACATCGCGTTTAATTCGCGTTTTTTAAAGACAGTGTTCCACGAAATCCGATACTTTGCACAAGTGGTTCTAAGCTACGCATAAAAGCTTTTGTTACCCATCGCAGAACTTTTAGCGTTAAACTCACAGCTGTCCGGAAAAAATTTCTGTTCACCCGCCAATTTTGCGGCACAGTAACCCGACAATGCGTCGATAAACAGGCGAGCAGTTTAGCCTAGCTTGGTATCCCAGTGGGGGAGACAGTGTCATAATTTGGAGATTTTAAAAAAAATTTTGCATGCCATCCTTCACTTCTTTTCGTTGTTTGCTCTACTTGATCCATTTCACTTTTGGTTTTCTGTCCTATAATAAAACTAAAACCAGTTTTGTTTTCGTCGTTTTTTACGTACGATTTTTTATACTTTTTTTGCTTTTTACATGGTAATTATTCTACTATGTTGTTTATGTCCGTCACACCGAATATGACTGATTTCCACAAATATTCACTTTTCTCTGCTTTATTTCGCCCTTTTATGTAACTAGGCTGCTCTCTTTCGGGTGGCATCGATCAGTAACGTATGTTTGGCCTCGCCCCAACAAAGTCGTACCAAGTACTGTAACTCGGCCTAGCCTGGATTTCACGAATTCAAAAACTGTTTGTTTTGCTTTTCGCGTGAAATGCGAACGGTTATGGTACGATTGTTCAGCACTTCCTACTTATAGCACGTAGAAGTTGGACAGTTTTTCAATTTCCGGCCTCTGAAGACGACGAATCAGTCGAAACGTTAGGCCGCACAGGCCAGAAATAAATGTTTCATCTAGCAAACTTGTCAGGCAAAACAAAAATTGAAGAGTTGTAAGAATGCCTAGCTTTAAAGAAGGAAGAACGTGGAATTTGTTAAGAGAAGTCGGACAATTCATCGGACGAGGTTTTGAATGAACACTGCCTTCAAAAATAATAACAGCGACGCGACAGTATGGTTAGACTGTTGGCTAAGTACAGTACTGTAGAGCAATCGATACAAGCTTGGAACTGTGTTCCACTGCAGAATGAAGGTGACGCAAGGCGTTCATACTAGCCCAGTTTATGGCGTCTTTTTCTTGTCATCTTCTTGGATGGCTCGCATTTTAATTGCACATAGAAAACTGTTAAAAGTGCAGCAAGGAAGTTTTTTTCTTCGCTTATTTTTAAAATGCTGGTTCCATAAAAGACAGAATATGTAAAGCAGCAGCATTCATGGGCCTTTCATAGACTTTGCAATACGTTAAACGGTTTCTTAGAATAGCACAGTTTTGACTGGAAAATTCTTTTCTAGCCTAGTTTGTATAATTTCCTTTAGTTACAAATTACAGATCGCTTTCGCTTTTATTGACTGTTTTAGTTTTTTTCCTAGAGACGTGGCGTAACTACTAACGTTTCTGAAGACCAATGAACAACCTGTTATTCTAGGGTGCCAAACAGTATGCCTATTACTTTTCCGTTTTTAAGGCGGTATTGGAGAACAATGTATTAAAGTTCAGATAAATAGTCAGGCAATCCAGAGTAATATGCGGCATATTAATTCTCACTTATCTCCGAATTTTGGCACTATCCAAGAATCACTGGTACTCGTACTACTTGAAATTTACTATTGGCACATCACAGCCAGGGTGACAATCCGAGAATGGAGAGGAAGAAGGTACAGTCCTTGAGAAAGAGATAGAAAACTTGTGAAATTAGCAAACAGATTGAAAACGGTTTTTAAGCATGTTTTTATCATTGACACCAAAAGATGCTTTTATTTTTGAAATTTTTTTGAAATGCTTCTTAAAATTTTTGCAACCAAATTTTTGCGCTCGCCGTTAGTCATGCTCCTTCTTGGCCTTTTCCCTCCTCTCTCGAAAAGTATTTCACGACCTAATAAGGATAAAACTGGCAATTTCCATCGAAAAACAAGATTAAATTCACTCGAAAATTTTTTCTCCGCTATAAAGTTATCTAATGCTTCTTCTCCGCCTTTACAAAAGGGGAACTTTTCCGAACTTGATTATACTTTTTGTGATGAGCAGGTAGTGGGTACGACGACAACCGGAGTCACAGTGCAGATATGTGCGTTTTCTTTGTAACACATGTTAATCGAGAAGCACCAATCGGCGAAGTTCCCAGGTTTATCAAAGAAGGCATAATTTCAGTTTTTCCTTGTAAAGCTACTACGTACTGGTCGTACTGTACACCATTTGTCTTTCTTTACTGGTCATACCTGTCTTATATCCGTCATCTCTCATATTAGTTCTTACATGAATTCTTTGTACTGATGTTAAGCTGATATTGCTAATTCGTGTTGTGTTAATTGGAACGCTGAGTGCGTATTCCTGTGTGAGGAACTGGAGTTCGAACTAGCTGGAATAAATCAAAGGGCAGACGCTCGAGTAGTGAATTTTGTGAAAGGCACTAAGTTGCAAAATTTTGTGGGGGAGGCGGGAAAAGGAAGGTGGACACTGGGGCCAGAAAGAGGGGAGGGGAGCTGGGAGCAAGGCTGAACCAAGTTTAAGTTTTAAGTTTTTGAAAGCAAAAAAAAATAAGTAGCTCATATTTAGAGACAACAATCAGTGCGGAAAGGTTTTATTTATTTATTTATTTATTTATTTATTTATTTATTTATTTATTTATTTATTGTATACACAATGTATTTGAAATTATGTATGTCAGAGAATGATGGAGAGAACTGTTCTTGCCTTCATTGGTAAAGTGGGCTTGTAATGTGAAAATATTTGGCTGCTCAAGCCGTGTGTAATCTCTTGTAGGTAGTTAAAATAGGTGGTTAAAATATGTAATATCACTAACAATATAATGTACAACATAATAATACTGTATGTACGTTGTCTTTAAAATTTTTTCCATTAGTTTCTAAAGGTTTTAGCTGGTGATGTAATCATTCGATTCTCTCATGACGACTCCAGTCCCGTCTCTGATATATAAACGCCCGAATAACTGCAGAGCTCTAGAACGAGTGCAGAGATGACGGTGAGCGAGATGTATACATAGAATTTATATCCCATTTCGGTTTTTTTGAAAATATTTTAATGCCCCGTTATAAGAGTATCTCGAAACGGTACTAGCTACAATGGCTAAAGAGAACTTCCGGACTCGAGATTGGTGACTTGTATAAAAATTTCGCCGTTTCTTCTCAAGAGCTCTTTTTTTCGCACGCTCCACTTTCGGCTGCAGCAAGTGAGGGTACTTCAGGCATTAGCT
This sequence comes from Oesophagostomum dentatum, assembly GCA_000797555.1. Classification (NCBI taxonomy): domain Eukaryota; kingdom Metazoa; phylum Nematoda; class Chromadorea; order Rhabditida; family Strongylidae; genus Oesophagostomum; species Oesophagostomum dentatum. The sequence goes on along the minus strand of KN549203.1, from coordinate 190,094 downwards.
GACTTTGCATCCTTCCGACTTGTGCTTAATTTGAAGGTATTAATTACCTTTGTGCTATTACTGTCAACGAACTACAATCTTTTATCCGTACAGGTGCGTTGTAATAAAGCCGGATACCCAATCTGCCATAGCTGGTGTTTGCCGAATCGTTTCGCTGCCTTCCCTGAGGCATTGAAGCGCGAACTGAGGAGGTTGTTTTCGCGAGTGAGTGAGGATGTGGTGGTAGTGAGTGAGCGTATGGCTTCCTGCTGTTTCCATTTCCAGTGTCGCTTTCGCACGTTGTACTCATAGCCGAGACACTCATTGATCAAGGAAGTGGACTCAAGTAGTCTGTGCTGACTGATTTTTTTTTTGCAAAACTACGAGACACACAAGCACTACTTCCCCTTCACCTTCTTAACAGAAATCATGTGTTAGGAAAGTGACCGCTAGGATTTGTACTCTCCAAGAATGCCAGATTTCCAGAAAGACCTAATGTACGCATAGAAACTGCATGCGCTTACAATATCTGAAGAAGTGAATGAAATAACGTTCCATGAAACCTAGTTTTTTAAATTTTCTTTCTATGCTTCTGCCACTCCACCTTAGCGCAGTTATTGTGAGAAGGACCAGTGTTAGTTCTCTTGAGTGCATTTTAAATTTGGTAATAGTTCTATACGTTGACATGAAGCTTTGGCTCATTTTTGAAGTTTTACATTAGGCGAGCTGGTTAGTAGCAGATCGTTTTTATACAAGAATGTATTGCAGAAGAAAAAAAATAACCCCTATAATTTCATATCCTTAACCATAAGAATGTTATTGATTTTGGGGTAAGCTCAATGATGGACTATTCCCTAAAATACTCTCCAGTGAGGAAGTCCTTTTAGCGCACCTGACTTCTACAAAAACAGAGAGCTGGACATTCTTTGAAATTTGGTTAATTACCTCATTCCTCAGAAAGAATGACCAGCTGTCGCAGAATTTTCAACTAGGTCAGCTTATTTCTGTGGCCGTACAGAAATGACGTACGAGATCTTAACGAGTTTGAAGCAAACTAGCTGAAAGAAATCGTTCCTTGTCCAAACTACGAAGGAAAACTTTATGAAGTGTGTGGGTGAAAGTGAGAAACGCAGATTAGCTGCTGCTGAAAGTAAAAGAGGCCTTGAGGAGGGTGAGAGGTAGCTTAGTACTCGTTGTACTTTGTGCTGAATGCACAATTCAAATACAGAATTGAACAAAAATTCTATTTCCAACCAGGAATATTCGAATGTTCATGGTCAGGCGTATTCGGATGCTTGACCTTCCAACATGATTAACTTTCAAATTCAATGAAAAAATCAGTGCATTAGAGGGTATCTAATTTTTATGTAAAAAAAACTCCGTTCTCGATTTCTTGCCTCGCTTACGATTAAGGACTTAATTCCGAATGGGAATTTTTGATCATATGACTTTTTTGGTCTAAAAGATTGAATATCAGCTGCTTTCACGACACCATCCTACCGACTCAGTTCAAAATTAGAGTAGGATTTGAATAATTAGGTGTCCGAGTTTTTGAAAAAAATACAGATTTTTCGAAATCATTAGTCCGAAGAATCGTTCGATCGAACAAATTTGATATTCTACATTTTAAAAACTTTTGAATATTTTATAGGGATAAAAGAAAGATATAGGTTTAAAATAGTCAGGTGCCTCTCAAATGCAAACTTTTTTTGAATGCAGGAAAGAAGCGGCAATATAATTACTGTAGTAAATGATTTGGTCAGTGCCCAAAAAATTATCTAATTTGTATTGAATTTAGAGAAAACTTCGTCTTAATAGATCTCATGTATCGGCTCGTCCTGTAGAAAACTGCTTCTAATTCTGATGGAGTTACTGCTAGCTAGTCTTCATGATAATGCTGGGCCTCAGCCGTACTTGCTTTGCAATGCTGTCAAAAGAAAAACAGAGCTTTTCTGCTTGGAGCGTGTGAATGAGAGCAGCTCGGTGTGGCATGTGCCGAAACCTTTTAAGGTGTTCGTGTACGAAATGTCACACGATCGGCCGACGTTTCCTTTAACGAGGGCTCGATGCCAGCGCTGGATTCTGCCAGCATACCTGTCTAGTTCCTTCTGTCAGTAGCAACCGAGACACTCTCATCAAGTGCACATTCTACTGGATTGGACACCCTTGTGGTATACTCATGTTTATCGACCACGTGTATTAATCTTTCCATATTCTATTAGTGATTGCTCATCGTTCGGCTAGCAATAGTTTTTTTTCGTTCGGAGCCTTTCGTCTTCTTTTTGAATGCAATCTTCGCTAACGTCGCAAATATGTGTCAAACAGTCCTTTGAAAATTCAAAATCCAACGATGTAGTTGACTCCTTTCATAAAGCACAAAGCTTCGGCCCGTAGGAATTTCTCCATTTGGTGAGATCACCTCACCAAGTCCACGGTCCTACAGAACTGTGAAATCGTCGCATATCTTTATCTTCTATGGATAAGGATACACCTGCTGGTCGAAGTCCCACCTATTTTCCCAGTACAAAAGTTAGGTCGCCAGACGAACGTTAGTTAACCTAGCTTCTGTCCGTCAAGCTTCGGCGAAATGCATTGCAGAATGATAAAGAGCTTCGAAAGTTACCTCTGTTGACCAAAGAAGAAGTGTAAGGTAAACAAGGTAACCTAATAAGATATGCTATGCTACGCACAAAAGTTCAAAAAAAGTTTAGAAGAATGTGTAGAAGGCATACGAATCTGTAAAGTCGTCAGAATGAAATGCCCGATTTTCCTTAATGCTAATTTTAGTAAGTGATGAATCAGCACTGCTTTCGCTATAAATCATTCTGTATTTCTTATACTGAAAATAGAACAAGGTTCTTTTGAAAGAATGTCTAGCCTGGAGCGTAGGCCCACTAACAATTTTTATAAATTTTTTTTAAAGTAAAATGACTAATGACTCAAAATCGTGCAATTTAAAAAAGTCGATTATTTCTTGAAGACGATCTAATTTTTTCTCTAAAAAATAATAATGCTATTTTAAGGGAAAAGCATATATGGAATGCATGTTCTATTGCCCGTTGGAAAATTTCCATACTGAGAAAATGGGATGTCAAAGTTGTTGTTGAGTGCTCTTTTACAATTGCTATTCGTTGAAATAGAAGCGATCACGAACCAAAAGGCGCTATTACAGCAAAGATTTTACCCTTACTGTAGCAAACATATAGTGCCAGTTGGATCAATCTCACCGCACGGAAATTTGAAAATATGAAATTTGCTCAGAAAATGGATAGAAAAAAGGAGTTACTTTTGGTCGCTTTTTTCAGGATTGGGGTCGCTCGAGTAGAAGCAAGATGAAAGTTCATTTGAAGCAGTGCACCCTCTGCAACATTTTCTACGATTTCTTGAAAATCGCTCAAAAAAATCCACCTTTTCCGCTTTAAACGCCGATAGCTCTGTTTTCTTTAGAGCTCCTGGCAGACGCTGACAGTATTTCGACGGAATTCTTTGGCGGTCCATATGTAGTCTGCTGTTCCTCGCGTATCACCTTTTTCTTTCAGATAACTAGGGTCGAAAATTTTTCTTCAAAGCCGGACGTTTCATACTTATCGACCTAGTATATTACCACCATCATGAAAATGTCGACTGATGGAAAGCAAAAGTAATAGAACAGTTTTCAACTTCATTCTTGCTCGTTCTTCCCTTCAGTCATCGTAGAACGCTAAATTAGGAAAGAGTAGGTGCACTCAATAACTGTATCCTACTTTTGTTATAACTTAGAACTCGCCGGATTTTTACATTTGCATTCTTCTTTCCCAGAAAGAATGATTGCTGATAATGTCCGAAACATTTGCCCATCTCCTGATAGCAATTTTCGGGACAAAACACACACTGACTTCCAGTAACCTTCTGGAACCAATGAATTTAGACATTTGAGAAAGTAATCTGCCAACATTGATAGTTATGATAAGAAATCGACACTCACCTCATACGAACTTCTATCCTGCCAGGGGTTCACGTGATGTGCTATGCTTCTTTACCCGCTGTGTCTCTTTGTTTTGCCCGCATCTACTTCTTTCAGCTGTAAATAAACCAATTTTTAACACTATTTGCGCACTAGTGAGGATATCTGCTGAAGTCAGCCCTTGTACTTTTTATGAAAGATCAGCTAGGTAGGTGAAATGGGCATGTTTCATCAGTGGTCCTCTGCAGTGGTGGCGGTAATTGAGTTGGCCTCGTTGAGTGTGTACTATCAAAGGAGTTTTTCCGCTGACTTTATTGACGCAAATTGCTTCGGAGCTTCGTATGATTGCCCGTATCATGCGATTCGCCTGCAAGTGACTCTGCATACCTCGGGGGCATTTCAGCCCTTTCGTTCACGCTCTACTCGTGTGCTTACACCCGCTAGACGAAACGTGATATTCTCCCGTGTTTCTTGATAGCCTTCAAAAATTTATGTTCCACTGCAGTGAGCTGCAGATGACGTTGTAAGCGCTTATTAGGTGGAGAACTGAGCCGCTGAGAACAGCATGACCAGATGTTGTGGAAATTATGTAGTGTGTTTTAAGCTTCAGGCTATTTAGCGTTTTAGCTGTAAATTTTTTGTGCTACAGATGAGTACACTAGTACATACCTATTTAACCCTTTGAGTCCCGAGCCGTGCGAAAGTCTGGAGGGAGCAGCTTACGGTTCACATTAATAGTCTAGGCCACGGCGATCATAACTATCGTGGCCGATTTCTCAGTTAAGGTTTTCTACATTTTTAAAAAATATGT
>KN549203.1:151936-176892 GCA_000797555.1 Oesophagostomum dentatum | reverse complement strand
AAAAAAATGTAAATTTTCCACTAGAAACCTCACGCCCCACGCAGAGTGCGAATCTGCGTTCTTCAGTCTATCGTATGACTATCCTAGGTGTGCCTTTTTTCTGTTTTTTAAGCGTTACTTACGCTCTCGTCCTCTTATTCCGTTCCATCTTTTGTTTTGTTGCACTTTTCTTCGCATTTTCGCTCATTTTCGCTGAGGGACGATCTAACGATCGGCTGAGGCCATCGAAAAAAAGAGAAAATGAGTGGAAAACAGACAGTCAGAGGTAAAATTAGCTTCTCCCTTTCAAGGGCAGCTTCGTAAGTCTTCTCATTTTCAAAAAGGGCTTCGTTTTCGGGAATGCTCCGAGAACACCTAATGCCAGGCCCTGACTGAGGTTCGCATGTTATGCCGCTGCTCAGGAGGACGACGGACCTTGTGCGATGTTTTTTCCTCCGAAAAATTCATAGATTTCTAGGTTTCTAGGTTTTCTGTAAACTACAGATGCAATGTGTCCCAACGAGGAGAAACAAGGAATACTGCCAGATTTGCTTTCCAGATCGCGCGAATTTCCTCATAATGAAGAAGAGCTCCATTGTTCGCAAAGTCTTGCAAAAGTTACCCTACTATTTAGCAGGGCAGAAGAAAATAGAGCAGGGATTGTTGCATTAAACTGGTGCATAATTTCGGACGATATTGTGACTGTTCTTTTTTGATTAGTTGTCCTACGTAAATTTTCTTCTGCAAAAATTCGTTTGACTATTTTGATCTCATGGTGTGTTCTGTGGCATCTGTAAGTCACATTGCTGGTAAAGTTAAAAAAGAATTTTGTAGAAATGTTGAAAGTACAATATAGTTCCTCGTAGTTAGCTTAGATAAAGATGCAAGAGGTTTGTTTTTTCTCTACTTGACTTTACCTACTACATTAATTACAAAGGCTCTTGCCGAAAAACTCTATCAAAAACCTCTGGCTGATTCCAGTAGATGATAGGAGGTTCTATCCATTAGTTTTAGAAATGGAAAAAAAATGAAATGGATGAACTACCGAGATCTGGAAAAAAGGTTATGTGGTGCAAAAAATTGAACGAATTTATGCTTCTCCTAAGGGCAATTCCATTCGTAGAACATAAGTTGTAGATATACAACAATTTTGATTTCCATTTTAAAGTGGTTTTTGAGAGACGATTTCTTCCATTGAGTATATAATATCTGAAGAAGGAAATATTCTGTATAATCATCTTTCACACGCATCATAAGTCTAGAAACTGTTTACCAACTTGAGTTGAAGGGTGTGACCCAGGAACACAGTAGGTAGGGATAAATTTTAGAAATATCCCATGTCGCAGGACCTGGTGGAATTTTTAAGAATATAGCCTCTAACTACTTGCAATATATTGCTGCCAACGATTCCAGCCATGTTCCGTGGGTTCCGTTTTTAACCTTCCTTCGCGAATTGGGGGTTCATCATTTTCAGTAGCTACCATTTCAGCGCCTAAATCAATCTTCATGCTTATGCTTTCCGCAGCGTTTTGTGGTAATCAGGTGGAAGTTAATGAATAATATTACTTCTGTTGTATAAAAGCAGGTGCCCATGTTTGCACAGTTGTGATCTACACAGGCCCATTTGCTTCGATTACGGCTGCCCGAAATCTAACTCCTATGTTGATAACTTGGAGCTTTGAGTGGTTTTGCTTTAGTGCTTTCAGATTCCGAGTTCCGAGTTCCTACGATACTACGAGAACATTTCGAATATTGAATGTCTATTTTTCTTGAAAATCATTTCTTTTTTATTATACAACGCTTTTGGAAACTATACATTTTTTCAATTTGCCTTGTCCATTTCTTGATTCTTTCTCATGCTAATGTTTCAGTAACTATTTTGCATAATCTTTTAATGAGGTCAGAGGTTTGGAATTTATTTGTTTACTTAGCACTGCTATAAACACCATCGAAATGTCGATTTCGACAGTATGTAAAACTCCGTTACATCCAAACCTACCTCCAATCGTAGACGACCTCGATTTTAAATTCACGCATTAAGTTAACTAAGCGTCAAGATACTGCGAAAACTGAAAATATCGTAGGCATGCCGCAATAACTTTTTGTAACGAATAGTAGTGGAAAACTCATATGGAGTAATGCCTAAGATGTAAGGAGGATTTAGACAGCCTGATGAGCTCAACCATAAACACGCAGCTTCACGAAGCTCCTCCATTCATCAGCGAAAGTCGCTCGTACTAGTCATCTGCTTAAGAACCCTTCTCGAGACACAATCCTTCCCGTAAGTTCGTTGTCTGATGAGCTTCATGACCTTATGAGGACGAAGTCCACTTTGTTTTCCTCTTGCGACGACCAGATGTGTAGGCGAATCCTGCTGATATTGGCTACTTCGCGTAAAAGCTAATCTGAGATCTACAATGTCCCTGCTCATGGACTCGCGTTGAACAAACACTTGACGATTTCGGCTGGGCGTCGATTGAAACCCCGACGATGCGTGGCCGTCTGGAATCCGCCGCCGGCAGACCGCGCCGTGCCGTCCGCCGATGATCCGGACTCCGATGCACCGCACGCGCAGCGTTCAGTTCAACGCGAAGCCGGCGCTCAGGGTCAACAGCACCAGGAGGAGTTTGTTTTTGTGTTCACTCACCCAGCTCCGTAAAATTGTTGAGCGCTGGAGAAGCCGACCAGAGGATGAGCCACTACATAATTAGGGAGTGTGCTCTCAGATTACTCCGTAGATCGTTGTTAAAGGCGCTGACGACCTTCTAGCCTAATATTTTATAATTATCCTCCTTGTCTCATCCACAACATGGTGTTGCTCCGGTCAGTAAAAAAGGATACGTGTTACACTCCATGTTATTTTTCACTCATTTTTTCTTCACTATACAGAGGCCTATTTGCTGCTTTTTACGTAAGTCTAACATAAACATCAAAATTCTTCACATCTGTAGAATGTTTCTTTGCTTATAAATGACCTTCACAAAAGTTTTTAAAGGTATAACTCATAGTCGCTAGGTTAGCTATTGCCACAGAAATGGCTGTCTGTTATACCTTAATCAATCTTCTTCTTTTGCATCTGCGAATGAAGTGCAGTCAACTTCAACTGCAGCTGGATTCATGCTTTTTCATACATTATAGTTAATAACAGCGCAACACCTGAGGTTTCAAAAGCCAATGTCCTAAAGTTTCACAACGCAACTTATCAACAACCATTTCAGAGCCGCGACGGAGTAAAAGCAAAGATGACGGTATGCCAACATCAGGTGCGTTTGCAGACGGCATTTGTAGATGTAATTCTTCCAGCCGAGGGTTTTCGCATTTCAGCGCAACCGCGGCATTCGAAGCAACTCGAAAGGAGGTCACGTCCGTCACTCGACTTTCCCTCTGCTGTGCTCGAGGTACGCAGTCCCGTATCGCTTCTCACATATCACTGTTGCAAATTGTTGCATACGCTGCATGGAAATGCGTATTCATTGCGGCTTTTTTGCTCATTAGATTGCTTTTTCGTAAAATCCACGTAATTCTAGTAGAGGGCTTGTTTCGTACGAGTTCCAGCAGGCGACCTGCAGCTGTAGGCAATATACCGTGGCCCTGGTTTTCCCTGGTACAGTACTTTGCGCACTCCAGAGTTTTCTTCCCAAGCGTCCACCTCCTTTCTTACCTCAGCCGTACATGTCCGCCACTCCTCCCTGTCTATCCTCGCTCTCCATTAAAGCGCTTCCTGCATCTTTCGTTATCTGCCGATTTTCCGGAAGAGGTCCTACCTCCCGAGTTTCTTGTTGGTCGTCGCCATTGTGTTCCCGCTTTTATGAGCCATTGATTGCCTCCTAAGGCTGAACCCTCCGGAACTCCGGCTGTGTCCTAATGAATCTTAGTAGTTTTTTTTTCCGGAGCTAATGTGCGCAAGAAGTGGATAATGTAAATAAAAAGGCTCGTTGCTTTCCGGAAACAGACAGACGCATTGCGTTTGGAAGTAAATTCGCTGCTGCAGGTTTTGTGGAGCAGAGCGTTACACTTGAATGCAGAAGAAAAGCAGTGTTACATATTCAGCTAGTTATGCGCGTGTCGAGTTGTAGAGCGCTGCTTGCATGCCTATATGAACACTTGAGCTCGTATTTTCGTTTAAGGACCGCGATGTGCATGGCTGACGGCCCTCTTCTACTATAGAGTGTCGAGTGCAGGTCACATCGCAAAACTAGCCAACCTCGTACGCTTCCTAGTCACAGCTCTTCGTCTCAATTATCAGCAGATTTGGCTTATTAACGATCCCTCGCCTGCCGCTCTAATCGAGGGGCGCTTCACGAACTGCTCATCTGAAAATTGTCCGGACACCTTGGCTTCTGTTTTTTCCCAGTGAGCAGTCGTGCTCCGTTGTTCTGTGCCCGGCTTTAATTTGGCCCTCATCGTTGGTACTGAGTGAATTTGCATAAATTCGCGCCTAAACGACATCCACAAGAGGGCAAGAACTCGCTCACCTTTCCACCCACTTGCTCATTGCGGCAGCGAACTCCGTCAGCTAGAGGAGGTAGACTCGAAGTTTCACAGCTGTGATTCCTTGACTTCGACTTGCTGGTCTCGGCTATCCTCGCTCTCGCAGTCGCTACTTGGTTAATCATCCCAATTTGGGCATTCTCCTTCAGCTCCTATTCGGACTTGCTCAAATCATCCCAATCATCATGCTATCATTTACTGCCTACTTGTGTCGAGCGTTTACTGTAGCCGCTCTCCCACGAACACGGCTGTTAGAATCGGCCCATATCGCAGCGTATTGATACTGTTTACTAACATTTGAGTAGAAGGTTCGTTATAAGTGGCTCACCGAATTCAGGCAGCTCGAAGAGCTTCCCTGCATCCAAGCTCGTCGCCACGGACTCTAGAACCGTCCACGCCATCATGTTCCTCAACGCTTGAGGAGGAGCGACAGTTCAACAGTCCCGTAAGAAGGAGGTAACTTTTCTGATTATGTTTCTTTTCCTTATTTCTTATTACTCGCTAAGGCGACATTATGAACCTAAACTAAGCTCCAAACTAATGACGGTAGAGTTCGAGATGATCCTCGATTTTTTTGCACGTCACCTAGTCAGGTCATCCTTTGTTTTAACTATTCCGCCTTTGTCTCCTGCCCTGTGCGTTGACGTTCTAGTTCGTTTTGCTCTGTGTCAGTGATGTGTCTATTTTGGACAGTGGTTTTTACTAAGTTACGCCCAGGACTGGGTTCCAGTTGACGCACTTGACTCAGGCCAAACTTGCAGAGAGATAAAAAAAACACGGACGAGAAATGCATAGAGTTACGTAAAGTGATGAAAAGGGAACTTCGGCACACCGGTAGATAAGGACCCCTTCGAAGGTAAATGCTTTTAAGCGTTGGTTTGCTCTCGCAGTAATTACTGAAGTCCTTAATTACAAGTATTTGGTGCTCATCCTCTGTGTTTAGCCTTAGCTGCATCGTTTCCTTGTTTTTCTTACGATTTTTTTCCCAGTTCTGTCATCGAGGTTTTGCTATAATTGCTCTACAAAAGTTTTTTGAATTAGATTCAAGTAACCGGTTGGCCTGAGCCTAGCCGGCCACTGGAACTCACATATTTATTCGTTGTCAGTTTTGTCTTGCATTCCCCTCATATTTTACATGAACCCTCCCACTACGTCTCTGAATCTTATTCTCACATAACTAAAGATAAGCTCACAGAGAAATTCTACCGCAAAATTGCACATGTGGTTAGTCGCAGAAGAAGATAGGACGCAAAAAAAACTGAATAAAACACTGTGAATCTGGATCTGGTTAGCTGCTGCGTGCGCCCGAATTGATCACAATTTCATCGAAGGCCGCGTAAAGCGCAAGGGCTTACACCAGAGGATGCAATTCTGCATCGAAAGTAGACGGGCACGACAAAAGTCGAGGATTTTTCGGTAATCCCTCCGTATGGCTCACGATTCATTGATTCTTCAGCTACTACTAGCAGTGCTAACCTCTGGAAAACTACTCTTAAATGTGTGCTTTACGATTTCTGCCTATCATTGCAAGTTTATTTTTTGTCTACTTTTCGAGTTTCGGTTTGGCAGAGAACAACGCAAATCTGTACGTCAGCATTTGTAATAATAGATATCATACTTCCGAAATTCAGACTTTCGCGGCAAAATTACGAAAGTCATTCATCATATATCGTTCAAAATCTCCTCTTTTGTCTTATGGATCACCCCTCTTTTAAAGATTTTTTCCATCTATATTTATAAAGCTGATGAACAGCTTTTAGTTTCGCAGGTGACATTAAGAAGTGAGTTGTCCATTCCATCTGCAGTTAAGCCACATTCCACTTATCACAGTTTCAGCAGTCTATTTAGAAATATTATAGTCAACCGCGCATAAGTCAGGTAAAGGTTTTGCTGCTCTCATCTTCTTTCCTTCACTATAACCTTTCCTGACTTATAAAGCTTTAGATCTGTTTTTTTTTTGTTAAAGTAGCAGCATAACTTATCTCGAAAAACTTTCTAAGTCTGAAGTCACCTCAGTTCCTCACAAAGAATCGCGCTTCGTCAAAAACTCTTGCTGGTACTGAGTTATGGTGCGATAGTAATACTCTTGTCATGTGGAAGGAGGTTTTTAACGATATGCTATAAGATACAACTCAGAAATTATGCAGATGGGCAACGCTTGGTTTATTCTTCGAGGAAACACAAAAACTTCTCCATAGCAACACATTGATTTTCGGTGTTAAATAATAAAGCACTAAGGGTTTGGAAGGGCAAACTGGCAGATCACTTCTTTCTAATTGTAACAATGTAGACATTAGTATCAGGTTACCGTCGTCCAGAACCAGTGCGGTTTAGCGCTTAAGTGGAATGGCTTTCTTTTCCAGAACCCTCTAGTTCAAACTCGCAAGGATTTTTATGAAGAAATGAAATAGTTGAGCAGATTTCTTTGACTGAAATAGAGAAACCCATAAATTCGTGCTCTGCACTCGGCTAAAATGTTCTCACACCCTCACGTTTTTCCCACGCTTACAAATAAGTAATAATGTCTGCGAAGCTTCTGGAGATTCTGTTTATTACGGCATCCACTGGTTGCAGTTATCCTTAAGAATTCTAAGCTCCGGGAGTGCACGGATGTTTCGCTCATCCTTGATTTTTTCGCTTCAAGCTGAATTAAGAGCCCTCGACTTCGTTTTGCAGGCGACGCTCCTTCTTTTCACTTCTTGCAAAGTTGCCGACCAAGCATACCTGTGTGATCAGACGGCGATTAAGGCCAGCAATCCTAAAAGAGGAGAATTTCTCCCATCCCTGGTAGAGTAATTTGCGACCTCCTTCCAAGAGACCACGATTGGGGGGAGGGGGGATTACGAAACCTGCGCTTTCCATATTGTTAAACAAGCAACCTTTTTGCTTAAGCTATCGAAACAGACTGGAAGGACACTAATTTGCGAAAACAATCGCGAATTAAGAAAGTAGCAGCAAAGTCGAAAATGAGCTCGTAGAAATACTGGTTAATTAATATATAAGTTATCGTTTTTGCTGCAAACCTATGCGATGGTAACTGTACCCAGTCGGCCGAACAAGAACAAAACATTCGAAGCAGTTTGAGCGATGCGCTATCTTTGGGTAAGCAGGCTTGTATCGTCGATTTCTCCAGCTCCAATTACTGTGAATACGTACTACCTTTTTATTTCACATAATTTCCATGTGTCTGATGTCACTTTCTCTACGTCTCTGACCAACCTATGACAATTCGGAATGGTTTTTGAAGTGAAATCAATTGCGATATTGGGGAAATTGACGACAAGAATATGTCCACAAAGCGATTGTTACCCTAGTTAACAGATAGACATAGAATGGAAATCTACTCCAAATTTTTAAATGGTGCTCAACGGCTTATGTAACATCCGAAAACAGGAAGACTCATACTGAGAAGTTCCACCTTTTATTGTTTAGCCCTTCTTGAAATCTTGTAAGAAAACATTTTAATTAACACCTACTCTCACATTCTTAATCGCTTCAATTTAACTCAGCACCTCTTTGCTTCAGAACCATCTGTAGACACCGACCCACCCAAAATACACACTATTTGGAAGCGTAAAAGATATCTATGATACATGTCTCAGTCTGCTGCCGAAAAGCTGCTTTTACTGCTTCGACCGCTATGTTATTCACCTTTTCTTAGCTTAGCCGTCTTTGCTACTGGAGAATTTTGGTGGTATTTTACACGTACTGGATATTCGTGCACTCGTTTACAATTTTGATTTTGATCATTGACTATGATGGAGACGGCTTCTACCCAAAAATAGAAGCAAGAACTAGAGTTATTCAACTTCTCGCTTGTCAGTGTCCTCAACATAAAAGCTTGTGGAACAAGTGAATGACCTATAGCGACCTCATCAATTCTTTTTCTTTTGTTTGGTGTGCACCTTTGCATTAAGACTAGAGTGGAGTTCGTTTTCCAAAGAGGACCACTCTTAAACCAAACACTTACTGTATTTGTCAATTTTGTGATTTTCCAGCTTGCAAGTCGCATAAATTTCTTTCGAATTACTACTTCTGATGCGCCTAGTTCCATCCATTGTGTCTAAGTCAATTGTGTTCCTCAGCTAGAAGCGGCATTCATGAAGCTGCTTGAAGTTGGACTTAAACGCCAGCTTACTACAGTAAGCTGAAGTTGTAGGAAATTACTACAGTAGCTTCTTCCTTGCTTGTATACGAAATTCGGCAAGTCAGGAAAACATTGTCGCTTACTAGGGGTCATGCGCATTAAATATAATACTATGCAGGTAAAACAAGGGTATGAAGTTTTTTGGTGGTCACTTCTGAAAAAGCGCCGAGATTAGACTTGCTAAGTGGGGTGCGTCAGAGCTTGTTCATAAGAGAAGAGCTGCTCGCCCTTAGAATATTCTGCATTCAAAGCATTGCGGGACTTAGAAGCTCTTCGAATACTGGGTATGCCCAATAATGTGCACGAATTCCCCGCTTAAGAGATTAGTGCGCAAAAATGCTTGCAGAAAAAAATCACAGTGTCGATCCACATTGAGCACTGGAGTGCCGTTGAATTCCAATTTTTCTTAAGCATGTTTTGAGGCAAAATTAGAAAGACTTTGAAGAGAAGAAGTACTAAATTAAATATCGAAAAGACGCTTTAAAAAACAGAAGGCAAAATACAGACCCGTACGTTTCTAGTGCCTCTTGGTGCTATTTTTCTTTGGCTTGTTGATTCGTCCACATTCATTTTTGGGGTAGGAACACGTCATAGCGATAGATTCGTTGTGTTAAAAAAGTTGAATCCTTCGGAAAAACTTGTGCTTATTGCCATTATAATTATACTTTGATGCTGGCTGGCTCATGCTATTGTTGATAGTGTGCATACATCTTACAACTGAGACTATTCATTATTATCATAATGGAAATTATGATAATAATGAATGGTATCAGTATCATTGTCATTGGTTGCTTCACTTTCTTCAAAAATTTTAGATTTGTCTCGCAATCAATTCAAGTGTAGACGCAGAGGGTGCAGTGAGGGATTGTGTATTCAGTGTTCTCTCGTGGTCTTACAACGGCGGCACTGTTGCTACCATCCACGGTTTCAGTGTCTACACTTCTTGAGCAGCATGAAGGCATGAAGGTTGCAAAATGTATTTTTCAAAAATCGGATTTCCGAAGCTGAACATCGACCAATGTGCCCAAATATAAAACTTGCTAAATTTTCTTGCAGTGTATTAGTTCATGCCCTTAGCTTCCTCCAAAGTTAGCACGTTAGCCATGGTTTTCGCATTTGTGATATCTTCAAAGGAAAATGCGGAGGTCATATTGTTGCTGGTTTTCAGTACCTTCTAGTTTCCGCAGATTACCGTCGCCGGCTGATTTAGAATTAATGAGAAGAGGTTTTTTTCTTATGAATTTGGTATTACTTATTGTTGGTCATTAAAGTGCCTCTCATGGATTAATTTTGCGAGGGGTCATACTTCGACTTCTAGGTACTACCTAGCCGTACTGGTCCAGTGCTCGTATTCATGAAAGGTGTTTGGAATTCAAAACGATTTCGAACTTTCTTTAGAGCAGTTTTTTGAAAAAGCTCTTTTTACGGTTCGCATCGCAGTCGTCTCTTTATGCTAGTACTTGCCGAACCGAGTCAAAATTACCACCTATGATAGCATGAAACTTCCTGGGAGCGCTTTTCCAAATGCAACTCGGATTCCAAACAGTTTTATGAATACGGGCTCAGATGATACTGCGAAAGCGTGAATGCTTCAAAAATCACAATGTTATGCTTTGTTGTAAATGGTCGCTTCGGAGCTTTATTCAGTATTCTAGTATTACATACTGGATTAGTGAATAAATTCAGTTTTTTTACTAGAGAAGTTTTCTGCGTAAATATCAAGCCCTCGTTTACTTACTTAGTACACAGATTTCGATCTCCTTGATTTTGCTTAACCACAAGAACTTTTCCAGTATAAAACTATGGAGTCTCAACTGGACAAAAACATATTTCTACAGTTTACTTCTAAACAGTCTAAACCTGCTGCTTATGTTAAGTTGAGCCCTTCACTAACTGTAGAGCGCAAGTTACTCCAGCTTCGTTGTTGCACATCTCACACCAAAGCCCCACCAATATGAATACTGTCCTGTTTCATGGACTTTGCTGCACCTGGAATTTAGAGCGGTTCTTGTCCGCACATCCAAGGTACATATTCACGCTGGCGGTTAAAAGTGTTCGGGCAAGTGGTTTTCTTCCCACTCCTACTTTTCGAGGAATCTCTAGTTAGGCGAAAGCAATTGTACATATGTTATTTATGTGGATTAGAATTCCCTGTGAGGATCTTCAGCCTTACTTCAATCCTGGCAGATGCCTCTAGCAATGAAATGATGCGTGGAACTACAGTGCCTCGAAAACAGTGCAAAAACTTTGGGTCATTTCTTGGTAGTAAGAAATGGATCCGACCCCGAGTGTTTGTTCCATAAAAATTTCAAAAAAGGCGCATGCACCTACTTGATGCATTGCTCAGACATTTTCTTGTGCAAGATATAATACGGCTCCTAATTCGTGTCCCAAAATCCGTTCCGGACAAATTAAGCCGTCGTAATCCGTCAGAAATCTTTACAAGGTCTGGAATAGAAAATTTCTAGTACCAGCTGAAAGTTCTGGATATGCTGATTCCAAATGCTTTCAAAAATCTAAAAATTGATAAAGATGAAGACGCAAAATTGTCGATTTTCACCGGCGCAATCCCTTCCTGCGATCTATCCTGTGTGACCCAAGCTGCGCTTGCACGAATGTGTGAAAGTAATTAGCGCTGGTTTACCTACAGAACTGGTCAGTTTTGAATGCACATTTTATCCACTTTTGGTAAATTTTTATGTTTGGAATTAGCAAATTTACAATTTTCTGCTGGCACTCATTTTTTATACCTCGTACAAAATTTTATCCGTTTACGGCGGATTTTTGATACGAATTGCGAGTTGTATTGTACACTAGAGGGTATTTTAGCACGCTAGAGCAGAGGTCTTATTTTTATTTAGACAATTAAAAGCGATACTAAAAAGATTACAATGTAACCTTAGAGTGATCTTATGCAGTTCACGTAATTTTTCCAAGGTTTCTGTGTCTGTGTACGGCGAAATAGGACAATTATCAAAATAGAAAAAAATTGTTCGAGAGTTTACAAAGCACTCTCAAATGGATCGCTGAAGCAATCACCATCTTCACTAATTCGGTTTGTTTTGCGGTACTACATACTCAGAAGGTACGATAATCAGATTAGTATAAGGAAAAATTTGGGCATAAACTTGTTTTCAAAAAACAACTTGTTCGAATACTGTTCATTGTCGCTGTATGGCTTACCAAGCTTAGTTCATCCGACAGAAGAGCATTGGTCATCATCAGCAGGCTAGCCATAACTTGCCACATTCGAGCTTCCTTTTCTGTTGTTTTTGTGAAAGATTTGAAAGTCACTATAGCAATTTCCACTCTAGGTTGTGGTATCTCTAAACTATTTTGTGCAAGAGCAAAAAAAATTCAAGGAAGCGATTGAAGCGTTATATTCCTTTCTATAGATCGCAGAGAACAAGATTTCGGAGAATCGCAATTTGTGCGTTTGAACTTCCATGTTGCAGTGGCTGTAAAGATCCCTATGAACGGAGTGAATCAAAATGTCTGCTTTTTTAGCAAACATAAAGAAAAAAGGATTCAAGATGTCTAGTCGAGTTAAAATCATGTACCAATGTTAGCCATCTGTATCTTTTCTACATCGGGATAGGCGCTGTAATGGGGTTTTTATATGACACCAAAATCCGCCCGATTTCCGCTGCTGTTCTGAGGACCCCTCGTCTAATTTTCAAGTAGTCTGCGGCTTCTCCTCACCACGCAAGTTTCGTTAATTATGTTAACGGCCTTCCCTGAAAGAATTTTTGTCCGGTATACTTCTAGAGCATGCCATAACGTAAACTCCCGCTATGAGGTGAATATTGCTCATATGTGCTGTACTTAACCGAATAATTTCTTTCGAGGAGATCTACGACAGTCACTGCTCTGATAACGTGATGAAAATTCTGTTAAAAAAGGAGGACTCTGTAGGTTTTAAATACTAGTCCAAGCTTAACTAGCATTAGATCAGAAGATATTCACGCAGTTCTCATTTCTGGAGGTGGTATACCGCCTGCGTTGCAGTCGAGATGATAGTGTCCGGGTATTCGCTTGATTCACAATATGCCATACCTATTTTTCAAAAAATTATTCAGCATCATTCCGAAAAACTGAACTGAACGGTTTTTAGGGCTGGAGTAATGTGTTGTAGTAAGAAGCGATTCGAACTTCACCAAATTTTTGTTGCACCAGAAAAAATCTTACGTAATATTCTTTAGAACTGTCTCCTATTCCTTCTATTCCTTCGTCAGGCGCTACAGAGGCCCGTAGTAAAGTTCACTCAGCGAGGATCCGATGAAAAAATTCTCAGCAGAGCTTTGGCAAGATCCACCAATTTCCAAGGATATTCAGCTGACCCAAATCTAAAGGCTTCAAAATTTTTTGAAAATTATCTCACAAGTTGTCTATATGCTAACTTTGTACAAACATGAGTAAAATACACCACAGTTCCTGTAGTTTCCTTTCTTTTTGTCTACTTTGATGCTTGGTAGGCGGATGAAGAAGATTAATAAGATACTAAACACAATACTTTGGTTTTTAATCGGTTCGAGGGTCCCGATGTATTTTTTAAAACACTACCAACAAGCATTCCTTAATCTTTGTTCTATGTAATATATACTGCATCTTGTTTGATGTAATGTTATGATCATTCCTTAGCTTTCTGAATCTAATCTACGTACGTATGTGTTATATGTACACGTTGTTGTACACATCCTGTGCACCTAAGTGCATAAATGAAAACGAAAAATAAATTAAAATTTAATAAGCAGCTCTATTGTGCTGGTATAAAATGTTGGACATTTCAATTCAGCAGTATTTCGAGCATAACCGCAGTGAAAATTGCTGCTGTGAAAGCTCGACTTTGAGAACAACTTTCGAGAGGTCGAGAAGAATATGTTTCAAAACATTTTGAAGCCCTGGATTCTGTAGTGTCAGGGCAGCAAAGTAGGGCTTAGATATTCTTATACCTAATTTGGCGCATGCTATGACTTCATTTAATTTTATTATGAAAATAAACAGAAATTAGGCAGTTTCATTAAAATTGTTGAACGAGGTTTTCGGATTCTTTTGTTTTTTGCGCGGAAATCTGTAAGGTCGTTCAGATCGTCATAGATGAACAACTAAAGAATTGTGCGATGCACTCCGTAAGCATGCGACAACGTCAAATGTATAGCAGTTGTGTAGAAATAAAAATTCTATCCATATAGAATTTTTATTAGGTTCGATTCGATAGATGGAAGATCGGCTGGTTTTTGCTTCAGTGTTTTTTCATAGTATTATACACTTGTGTAAGCTAAATTTAAAGAGTTTTGGAACTTTCTGTAATATTTTTTTTCAGTGCACTAGGTTTCTGAGAAGGATATTCAGTATAAATTGTAAAAATACAGATTCAAGTTTAGAATAGAACGTACGCGTCATATCGGGCATATCCGGGAATAATTTGCTCACCTTAGAAGGCAGTGTATCTTGACTGCTAATGAACTAGATCCTACTAGAAAATATGATAACACAGAGTGAACTGAAGCAGTTGGTCTCAGTCAGGCTGTTCTGACCCACTCCTCCAGTCCGTCCTCGGATACTTCCCACCCAGACGCGTGCGTCAGTCAAGTGTGGTTATACGAAACCCGCGCTTTAACATGGAGCATGCTTCAGTTATTGGATTTTTAGTTAATTTAAGGCGATATACGGCGTTTAGACTTGTATAGAACTCTCAGACTGTGATAACAATAGAAGACGACGAGTTCCCTTCTGTTCGATTGGAGCGCAGCCGCGCGCGCGGGTGGGAAGTGTCCGATAATCCCTCCAGTCGCTCAACTCGCACAATAGTTGTACAAAAATAGATTTCTAAGGACATAGAGCAATCGACTGCCACTATGGTAGGGATGTGGAGGAGGTCAAGGCTGATCTTACTGCCACAAAAAGTTAACTACGAAAGCGGAGTCGAACCCTGCCTTTAAACGAAATTGCCCTTCTATGCCACTAATGTCGCACTCTTTGCTCAGAGCTTGTCGGAACTACAAAAAGCATCACCAGATCCGGAATGCCAGCCATGCTTGAGTTCTATTGTGTTCTATCAAATAGCTACCTTTCTTTATTTTATTGAGCTTCACTTCTACGGCCTTCGTAGGCACATATTGCAATGCTCACCCTAAACTCCGCTCGTGTTTCTGTTTCTGTAACAATAACGGTGTCGGTGTTTTTTCTTCAATAACGAGCATTAGCTAGATGAAAACTCGCGCTTCCATCGGTATCTAAAATTTAGGATGTTTTTTTTTCAGACATTCTTTATTTTAAACAACCCTATAAAGGTCTTCGGAAAAACCTTAAGCAAAAGCCCGCAGAAATTTTGGAACTGCTCAATTATAATTCATTGGTTCACACTATCAGCGGTAGTAAAGTTCACTCAGCTGAGGTCTGACCGAAAAAAATTGTCAGCAGAACTATGGCAAGGCCCACCATTTTCCGAGGATATACAGCTGACCCCATGAAGATGTTGTTCAAAAACTCTGGAAAATTATCCCAGCAGTTCTCTAACCATGTACGTTAGAAAAATAAAGACCAGCTCCAAAGCAGTAGTAATTTCCTTGAAGAAATCCGTGGTTTAACACGGAGGAAAATTCGACTTTTTCTGGATCAAGAGGCTGGTGGCGGCTGAGCAGTAGATCAACCGTGAATAACAACTTTCAATATTTCATGGACCTTCTTCTTAGCTGAAACCAACCCTCTCAGCTACTAACGACGACAAATGTTTTTCGAACAGTACACTGAACATTACTTCCCTTTCCTTTCGCGCTTTCACAACATTTCGTACCGTTCCTACGCGCAAGTGTTAAGAATCCACGCTCTAGCCATGGTTCCTTCCTGGTACATACCTGACACCATTGCACCAGGTGAGACTTCTGAGTTGCGCCCAAGCACGTTAAAAAATCTCAGCCGATCTTTATCTGCGTCTCCTCAAATGTGCGTTATTTCGCGTGAAAACTTAGGCTGAGTTTTTTGAAGAACCAAGTCTGAGTTTTTGCTGAATAACGGCAGGTTGTCTTACTTTTTCTTAGCCGTGGATTCCATCTGTCAACAGAGCATGGTGTTTTATATTGGGGAGTGCTAGTTTCATTCAGGAGAGGCAGTTGGATTTCAGCGGAGCACTCATTTAAGATCATCTCATAATTAGCTGACTGAACTTTACTAACATAACTCAAGTGCTCGAGTTTCTAAGGCATTAATCTTTTGCCTAAAAAGTTGTTTTGATATTGGTACAAAAAAGAGGCAATTGCTTGTTCGATATTACGAGAAGAAACAGCAGTTTTCTGTACAGTGAAAATATAAGAGAACTTTCAACGTTTTGCACAAATTCAGAGAATTATTGCACCTTATCGGGCTGATATTCCCTTGACAAAGTTTTTTTTAGCGAAAGAATGCAGGAAATGAATTCACAAAGGTTTCGATGAAAATGTGACGTTTTTGGCGCTTTTCGATCAAGTAGTCACTGCATCATCGTTAATAGCTTTGAGAAACTTTTGCACAGAAGATGAAATAGTATAGGAAAAAGACATTAAGAGAAAGACATTAAGAATGACTTGTTTCTTCGTTCTGTTGCCAGACTTCTTCAGAGGGCGCTTGTTTTTAATGTTTCAGTTTCAGTTCATCATATCAGTAAGAGTGCTCATCCCAATTCGAGTAAGCACGCGACCTTTACTCTTGCGAATGGCAGTCAGTTTGATTACTAAAATGGCCAGCAACTGCTTACAAAGATGTATTTGTTTTTGCTCTTAACGTTGAATACTTGTGTTACTAGAGCCCTGCAAAATCCAAGACTAAATATTAGCATTCTATGGGTTATACATAGTTGGTGTTCAATGACTAGGAGAGATATGCGTCCTCAACGCTTTCGCGACAGAGCAGGTTTTGGTAGCTCTGTGGCATGGGACAGGGGGACTTTGCCAGCATTTTTTTCGTATTTCTCAAGGCTTCTTTTCCCTCAAAGCCTGTACAATAGCAGCATAATCGAAAGATTAGATCGGACTAGCTATTTGTAAGGAAAGTAGCGAAGAAAATCTTGTTAAAAGAAAGCTCAAGTAATGAAAAATAGTCCAGATAATTAAAAGGGAACTCAGGAATAGTGAAACTGCTTCCATCTAGCAATAACCTGTTTTAGTAAACGAGGAGATTTTCTAAGTTAATAACAAGTTTTTTAATACGAATATCTAACAAAAACAACATTCTCGGAAACCTTATATCGAACAGATGCACGAAAATGGTGCTTTTATGTAGATCTGTTTTCTTGTCGATTTATTTCATCTTTTCTTCGCGTGAATACAAAGGTGTAGTTTGGTAGTTTACGTATGATATTGCTATTGCTATTTGTCTTGGTCACTAATCGTTGTTTCGAACTCCAAGAGCTCGTCATCTGAGCTTTACAAATTGTTTCTCTAAGGGTTAGGGCAGGGAATTAGTGAGATGAAGTCAATAGATGTCACAAATGTCCCCATAGTTTTTTTTTAAACTAATCTTAGTTTCCCTTATTTAAACCTGGTATCACAGTGGATAATTTGGCATTTTCTGTTTGTTTCTCGTAGATAGTTTTATTTCTGTGTAAAATAATCTCTCGAAAAAAATTGTCAGCGTCTTGTTCCGCTTCCACAACCACAGCATTTAAAGCGACAGCGTCTAGTCCAGCTAGAATAAAATACTGATTTTTCTTTGTAACTTTATTACAGGTTTTAATTTCGACAATAACATATTGGGCTAGCACTAATGAGAATACAGAAAATGCTATGTGCTTCCTATGATGCAGCATAGCTACCCTATAACACTCTGCAAAAGCGCACCGGCTGCTCCAAGTATACTCCCTCCGATCACTCCTCTATAAGAATTGTCGTAATAAACCACGGTGCCTTCATCTATTTCTTTCGAATATACTGTGCCGTCGCTGACGTAGTACGTTGTCGTTACACTTGGTTGTCGATAATAGTTGTAATGGTTAGAGTAACCATAACTTGGTTGAGTATAGCCCCCATAGTTATTATAGTTGGAGCTTGGGTAGCCGTACGTGTTTGGTTGACGATAGTGGTAGCTATACGGATATGGCTGGCGATAGTTATAGCCATAGTTCTGCGGTTGACGATACTGATAATTATAATTGTAATAATTGGTGTAGCTGTACTGTCGTTTGTTTCTAACCGCACTGAAAATGATTATGCGTTTTAAAGAGCATGATAATTTGTAACCTCAAAAAACCTACCTTAGCGTTAGCGCGATGACGCTGAAGAAGATCAGCAAAGATTGCGGTGATCGCATATCTTCCTAGTGACGACCGCATGAGGATTTATACGTGGCAAGTGATTGTTTTCGATTCGTTGACCGACTTTTTACCACGCCATTTTGAACCAGAACACAGATTCGCACAAAAGCATGATCTAGTTTTTATCTTTACCATGGTTAAATTATCGCCGTGAAATCCAGGCCAGTAGGGTTACAAAGCTCTGTTTGGCTTTGTTGGGGTTAATCACATGTTTTTGATGGAAAAGAACCAAGATAAAACAGCCATGCAAGAGAGGAGGCAAAACAAAGAAGCGAAAGGCAAACACGCACCCACTGAAAGATAAAATAGTGGAATAAGGGTCAATCGGAAGTCAGAAAATTGTAGAAATCATATGGAAAAGAAGGGCTAAAATAGCCCTTCTTTCTAATGTGCAAGGGAAAATGGATGAATCAATTGTAATTTTCAGTAGCAGTACAGAACTGTTATAGACGACTAAAGCCGTAGCGAAAGAGGTAATTTGCAGAATTCGGAAAAATTTCAACCCAACTTCTTTTAACGCCAAGAAAAAGCTAGATTGCTCGCTGGCGGCATATTCGTGCGACATACCGTCGCTTTGCTAAAAAAAAATTCTTGCGGAAGTCAACGTAGTAAACCAGTTTTTTTTCCAGAAGCGGTTAAGAGTGTTCCCCTGAAGCTTTGGTCTTGCTAAACGGGACCTGGCACCAAATGTGCAGAAAAGCAAATTTCGTGGATTGCTGTCGAATCAGCAGTTAGTTCGGCAACTTTCAAAATTGCTGGTAGTTCTTCGTCTATAAGCTTCAGAAATATAACAGCTAGGATTAAAGCAGCGCCTGCTTTTCGAAGAGATTTTGGAAAATTCTTTCAAAATAGTGATGAAAAAACTATGACCAAGCCACACTTATCCACAGTAAAAAAATACTTCACGGCTGAGCGACAGATTAGTTTAAGAAATTATTTTCCAAGTAGTGAAAATTGGCACAGGCAGTATTGAAAGCCATAGCTTCCGGTAGATAGAATTCTGTTCCAGTAAAGTAACGCGTATATTTAGCGTTATTTTCCACTCATAGCTTAATGTGCAATAAACACATGACTAGGCACGTTTCACCCTTCCGCCCTTTAGTTTGATAGGAATATTCAAAGATTAAAACAAAAATTTCCAGCCTTTCTATTACACTTTGTCCGACAGATTTTCTCTTTCTCCCCAGCTCATCTACACAGTGCTTTGCCTATATCCACCCTTAATCGCAAGTCATACTCAGCAAATATAATAGGTTATGTAATAACTTCCTGGCATTCGTTCTCAAAAAAGAGCAAAAAAGTTTACACTTGTGAATAATGGAAATGAAATCTCCGTAGACAAGGTCTCGTGAGCATGAGTTAAGCACAGATGTTGTTCATGAAACTAAAACGGAGTTATGGGGTTTTTGCTTTTATTCACTCATGAAAGAGGCACTTAAACTAACTGTTAATCGTAGTGAGAAGTAACTGCCCACAGTGCGTAACGTTGGAGAGAACACGAGGAAAAATACGGTCTGTACAGGCAGGGCAAAAAAAAAAACGCTTGTGAAGGAATGGATGTAGAAACAGAGCAGAAAGTTGCATGCTTCTTGAGAGGACTCTGAGTAAAACAGTGAGCGAAGGCCATGATCGGATAAGAGCAACCAGTGTCAGCAGACCGAGTGTTATTTATTATTGCAGTAAAATCTGTTCAAAACCTGAATTTACACCATTGCTGTGCAGTTATCTTTTAATTTGGAGGTCGTTTTGTTTGGTTAGCATTTGTCATGAAAGTGTTTTGAAAGAGGTGGAGAGAGAGAGAGAGAGAGAGAGAGAGAGAGAAATGTCTATCTCAGCGAGTAGGAGAACCGAAGGAAAAGTGAATTGATCTGGCGATTCTACCGACATTGTATCCATCGCTCTTCTGCATATCTGTCAGAGCATGAAGCAATTGCACAAAAAACTGAAACTACGCACAGAAACTACCCGAAATTTGTGGCCTTTCGCTGTCAGAAGTTGGTGTCAAACATTTCTTGGACGGGGTTTCAGACAAAATCCGACGATCATACTTTGCTTGTGCTACTTCTGGTAATGTCACTGCTACTGAAAGAAATAACATGCAAAGATGAAGCCGCCGAAAGTAGCCCGTCTCTGGATGGCAGTGCCTACGTTCCCGCTGCTGACCTTCCTGAAAAATGCCGTAAGCGTTGAAGTTTCCTTCCTATACCTCTTTTTGCGTTCAGAAAGTTGCATAATTGCCCCCTGTTGTATGATGTTCTTTGATTTGCACGATTTAGTATGACTTTCCAAATTCTGCCTAATTTTAGTTGGCAGTTCTCCGCCACGAATCTGAGTCAGATTTGATTTTGGCAGCTTTTGCATTAGCCGTAAAATCTCTTACATCTCAACATCGGGAACTGCGGAGGCTGTGGTCCATCAACCATTTCTCCAAAGTAAGCAGTGATTTTTGCGATAATATCCTCTTCCTGCTGCATCAAAAACATATATGAACAGGAGTTTCTCGAACCAGTTTTGAAATTCACTGTATGAACTTTATTCATAGACGCCTTCCAGTTAAGTTATTAGGACGACATGCTACATATACAGTCTTGTATGAACGAGTTATTGCGGTTACTTATCTGTAAGCATGAAAAATATGTTGAATATTCGAAGCTGCGGGGTTTCAATATATGTATTTCACCGCTGTATGTTTCATAGTGAGGAACAGAATGCAGTGAACCTTTGCTTGACTGTCTTTGCAGCTCACAATGTGAGCCACACAGTTGCCAGATAAGGGTTCTATTCAGGATTTCCGTTCATTTATTTATTTCATGCACTGCATGTGCGCATTAACGGTAATGAAAAGTAGTAACAGAAACTTGGATCCAATATACATCTAGCTAATAACGGAAAGAAAAAGAACAAGCACATTTGAAAGGAAAGAAAAAGAAAGAAAAAGGTACGGTGCGGTCGGTGGAAATTCAACCAGTTAAACGTCATCAAAATGCTGAAGAACGGGGTTCTATAAGGGTTCTGTTTAGGTTTTTCATGTTTTTTCTCCTTTTTTATTTGGAAGGAGAGAAAACAGAACTGGTTGGTAGCCCGAAGCTTCTCTTGCCACAGTCTTCGTATTAAAGCTATAGCTACAATCAGAAATAACCGATGGTACGAATTTTATCAGGTATCTAGCTATTCATCTAGCTATTCCTGATTACCACAGTGACTATTCCTGATAGATGATAGACGCGTTGTGCGTGGTTTAATTGATGCATGTGCAGCTGGGCGGTTGTTTCGAGTTTTAGCAGAGTATAATGAGCAAGTTTAGATCTGGAGAGTAGTAATCGTAGGAGAGTGTCCATGGACAAGCCAAAAGCTGGCGTGTTTTATCGTTTACCTCAACCTCTGTCATTCCTCTTGCTAGTTTCGCTTTCAAACAAAGAGATCGTTTTTGCTTTCTTTTTCTGCAACATGGACACAGTTTTTTCTTTGCTATCCGCTTCTGTGAATGCAGACGTAACAGCCAGATTACGTTCGCTTTTGTATGAGTTTTCACCGTTCATTTTACAGGGCATGCATCGCACTTACATGGATGTAACTTTATGTAGATGAGCACTTTGTTTCAGAGTTTGTTTTCTTACAGATTAAGGTTGGATTACAGTGCTAGGGAAAGCGCTGCTTATTTCAGCGCTAGTCAGCCTGTTTTTCTGCGTGACTCCCTTTGAATCTTGTCACCTTCTCGCACAGTAAACCAGTGAACATGCTCATCCATCTACTGATAAAGGCCACAGCATTCTCAACTTGTCATTTCAAGGGTTGTCAGCTGAGGTGCTAATCTACTCGGAGCAAAGTTTCGCAGTTTATAAAAATCAGCAGCAAGTGGGCAGTGCCTCTCCAATTCCTGTCGGAAGTATGCTTTTTATCTGCAACACTTCAAGCGTCAGCAACATTCTCGCCTCTGAATTCGTGTGTTTGCCCGCGTTTTCGTGCATTTTCCTCTCATTTCGCATAACTTATTCCCCTAATAGGCATGGAGTAGGCAGTAATTGTGTACAACGATTATAAACAGTTGGAAGGCGAAAGTGATGAGGTCGACGAGGGACGGGTCGACCGCGCACTCGTCTCGCCCACAAAAGTCATTTTGCATGCAAGTCGCCTAATCGACGATGGGTGCGTCAAGCTGTTCAGCACTATATCAGAGCAATTAAGTTCAATTTACAGCGCAAATGCTTGTGCTGAGCAGCGGTTGCTGTAAATACTGCAGACAGGCAGGTCGCTGAATACACCTAGCAGAAATGCTCTTTTCAGGGTTGTTGATGTGAGCGACCACAAGACATGCGCACTGTTGATGACAAGAATGAAGGAGGCGAATCGACAACCATCGCCGAGTCAGTGAGTCGGAATTGTTTGAATAGAGCGTGGAATTTCTTCCGATGATGGTGCCATGGTATGAACGAGATCCTGGTGGCGCCTAACCCTAGACACTAACCTTTAAGCTGAAAAGTTGTTGAGAATGAGGCTTTACTTGTTTTCATAGTAACCAGTGGTGAATTTGGTGAGAATGTGAGTGACGGCATGGCGATGTAGTCTTTCCATTTTCAGTTAGGGTAATCACTAGCGGAGTCCATTCGCAAATCCGGAGATGATCATTAGTGCTGACCCGCCGATGGTCATGCTTGAACTGTCGCAGATTCCTGAAGGTTTCTTCTCAACCCCCGCCCCCCTTTTTTCTTAAGATTAGAGCAGATTTTGCTATATTATTCATTTCTTAAGTCTTTACTATATCGAGCTCTCCTTGAACGCAATATGCACGCTATATACATGTTTATAGTAATAAGTGATTTGTCGCGAAAGGACATTCTTGAAAACGCTAGCAAAGTGCCGTGCTTTTAGGCAAGCGTCAGTTTAGAAGAGGTTAATAGCCAAGATTGCTGAAAGTAGCAGGGTAATATGTGCTGTATTTGAGATCATGCACAGATTTCACATCCACCATTTTATTAAAAGTCCATTTAAGGCGAGATTCTTCATCTTCATCTTTTCACTGTGCGGTTTTTTTTTCGAAAAACCAGTTATTCGAAGTGAGCATTCGAGGAATGCTGCATCATATTTCTTCACCTTTGCGATCCGCTATCATACTTATGTATGTATTCTTTGTCTAGGAGCGGTGCTCTGAAGAACATACTAAAAGTTTTTAATGAGACAAAGTTTTTAAAGAAACTGTATTACTAGGCCTTAGTTTCATTTTAAAACGCAGTACGTTTGGGACTTTATTCCCTTCCGGACAGAATACTAGTTTACATACATTTTTACTATTATTTATTCTTTCCAGCTTTTCTTATCTATATTCCGAAAATTCCCTATAAATTGCAATTTTTTAACCATTCCGACAAAACCTTGCAGCTATTTTGCAGATAACCAAAAGTAGAGATTTTTAATTTGACTTGTATAAATAAAAATAAAGTGAAAAGCATGCTCTATAAGATTATAAAATTACTTCAGTGTCTGTGCGCCGGCAAATTTCTGACACTGCTCTCAATTTAAGTGTTTCAGAGACATCAAAAGAAACTGTTCTGTCTATCTATTGCATCAGGAAGCTGCTAGCCTGCTAGTTTGTCTGGTACCTACTGTAGGAAATTACCGTCTGTTACTCAGCGGGACTTGTTTAGTCACTTGTTTAATCTTATGCACGGCGCGACAACTATAACTGACGCGACAACTATAGACATTTCCTGCCCACGTTCCAGGTAAAAGGAGTGCGGAGCTTCGAGAATCAATCTACAAGATTTTCTTTTAAAAAAACTGATAAGGCTTCAAAAGTAGTTAGATTCCTTTGCTTTTCAGATGGAGAACTACTTGTGATATCTGCAGGCAACTGTAAAACGCTCCATCTGGTCCATTTGGGTCATACGGGTTCGGCTCAGTATTTTCAGTCAATCTGACATGATAGCACTTTATTAGATATCATAATGTGACGTGGTAACCACAAGCGATAAGAGGATCCTCGACATCTGTTTTTACTACGTTACTGGGAGAACATCAACAGGAGAAAATTACCCCAAAATTACACTTTAGCGAAGTTTAAATTAAAGCGACAAAAACGCGGGAAAAAACATCGGATTATAATGCACCACCTTAATGACATGAAATGAGGAAAGCTCACCTCAATTACATATTCCCTGAAAGTCTGTCAGCTTGAGATCAAAATCACTGTGAAGGTTCGGTTATACTTGTAGAGACTAAATCGCAGAAGTTGATAGTTCTGCGTGATAACCGTCAGAAAAAAAAACAACATCGTAAGCATTCATTTGGCTAAGCATTTCACGCCGTGTCGACAGTTAGCGGTAAATCTTTTCTATTTTTTTTGGTTTTTCACGGTGACCTAGTCGCAACAGGGTTATACTTCATTTTGCGGAATTTAGTCTCTTTCCCATTCTTAACAATGGCTGAGTCGGAATGTTAGCTACAAAACTGCTTTGTTTTGGTCGCAGGTGTTTATTTAAGATTGGATTCAGTCTCATCATTTGTAAGTAGTATAGCCGAGCCTTTAGAGCTAGTTTTCGCGCTTAGGTTGACTTTAAGTCAGTTGGCGTAGGAATGCTTAGCACTGGGGGTGCGTTCGCTTCACTGACTGCTTAGGTTTTCCTTCTCTGTTCCCACCTAATTAGAGATTTGAAAGAAGGTACAACAGGCGGTTCTAGATATACCTTCGCTGTTCATATACACGAGGTATCTACAATTCTATAAAGAATGTAGCCGATTATCATGCGTTTCTAGAAATAGCGAGCGCTTGCTGTGTCTAGCACTTTGCCATTTGCGAGTATTTCTTTCTCTTTATAATGTTTGAATCCAGTTCTAACAACTAGAGGGTTTCAGACATGAACAAGTCGGCTTCTCATTACTTAGTGAAGCTTAGATACTTGGTACATGCCTCTTACATAGTTTCATTTACGGTGAAAATAAAGCCTTACCTACCGTCAACCCTGCACTTTAAACGCGACGTTTGCTTGAGTTCTAGTTAATGCAGGGGAGGGAGATAGGACTATCTTCTACAGTATCCTTATAAGGAATGGACCATTA
>KN549203.1:123939-134684 GCA_000797555.1 Oesophagostomum dentatum | reverse complement strand
AGAAAAAAATAAAGAAATCATCATCGACGTCGCTTCAAGATTTAGCAACCTTTTCTTAGCAGCTCCCACGCTAAGAATATCTTTCATTTCTTTCACTGTGACTGTAAATTGCAAGTTTAACAAAGGCCATACTGCCACGGAAGGCTTAAAAATTAACCAAATTCGAGAAATTGTGATCAGAAGCGTTGCTAGGTTGAATACGAAGTAGGGGTGAGTTGCACATGAGCAGCACTGCACTATAAGCGCTTCACAAAATATGTATTATATACCGCTTTCCAAAAATATATGTAAATTCAAGCATCTCCACAACGGAGTTGTCCAGTGGAAATGTCAGCGAGAAGTATCTTGGCTATCATAATCGTTTTAAAAGCATGCGTAATAATAGAAGCGCTGCATTTTTTAAAAATATGTGGGAGAAGTATTAATTGGCAGTTGTTCTGTCTCTCTTCCTAAAACTCATAAAAACGAGACAGCACGAGCATGTCCTTCAGCGATCATGCCTATATCAACCTGCAGCAGGCGCTGAGATCGGAAGGTGGAAATAGAAAGAAAATAGAGCTGTTGTCTTTTTAAATGTAGTTTTTGGCTTCAGAATGGCCCAAAATTGCTGCTAGAATTCCTTCTAAAGTGTGACGTGACCTTTAGCGCTGGTGTTATCTTTAACGTTGTGGACTTTTAAGCGCAATGTGTTTCCTTCAAATCACCACATTTATAGAGGTTCGGAAATCTTTCTGATCTGGGGAAATCGCACAATTTTCTCTTCGATGCGTCTCACTGCGAGTAGCAGCATCTTGGGCAGGGCAATTCACATGACATAAGAAGCTCATCAGCTTCTGACATCCCTTTGAGTTCCACACTGTCAATGTCATACTATGCATGAAGAAATAAGTGCAGCAATGCTGAGTCAACCAACTAAGAATTCCTGGTATGTAGAGTGGATGGTCAGCGAAGACAAGATGCTAATGTTGCGGGGTTCTGAAGCCTTTCTGAACGGGCGCTTAGATTGATGCTTCGGAATATTCTATAGGTTCGGACACGGAAATGAAGTGAGACTATTTCACTAATGCGGCTTGCGACGACAT
This sequence comes from Oesophagostomum dentatum, assembly GCA_000797555.1. Taxonomy (NCBI): domain Eukaryota; kingdom Metazoa; phylum Nematoda; class Chromadorea; order Rhabditida; family Strongylidae; genus Oesophagostomum; species Oesophagostomum dentatum. The sequence goes on along the minus strand of KN549203.1, from coordinate 133,602 downwards.
ATACTCTGTGTGGTCGGAACTGGAAGGTCCGGTGACTTCCAGATGACCCGCCGGCTGAGCTGCCCGCTCAGCGGACTCGGCGCGGGTCGCGGCTCACTCCGACTGCTCATGCTGTCTTGGTCCGCTTAATACTCTGGTTCCCTAATTAATGCGTGCGCTAATTCGATTCAGTCGCAAACGACTACGTTACAGCGTTCATAATATATCAGCCGTAATTACACGGTCGACTCTCGCGCAGTTCTCCCGACTCGGGTTAGGGGTGCTCTTTTTATAGCCGCAGTGTTGAAGCCCTTCCGTGGGATGCTAGTTCAAGAACTTTTGCAACTCTTATTAGTTTATTTCTAGGTTGTTCGTGGCTTGCACAAGGAATGAAAGGTGTTGTTTTTCGTTTTGCACATATTACATGCAGCACTACTGCGCACGTACTCTTGCATCTGCTAAAGGGTGTGTTTTTAAAATATTCCTCGAAGACGAAATGAGGAAGTGCTAGCCTAACAAAAACAATGACTCAATCGTTTTGTCGAGCAACAGATGAATTTCTTCTGTTCAGTAGGTCAGCAGGTTTTCAGAAGACAAGCGGTATATTTCGATCATCTTTTCCGAGACTTCTTTTCGGTGTCGCATTGATTGATTATTATGGTTTTCTACAGGTGATGGAAAACAAGAGTACTGCTATAGAAAACATTATCTAACGGTACTACACATTTCTCAGTAAAAGCTAGAGTAAGGGAAAAGGAGTATTTTTCCTACAAATTTGTACTTTAAAAATGCAATTACGGAATTTTGGTAAAAGAAGATTTTTCCTCACACTCCTTTCTTGACTCCTTGAAGGAGACGTAACTCATCAACACCAGATTTTGCAAATTTTGAAGTTTTTTGTGCAGCTGACCGTAGTGAGGCTATCAGAAATTACATATCGTACTTAGAGGCGTAGCAAGCTGCCTTCATAGTACAATAAAAACAGTTGTTAAATTTTAGGATCGTGTACATCACTTACTTTCCGAGTAGCCCAACACTGCTTATTCCTGCCTACGGCATCAATATCTGTCAACCTTCCGATGTTTCTTTTAAAAAAAACTAACAGAAGTAGCCTCGCAAATTCAGTGATTGGTTTAGAAAATCGAAACCATAATCGCACTCATATGAAGATTGAGAATACTAAAAAAATCTTAGACTATTTTGCAGAAAAACCGCAGGAAAAGCGCAGAAAACCGGCATGTTACCTGCGATTTTCCTGCACTTTCCCTGCAGTTTTTTCTGCGCTTCTGATGTGGTTCTTCTGCACCCTGCGCTACAGTAATCTATTTTTCTGCATTTTCCTGCACCACCGCAACGAAATCGCAGAAAAATGTATTTTTTCTGCGGTTTTGCTCTTATATCTTTCTCTGGAAGCTCTGCACGCTTAGTCATTGCACGGCGTTTTTTCCTGCGGAATTTCTAACAGTATGTCTGAGAATTTATATGAGATGTGAGTGCACATTCATCTTTATCAGCGTTCACAACTAACACATTCATTTCCTTCAGCAGTTTCAAGAAAAGTCAGCAGATTTTTACATTAGACCGACTGTTTCGGTTAGTCAGGAGCTTCTAGCTTATCTCTTCTGCTTCATGAAATTCAGCAAGATCTATTTGCAGCTGTAGTGCTCGTTCTGGTTGCTCGAGCTTAGGCTGAATTCGCGAATGTTTCAAAGATTACCGCTTTTCAACCGTGGTGGATATGGAGGGGTGCAAACGTTAGCCATGTGAAGTGATCTAGTTAATTGTATTCACAGGAATTTGGTCATTCTTAGTGGCGGCTATTTCATAGGCTGAGGCGTTCGACTGCTCGTGCTTTTTTTTCGAATATTTTGATTTTTATACGTCAACGTAAATTTTTCAGCCTGTATCCAATTTTTGTCCTTCTTGTGTGAATCTATTCGCTTCACTCAGAAAGAAATCCCTCAGAAATTTATTAGATCTTCCGTTTTGTTTCGCCGATCAGGCTGTTAGAGTATGCATGCTAGTTTAAGGTTTTTAATAGATGTAGTACTCTAATCGACAAAAAAGCACATTTCAGGAGGGAGGAACTTGGAAATTTTGAACGTTACATTCCTAAAAAAACGGTTTAACCCTTAAACAGAGTACAGAAACAGGACTGGCTTATTTGCTGGGAACATCGATCCATCGATTTTTTCTTGAAGATTTTAGGATATTTTCGCTTTCCCTAGAAGACAAGCATATTTTCTGCTGAATGGATTTGCGAACTTGTCACTGATCGAATACCTATTGCCTTCTCGCCATCAATGGAAACTTTAAAGATAGCACCCACGCTCAGAATGCTTGCTGAGTTCTCGATGGAATCGCGGCTAAAAATCATTCCTGACTGAGAAAACCGCTTCAGCAGACTCGTCCACAACCAGGTTTTTGAACCTTACCTATGGAGGCCCTCTTTCAGAATCCGCTGAGAACTTAGGAGTCGTTCTGAGCGTGGGTGCTAGCTTTAAGTAGTTTCGAATGACGTTTGCCTGTTGTACTTTATGGGAGCTGTTAAAATTGTGCAATTCTTAACATTCCTTTCGAATTCTTTTTTTGAGTATCTATTTAATAGTCGCCTCATGCACATGGAACAAAAAGTGTTTTCTACGACTCGCTATGACTGCACCTATTTTATCACTAAACATAGCTTGTTGCATGGGGATCTTGAGTAATCCTCATCGGAGGAACTTGCAACCGTTAATCCAGTCAAACCACTCACTTTTTCGCGATCTTGAGGGTCGGGGATGGCTGCCTCCATTCACAACCTTCCTTTGATTTTTGCATGGATGGCTTTGAAAGTGTCGAGTTGCGTGTTGAAGTTTTTACCGCCATCAAGAAAACGGCATTGTTCTATCCTTCTCAGAATTAGCACGTTAACTAGCGCAGATGAGCGTCTTCCGAACAGTCGAGAAGGATTCGAATTTTTCACTCTTATTAGCGAACCGAAATTCGAGACTGTTGTTCACTCGTTTGCTCCTATACGCGAACCAGTACTGTCCTCACTAGCAAATAGCTCTAACTTGGTCTTTTTGTTAGTACGTCATCCACAGTGCACAATTCTTCAATAACAGGCCAAGGGGAAAACTCGTGTCTTGAAACCCACGGAAAACGTCGCGGCTAGCGTCAATTAACTTTCTTACTCCTAGCAAAAAGTGAGGCGGAATTTCCCGCGTTTCGCCAACTGATGTCCGTTAGTTTATTTTTGGCTTATTGCGTCATTAGTGCTTTAGTTTCAACAGAAGGCTCCATTTTATATTTCGTCGGTTGGAGGCCATACCTCCTTAGGCTTTGTATGGATTTTTCTCGTTGACCGCCCGTCCATACGTTCACCTCTGTCACGCTATTGATTGTTCGGATAAACCATGGAGCAGAAATAGTCGTAACGTTTACATAATTTTCAAATTTTTCCTTTTTTCCCTCTGAAATTTTTCCTGGTACAATTGGCCTTCGACCACCCAACTTTCGTATGCTTCAAAAAACATGTAAAAATATGTATTGTAGGGAAAGGGACCTGATGTTTTCGTCTTAAAGCTGTATTTTTCCCTAGGTAAAAGGTGATAAATCTGATGGTCGTGCTGGAGGTGGGGAAGAGAGATAGGGCCCTATCTTTCATCTAAACGCGAAAATCCTAGTACTGAATCAGAAAGGAACGGAGCTAAAGCTTTTAAGCAAAGTAAGTTCTCGCCGTAATTTTTAAAAATGTAGTAGAACTAAGATTGTAAATAATAGGAGCTAATCAATAAGAGCGATCCTTTCCAATTTTTGACGTGACATATCAGCCACTCTCAAAAATCTCCCACATTTTTCCGAACTGTTTGCTGCTCCTGTGGGCAGCCATCTCAGCTCCACAAAGATGCGAGAAATTCTTGATTTTAGACAGTTTCAAATTCTAAACCGTGCTGTTATGGTTCTATCAGATTTCTAGCCATCTCAATTGCTAGAGAATTGTGATTCACCAAATTTCAAAATATGCCTAGTATTTTTTTCTGTTGCGGTTAAGTTCTAATCATGACAAACTCGAGAGCTTCCATAATTTTAAGAGTTCCCCTCATTTTTTATCTGCATTACGAGAAATATCTCACTCACATGACTTTAAAATGAGACAAGTATGGTTCAAACAGTTCTCAACACTTCTCAACAGTCCTTGCATCGTCGCACATTCGTGCACAATGTCGTCGTAGGGTTTTCTTCAAGACGCCCTAACTTTTAATGAAATTTTGCTTTTGCTACTGCCTCTTTCTTTTGCTCTTCTCAATCTTGCAGTCAAGCAGTAATAACAACAGCAGAAATAAACAGTAAGTTACGGTGTTAGCTTCTTCTAGTGGAGCAGGGTCGAGCCGGGGAATTCATCTCTGTTTGTCAGTAGCAAAGTCATCATCGCGGCTTTTCAATTATGCACTGGTCTCATCGTGACGTAGCAGCGTAGAGCTTCGTCCTCTTCGTGAAGCCGTTCATCTGCATGCTCAGCCAACTCCGAGAAGAGTCATTCGGCGATCTTTTCTCGTTCAGGCGTGCAGATAACATTGAATGAAACCGTGTCAGAAGGCAGAGACGAGCTTAGACAGTATTCTCTATGCTTATGTTCTCAGGCAGTCTCCCTGTATTGTTCAAGCGTGCTCTATGATATAGGCGTATTCCCACGCATCTTTTTTGTATTTCCATCTTCTTTGTGCCATGTTTCAGTGTTCAATTACTATGCTTCTCTAAGCATTTCTCACTGCTAACCACTAATTTTTTAAACTCACGGTTGCTCCAAAACAGTGACTTTTACAGTTTATTCTTTGATCTCTTCCTCTATTTAGACGCAGCCTTCTCTAATTAACGCTTCTGGTAAATTTTGATTTTTTACGAAATTAAAGCGAGGAAGATTTCCTCAATTTAAATGTCGTGCCACCAATTGAAAGCTGACCGAAATGCGATAGATTTCTGAGAATCTGAGTATCGTAATTCCAGTTCATTAAATATGACCACTACTGGGCATCCCAACAAGAGCGGAAACTTTGTTCCTTAAATGTTACTTCCTTTCTGGGATTGATGCCATACCTCATTATCATGTTCAGATATATTCTTAATGATTTAATTGGAAACACGTTGAAGGACAAAGGGCATTTTCTGAATTTTGAAAGAAAAATTTCTTCGGAAATCCGAGCATTTTGAATCGTATTTCCTGGTCTAGCCTAGGCAGTACCATCAGACTCCAAGCGGTAGTTCCGGTAATATAATAGACACGTTAAGTGCTCTTCCATGACAATCCTGTATTCATGTTTGCTGTACATCAAGCTTGGCTAAGAACTCTCGAAAACTTGGATCTTAACAAGATGGTTCTACGGACAGGCAGAAATACGGCTCGTCTCACACTTTGTGATACGAAAATAGAAGTGAAGGAATTTTTATAAAGGAAATATAGGGTTTATTCTAGCTCTTACACCTTGTATCCTTGCCAGTAGACCTCAAAAGGCTTAGTTCAACACAACGCGCAACCACTGCTATGGGAAATCCAAAAGGAAGAACTAAGTACTCAACCGAACTAGCAAGGGGGCCTAGCACCGATCGTGGGAGATAAAATCTCCGTGCTTAGTAGTCCTGCTTCAGCAAAGCAAGTAAATCCCTACACAGTCATAATATGAAAAAAAACAATAAAGCGGTAGTCTTCAGCTAGAAAAACGACAGTTTGCGCCGTTTTTCGCAAAGAAACACAGTACGATAGCTACGTCTATTTGTTCGTCGGTTCTGCCAGAGGGCATCAGTATTGGTACGAAATGTTTCCACAACTATAAAACCAAGAAAATCATCGTTTGCTTTGTTTTCTCCACGTTTGTTTTCGAAAAAATTCCGTCTTCCTCGAAGAAGGAGCTTTTATCCACTAGGCGCCCAGTACGAGCAGTTTTCTTTAAAAGTGAAAATGGAAAAGCTAAAACACAAGGAACCACCTTGTACAGAAGACAAGTCAGTCACCTCACATAGTCGCTGCGCTTGCGACTCGACATTTTCCCTTCTTTGTGAAAATTCCGCTTTTTGTGACATTGCGTGGTCCGAACACAACAATGCAACGCTGGCGCCGGGGGGAGAGCTTAGTAGAAATAGATCACTTATCCCAGCACGCACTGTTCCCTGATTTGGTCTAGGTTTCTGTGTCCCGAAAAAGAGGCGTGAGAACTGTTTAAAAAACCAGAAATATCACATGGACGATTTATCAGACCACAGCGACTGACCCTATCAATGTCAATGTGATACCCACAGTGAGCTAGAACATACAGTTTTTGGTAATTTTAAAGTTATAGAGGTCTGCGTTCGGCAGAGGAACGTCGTCTAGAGACAGCATTCTAAACACTATTTTTTATGAAATGTTAGAAATCACTGATGTTGTTGTAGTTTTGAGTAGAGCAATAACCTGCTAAATTCATGAATGATGAAAGTACTTATACCCTCGCGATGATGAAGAAGTAGGACCCAGCTTGACTGGCGCAAAAGCATATCTCAAACGTTTGAAAAAATTTTGTCGAAACCATGTCTGATGCTGTTTTCTATCCAATATTTTGTAATTTTTTAGCGTGCTCGTTACTAATATTCGTGTAGCAAATTTAGCAGTATCGATTTAAGCTTGTGCGGCTTCAGTTTAGGTATTCTTTCATTTTAAAAACTTAAGCCTCGTTTTTCAATTTCAATACGGCCTTCTGCGCTATACTGCAAATATCCTTGAAAAAATATAGCAGTCTTATTCGACAAATCTACCGCGACAGTTACAATTCATATGACATAGGCTATGAACCATATGCTGCTCCATCCACGGTTTCGCACATCTTGGAACTCAACGACTTGAATAAAAATTCTAAGAGTTGTCGTACTAGGTGCGCAGAACAGGTTGAATTTTTCTATGGTGTTCGTCCGTACTGCATACCTTTGAATGATAAAAATTCTACTCAGTATCTCAGTTCGGTCGTTGAAACCCTCAACGAAAGTTCGTCTGAATGTGAAGCGCCGCGCGCCCTCGCCTTCCCGAAAACAGAGCGCTGTACTCAGCTAATTGCTCTCTTTCATTCTCCCGGACTCGAAAGCTAGTCCATGAATAGAAACAGCTATGCGTAGCTCTTTTTAATGGCTTTCATACTCAACGACGTGGAAGCTGATGCCCATTATAAAGTCACCGTCACTCCTATGGCAGTAGAGCTCTCGTTGAACAATACCGCAGTCTCTCAAACGAATCATGGGAAACAGTGATATGCAAGAACGAAGGCTTCGTTTTATGCACAAAGCAGGAACTTTAGGTCATTTCGAATTGTTTCTTTGTACCCTATGCTGTCGTAGCTGGAGAATGGAAAATTACCGGGTTTCGCCAGATACGTGAGATTTGTGAGCTGTGCTTGTTAGAAGCTTTTCCCTTTGTAAACCAAGTGGGTTTACAGTACCTTCTACCAGCTATATGACGATGTCGATACAACCTTCCTACCAAGATTTCAAATCATTCTCTATCTGATTTGGTCCATTCTCGGCGAGCCCACTATTTAAGATTCGACAGTATAGAAACTGGTCCACACTTTCAGTGCTTCTAGTGCAAGAATTATTTTTCCGGTAGATTAGTCTAAAATAATTGCGAAACTGGGTAGTATGGCTGTTCATGTAGATAGAGGAACTCGGAAGGCTCGCAAGAAAGATTCATCTTAAAATTTATAGCGCTTTATGAATTTTCGTGGAACCCTTAATTAAAATAAATATTCTGTCTAAATTTCACTCTCATTTTGAAACATAAGTTGTATATGGGACGTCTTATAGTTTATATCCTTCGAACATGAGACGTACTTTGTTGCTCAGCGATCACCCATACCTCAATTAACACCTTAAAATAGAGGCTGCTTTTATCTCTTCACATATCCTGAACTAAGGATCTTGAACTGAAGTATGACTTACAGTTTTTGTGACGGTCGCAGACGTCTTACAGATAAGAACAGGGAGAAGGAACTGTAGCTTTTCTTGTCCTGCATTATGTCAGTTTTGAAAAAAATTCTTTATGCTGCTTAATCTTACGAGGAAGAGATTATTAATGAAGTCCGGAGACAGCTGTGAGATATGTTCTGCTAAATAGCGCTTGGAATCCAAATTTCAATTATGTCATTCATATCTGCGACGGATTGCTTTACAAGGAGTTACACAGGTTTCTTCATGGTAAACTCTGCTTGGCTAAAGTGCAACGGTGCAGTGCAATGCAATGCTGTCTGACAAATTGAAAAGAGTAGCATGATCCTGCGATAAGTCTAGAGTATAGGGGACGTTCAGTCCTGGGTGTGCTTGCGCGTAACACACTGATTTAGCGTATTTCCGAAATTTATACGCAAGATCTGGGTGAAGCAAGGTTCAGCAGCAAAAACGTGTACAGCTCCTAGTAGTATAGCTTGCCGCAGGCAGGGGTGACATATTTGGAAAGAGGTTATAAAGCCCTATTTGCCAATATACATCGCCCATCTATCTCTGGAATCGACTAATCATCCCTTCCCTATTAGAAGGAATGCGAGCGGAGGTCAGCACAAGCAAAAAATTTATGCGTTTTGAGGCCTTACAAGAATTCGCAGGCGTGGCTTCGCGCCGCACGAAGTGGTCGCGCTCAGCGTGGCGAAGATTTCGCGGCAATCTGTGTAGGGGTAAGCGAACATCAGAGGTGCAGCCACGTATGCTGATGTGCATAGAGACTCTTAGTAGAGAAGAGAGATTTCAATTTTTTAACGCAGTCCGATATTCGCGAAAAAACCCTAAAAGCAAAAAAATTATAAGAAAAAAGCTCCGATTCGAGTAAGAATCTCCTGAACTCGCAGGAATGTGTATTTTGGTGTTTACAATCTAGCGTATGCAGTTGCAGCAACCACCGATTGCTATAGGATTCAAACGATTTGGATTTCAGGGGTGGCCTCATGTTTTTAAAACGCAATGTATCTTTTTAGAGAAGGTTAAAAAAACCAGTGCACTGTTTTGCTTGAGCTAATCCGGTAACTCTTGGTCGCAGATGCGAGTCAAATAAGTCTGATGAACGAAGGTGTTAACATCCTGAGACATCCACTGTCCCCGAAAACAGTCTGTTTACTATATGGGGTGGTAGCAATTTGGCTATAACTGCCGGTTAACCAACAAGTATAACCGCCAGTTATAGAAGCTATAACCAGCAAGTCATAAGTGCTTAAATGGACGTTATTTCACTATTACATTAACTTAGATAACATACCAGGATCTAACCTATAGGTAACCGAAATTTAACCTATGGGTTATATCCTGGTTATAGCGCCGCCGTAACCGCCGGTTTTATAGATCCTGGTCTCCTATTTCGGTCAATAAGGCGGAACCGTAGCAGATAGCGCGAACGGTGAAGAGACGCAGGCGCGCGGGATCGCGGTTATCGAAAAAATCCTCCAGAGCACTCTTTGAGATGGTAGTTATGTGGGTACTGTAGCCAGCCATGGACCAGCAGCACAGGTGGACGCGAGCGCAGGGCGCACGCTGACGCCCGATCCGTATTTTCAGCTGTCCTGAACTGTGGAGCTGGCATCACTGTATTGGATTTGGATAGGTCGTAGATCATCCGCCACACGTGAAGAAGTTTACCAATATATCTTTCCTTTTTCATTAAAGGCAGTGTACCACGAAATCTAAGTTTCTGCACATTTG
>KN549203.1:96010-123839 GCA_000797555.1 Oesophagostomum dentatum | reverse complement strand
GTCTTTTTTGAAGCATTAATTACCGTCTTTCCTCATAGAGAGCGGATTAAATTTGCATGCAAGCAGTAGCTTCTAAGTATCCTCCTAAAATCAGAACAAGAGAGAGACATCGTGAAGGCTATGGTTCAGTGCCTAGTACGGCTGCACATGGCGGGGCTGGGGATCCTTTCCGGGTTCGAGTCCCTTGAGGTGCATCTGGTTTTGCGCTGCAACAAGTTCTCGCCAGCGCTCTTGGTTTGTCCGTAAGTAGATCCTGGTTTAGAAAATAAGCTGATAGCTATCGTAGTGGTAAACCTTAGTGGTTAACTGCCAGTATCTGAGAAATTGCTACCACTCATGATTTATCCGAGCGTTAAGTATAGATAGATGATATAAAAGAAGTCCCACAAGAAGATAGATTTCTAGTACAAAGTACAGTTAGCCGAAATTATTTTCCAGGTACCTAAGAGGAGTTTTCGAAAATCAGATAAGGTAAGGTACTGTGTAGTAGCCTCGCAGTTCTGCTGCCGTATCACTCCCATTGGTGCCAGCAGTGATGTAGAAATGTATATGTATTTATTTCCATCAGACATAATGGATGACTGCATTTGCGAATATGTAAATGCAATCCTGAAAATGCATCTGTTCTCCCGCGTCTGCAAGGCGTTACCGAGGACTGCTACTTCCTAAGTTAACTTAGCTATAGCTTTAGCTTCCTACTTCTATTCGAGTTAGTGCAGATGCAGATATTCTTGGAGTTTGATTGACTTGCATCTCCATGTTCTAGCCTCACCTCTTTGAAGTTCACTAAGCTCATTACGAGCAGACTGAGTACTTCGTTCAGCATAATCCGCTTCAGTGACCATGATGTGGTTTGTGACCTAGCCAGTGAATTAAAGTTGGAGATGACTTCTATGTATGTCCTGTCCAGGCTAGTGTTGTCTTTTTTTTGCTTTGCAGGGAAGTGCAGGCAAGAATCTCTAAAACTTAAATGTCACTGCTATACATAGATATGTATGTGAGTGGTTTTTGACCGCTTGGTTTTTTTTGCGCTTGGAGTGAAATCAAATTCGGATTCCCCTCACGCTTCGGTGGCGCCAGTGCAGACCAGGTCGCAGTTCCGTTTTTATTAGGACATTTCCTGTCCTCATATTCTATCCACCAGAAAACTGACTCCTAGTGAGCTGGTTTCAAAGCGATTGCTGCACAATGCGAGTCATATTTCGCTTCTCCTGCAGAAAGCACTAAAAAAGAAGCTCACTAGAGTTGAGTTGTCACTAGACAGGCGATTCAGAGGCCCTGAATGTCCAAAAATATGGGAACTATAGTTGAATAGTGCCTTGTAAATTAGCAGCATCTCCCGTGATGTTCTTCCAAGCTAGAGAAAATTTCGTTAGGCTAGAAGCTCATAACACAAATCTGCCTATACTTTCCGAATGTTTATTTTCGTTAACTGAATTCTGCGATTTCATTTCTAACTTGATTTCTGGTCTAAATGTCTAAATGTCATGCGTATTTCGAAGTGCAGTACCACTTTACATATCTCAAGGATGGTAACGAAAAGTTTTTAAAGTTTTTAAACATATCCTAGAGCTTCTTACGTTTCTGTTTTGCGTTTACCTCTTCGGACTAATCCTTCTGCTCAGCATCGTTGTATAGCCTCTGAGAGATCACTTTTAGAAAAATCTACGTCATGAACACAGCACCGATTTTTGGTATGCACTCAAAACTACTAGTAGATGTCATTACGGACAGTTTTAAATGTAGTACTAACTGCCAGTTGTTACAGTTTCATAGTCTACTCAGTAAAGTCTTGCAGTCGAAGGGATTTTAGTAAAGTACTTTAGAAGTGAGAATTCAGAGTCAAGAAATATGAAGCGATTCTGTTGTTCTTGGCTTGGATAGCAGCCTTACTTAACAAAAACGGCCTCTCGTTTTTTGCTGAAGAAAATTCGATGATTTATTCGAATTACTCGAATTCGAATAGATCAAAGTACCTACTGACAGCTGGTCTTGTTTGTCTATGCGCAGAATAAGTTAGCTGCATTGGTGACCTATAAGATTCTATTGACTGAAGTTCGAATTCTAATATTCTGTGCATTTAGTCACGAAACATTTTCCGATAAAAGGATCCAGCAGCACAGCAGTGATTTCCTTTTTTTAGATGCGTCCAACTGCTATGCTAACAAATAGTTACTGCATATCCACAGATTTCCATTCTTCTCTTCTTTTAGTATTTCCTTTAGATTTGAACTTTAAAAACTAAAGCCTAAACTGAGGAGTGATAAATTTGCAAAAGCGATCGAGAAGCGTTTGCGTTTCCAGTAATTTCTGAGCCAGGCTCGTGGAAAATTTCTCCAGACTTTCCACTTGAAGAAAGTTTCGAAGGAGTTTTGCAAAACCCTCGAAATGGCTAAGGCGTTTTCTGCATCGCTCCATCATCTGAAAATGCAGCAGAAGCGAGGTTCTTCAGCGTGCGAAGGGAGGTGTTTACGTTCCTGTACGCACGTCAGGAAACCCTACGACAGGTGATAAACTCGAATGAGTCGTTAATTATTCTGCCTCTGATTCGTGATAATGACGAATTGTGCTGAGATTCTGCTTCTGCATGCTTCCACTCAAAGAGCTTTAAATTTCAACGCGAAACTTGGTGACTTGGAGCAGCTGGAGCTGGACCTCCCTGGGAAATGTCTCCGCCAGCTACTTTTCGATTGTTGCAAGAGAAAAACTGTCGCCTGGAATACTCACCGCTACTTTCCCATAGGTGCAATATAGAAAGAAAAGTGTTGGACCTACATTATGTGATGTCGTCGCATGAAAAAAGCCTCTGTCAATAATTCTCGAGATATTCGTGAGAAGATCGTGTTTCACTTATCTCCTCCCTTCCCATATATCACAACCTCCATCCCATATGACCTGTTTTGTCAGCATCCCTTCCGCTTCGTTAGAAATTCACTCACTTCGATTAAAAAAAATACCTGCATAATATGTACAAGTTGATTATGAAACTGGGCCTTTCTCAGCGCTAGGCTGCAATTCACCTTTTATCCTCCAAAATTCACTTAATATCTAATTCTTATGCCGTTTTCAGTACACTCTTACGATTCTAAAAGACGAAATGCTGCGCATATTCCTCACTTTTCATGGAATCTATTAATGGTGTTTTAAATACTTGCTAACCATTGTCGAGTTTCTTGGTGTTGAACGAATTTTCTATTTTCTTCGCCACTTTCTTCTCTGCTGTGTTGCCCGTCCTTACTGCAAGTTTCTGTTCCTATATTGTTTTCTTACCGTCCATTCTATTTTGTGTTTGCTCAAAGATGGGTAAGCAGAGACTTTTCCAGCAGGTGCGAGCTCGTTTATCAGAAGTGTCGCGTTGCTTAAATGTTGCACATTTTGCATCCACTTAAAAAAATTTTTGCTAACCTTTTTTTAAGCACAGCATACAGCCCATATCCGTATGCAAGTTGAGGTACAGAAATTTGTGCAGAAATGTATATATCTACAAATGAATTCGAGTCTTCTCTTTCACCATCGTATTTTCTTCTACCCATAAAATGCCCTCATTTCTGTTTTTTTTTTCTAATTCATTTTATTACCTTTTCTCTATGTTCGTAACCGCCATAATGCGAGCTTGCGATCAGAGGATTTGATTTTTTTTCAACTTCAAGAGCTAGAATTCACAAAACGGAATTATTTACATGCTTTTGCGGATCCGATTTTTAATGATAGCCGGACGAATTTGAACTGACGTGAGCGTCACTGCTACAGCACCAAAACAGACAACTCACCTGCAGTTCCAGCTCAGATCATGTCTACGATTTAAAAGTACTTTTTCTGTTCTATAAAATACTCATCGTTCGTTCATGTCACTTGACTTTGTTTCAATTTTCGAGCTAAGAAACGTAAGATCATATCGATAAGAAACAGCTTTTTCGACGGCTATTATAATATTTATTTTAAACGATGTCAAAATATTTTAAAAGTAATAGAGGACACTTGTGCTGTTCAATGAGAAGCTGACGCGTTTTAAACTACTGCTGAAGCTGATTTAAAATGCTGCTTTTTGTCATTCAGTTGTATCTTTCAGCTTGAAAATTGGAGCAAAATCAGGTGAAATAAACAAGCGGAGACCTTTGTATACATATACATCATTTGACTCAAAATTTTAAAAAAATTACCTAACATAGACGCAAAAAGAATAAGAAAATCACGGGAACTTATAGAACAGTCTAATAAATGAATTAGCTGGTATAAGAATGCTTTACTACTTCCATCCTTACCATAAATGCACGAAATGCGAGGCTTGTCGACTTAATGAGCACTTGATTAAAGCTCATTTTCGGCTTTCTGGCTTAATTTTTTAACCTCTTTCCTATTAAAACTGTGCAAAAGAATAGAAAGATATGCTACACTGGCCGTTCTTAACCTTAGCGTTCATTCTTTTGTTCGTTTACTCATTTTATGCATAGTTCTAGGCGGTGTAACAGCTGAACATGTTTGGCGCACAGAGGGGTTCCTGGTGTTCTGGGTCCCCTGCCGAGAGCGCATAAATTGAACTATAAGCAGATTTTGCTCGAGCCTAATTATATCAGCAAATTTTTTCAGCATGATGCAGCTCGCTTGTCTGACAGCTCAGGTTTCATCAGCTTCGAAGGCTTTCAGATGTTCTTCCTCATGCGCCACTTTTTTCTTACCTTTTTACTGCCTACCCTGTGAAGTTTGCGAAGGTACATGAAGCAGGTAAATTCTACCTGAAAAGTTTGGATACGTTTTGCGAGCAAATATGGTCTCGTATGTTTCCTTAATTTTTTCTCACTGAAATGTCCGCATCGATGGTCCTCTGAGCCTACGCTCTCAATAGGTAGCGAAGACGCAACGAGTTTTGAACCCCAAAATAGTAAAAATAACAAAATAGCAATAACAAAACGCAGATTACTGATAACTCTGACCATGCGTTTGGACTGGTTCTCATTTTTATGGTTACTTATCGACTGCTTGCAGTGACTCCTCAGCAACGAACTCTACCTTATTTTAAATCACTATGCTCTTAAAACGAAGGTTCAGCAGCTCTGTTTTATAGAATCTTTGTAGGGAGTTTAGCATGCAGCTCACGGCTCTCGCTATTCTTCTCTTTCTTTTGTTCTTGGCTACGCGATCTTCCAGTAATTTCTTGTCACGAGTTCAAATTTAAAATGGATGTTAACCAACTCGTCATTACAGGGCTAATTAAGTCACCTTTGTCCCGCTTACCTGCGTGTTTAATGGCTCAGAAGCCTAGAATGTTGTAGTTCCAATTCTCTGAACGTCTGCTTCGGACACCAAGCTCGACGAGCTATCATTATTTAAAATTCAAAATTCAAAAGATGACTACAATGAATGAAGCAGTGCGAACCTGAGCAACTAGGTAAGCTATTGTGCCTGAGGTTACCGCTGGCAGTGATTTTTTTGTTCGGTTTATTTTTTAGTACGGACAATGCTGGAATCTTTGCAAGAGATTGTTTGGGAGCATGTTACAGCAGTTTGAGTTTTCTATAAAGTTTCGACTGGTCCCCGTTGTTGATTGGCCTCTGTGGAAGTCACGAGCGCCCTCCTTTCACGAAACAATTACGGATAACATGTAGCACAACAAAAGTCTACTGTTCTTAGAACATTCTCGCTGCGTATGCTTTCTGCATTCATTTCAATCGCTTCCTAAGTTATGAAGTTCCAACCACAGTTACTATAATGTTTAAATTAGACCTCTGTTTCAGGAACGGAGCTAGATAATCGAATTTTATATATAGGAAGTTTTCTGTTCAGTTTTCAAATTTTAAAAAAGTTTAGGAATCGGGAGATGTGCATTCAGCAAATAGATCACAAACACTACTTTCGAACTTTCTCATACTCCATTTTGAAAATGAGTCCTTCCAATATTCGAGTATTTTGAAAAAAACGTTGTGTTTCACCGGTTTTAATGATTCTATGTGACTAATTCACTTCAGTTTGAATCAAGCATTCAAGCAGTTTTCAAATCAGTTGCCTAGAAAGTGGAAATATTCGGATTTACTTGAAGTTTTTTATTCGGAAAATTTCTTGAACGAATATATTGTACACTCATTTGTAGAAGTAATTTGAATGTAGAATTTTTGTATTCATTAGTATTAGAGGTCGCAAATTCGCAGCTCTTTCTGTTGTTCTGAGATTTGTACTTGTAGCCAAAAGCGGGAGCCTGTTTACCTTTTTCAGAAAGTTGATGCAGAGTTCTTGTGGTAGCTGGCTTGTGCTACACCTTTTGAGCAGTTGTTGTTCTTCATGTCAAAGTTTGCTGAGGTTTTCATTTGCAACTACGGCGTCAAACCTTCACATTTACATATAAGCGCTTCAAACAACCCCACTAGCATCCGAAGATGCGCGGAAAAGAGCTAAAACAGAACGACTTGTCAACTCTTCGGTAGATATCACGGTTCTGCACATACTTGACACCTTTGAATCTTATCGACCTTGTTTTTTTTCGGAATACTACGTGACCACCTCTAGACTTTTCTTTATTTTTTATCTTCTGTAGATATTAGCTAGTTTTCTTCTCTTGCAACATCGCATGAGTTTTTGCATAATTTCACCACTTCAATACTCTATAAAACTTTGTACAGCAGCATCTTTTTATACACCAAGTCGTCTTAGCGAGGAGCTATTATGTTCTTTTATATTGTAACTGCATACGTAAGGATTGTAGGGAGCTCAGTTTAGGCTTGGAAATATCTTATTTGATAGATCATCTGTCTCAGCAATTAACAAGCGAACATTAGTACATTCGCACCAAATGATAGAGAAAGCTACATTCTTCTAATCGTCAGTTACTGCCCTTTTTCAATGCACCATAGCATCTATTCAGTAAAAGTCATGGAATTGTGCAGAAGCCTTTGTCATGAACTCATGTCGATCGGACTATGAAGGTGCTCCTAGAATTTTCGTGCCTGATAGTTCACAGCAGACATCTTCCCTAATGGCTCTTTTCGTCTTCAACAGCGTTTATTCGTCTGTGATTTTCCCGTCAAAGAGCCCTGAACTTGTGTAGAAGCCCCGGATGCGAAGCTCGTTGCGATCAGCTGCGTTCTCCAGCTTTGTCAGCCATCCGTAAGCACACGACGCAACGACGGACTCCGCGATACCTCCGAGCAAAGCGGACTCTATGCACGAGAACGGAGGCGTCCACCGATGTCTGCCAGTGATCAACCGCCTTCAGCCATGGATGATACCGATCGCAGCTCCCGGTAAGCCGCAGATAGGGATCACTTGCAGTCGCTCACCAGTACCCGCTTTGATGCAGTCTGACATAGATCCAGTTTTGTGGCAGAATTTCGTTTGCGATTTTTGCTTTCTTGTTTAAAAAAAATACAAGATCATCATTTAAAGCGCTGCCTATTTGGAACATTGGACTCTTTATCGGGCTAGAGTGCTGACGTTAACTGCGCACGCGCGACTAATCGCAGTTCTGGTTCCTATAAGAACAGCATAAAGACAAATCTTATATAATCGTCAGAAGAGCGAGGCTAACATTGTTTCGAGCCCAAGTTTTGATGCTTTCAACATGTTAAAGGTGTACTCAGGTACTATAACATTTCTAAAGTAAAAATGTCCCTTAGAGGTCGATTACTCTTCGCCGCTCGCCTTCCTGTCTCACTTGGTTGCGTTGGAACTCGGCCACGCCTAATTTTTTTTGCATACGCACATAGTTGCTCCCCTAATTTCTGTTTAGTTATCCCTGCTTAGTCAAATCGCGGGAACTAACTTCATGAAAAACTCTTCTAACATACGCGATGACTAGTTTTCGTTAATTCTTGTTATCAAAAAATCCGCGCTGAAGAATGCCCATTCGGACGAGTTCCGAAGTAACCGTCTTACTTACCATTAGAGCACAAAATGGACTGCCTGATTGTTTCTAACAAAAAGATAGGTAAGTAGCAATGCAGCAAAATTGACCAGCTTTTTTCCTGGTTTAACGTGCAGATCAGGCATACTAGTAATATTAGACATTTTCAAAAATCTCGTCACAACAGGTTTCGCGCGATTTAAATATGTGAAGTCAACAGATACCGAGTAAGGCAGAAGTTGCTAAGGAAGTAGTTAGCACGGAAAAGTGCCCTTCTTCCGTGAAGGTCTTTTGGAAGAGTGACTACTTAAATAAACAAAAGCAGATCTTCTCACTTCCTTTATTTTCTGCTGAATTTTATTTATGCGCAGACATGGCGGTTGCGCAGAACACAGTGTTCTTTTTGAAATACTGGTAAAATGGGATTTGACTACGATTTTATGGTGCATTTGCTGCCCTTAGAGAGTCAGTTGTCTGCCCCTACTCAGTTCTCAAAACCCATGAGATTTTCAATTTTTGAAGGGAAAAAGTTTACTAGCTACGTACAAGCCCTTCATTAAGAACTACATCTAATCACGCCATTGCCAGTGCCACTATATTAATTTCTCTAATTTAACTTAATTTATTGACATGCAAGAGGCGTTCAAAAAACATACAAAACCATCCTGCGAATAGAATTGAAATTCCGGTCTAATAAATAAGCTGGAGCGAGGCAATGGCAGCGCTAGACGAGCAAAAAAAATAAGCGAGGGATATAAAACATCTGAGCCTGAAAGTTGAACTTCGCGAAACAAATCTTCTTGTTTCGACTTTTTTTCAAAAATTAATGTTTTGGAGTTGCGAGCCTCAAAGCGCTAACGTATCAAAAAGTGCCAGACTTCTTCCTTAATTACTACTACCACTTATTAGCTGTATTCAAACAGACTACAAAATAAATCACCATATCGAATCCTTGGGTTACGTACGTTGCGGTAAAGTTTTTAGATCAGCCTACCAGAGAATATTGTTTTTCACTTTTACTCTTGTTATCTCACTGTGGGCGTTCGGCAGACATTAAAAACGGATTTCCATTCGTATTGCTTACGAATCGGAAAAAAATGATAAGAAGACAAAAAAATGCAAAAGAATGCTACAACCATGTTTATGCTATACAGGGTGCGCATTAATTACCGGCACAGATGTACTGCAATGCCAAATGGCCATAGTGAAACGGATTTTCACAGTATCTTAAGGATGGTTTGCTAGGACCTCTTCAAAGATTAAGCCGCTAGTAGCATTCGGATTGTCTGCCATGTGGATGAAAAATCAAGTGAAGAGTCTCTTCAGTTCATTTGCTTGCGACACGCAGGTAGTTCTTGTTCCAAACAATTCTAGTTTTTCAGCAAAACAAATTGTGCGGGTATAGGACACTTCTTGCAATAGGTGATGCTTCGCCCTTTCGACTGGTATATAACATTCAGGAAAAGTCTGCAATATTGTAGAACTGCAGGGTTTTTTTTCTCATACGCACGAAATTCAGACGAATATTTTTGGGCGCTCGACACAGAGGAGCACTGAGTTATGCTACATTAGATAAACACACTTTCTCGTACTTCCATGATTTCTAGTTGGAAAATGTCTGTACACATCTTTTGGGGAAGTTTCACACGAAATCGTTTCATCGTCTTTATTCAGTGGCTCGCTAAGCAAGAAAATCTCCAGGCACACATGTGAACCACAAGGAATATTCAGATATCTCACCATTTCAACAGTTTCTTCTTCTCAAAATCGTACCTTGGAATAGTGAAGGGTTCCTTCTCTCTATCAAGCGTGAAAGCTTAAATTCATTGAGAATCGTTCTAATGAGTGTTAAGAAATATTGGACGGCCACTAGGCCGGTTACCCACTATGACAATGGGGTCCAAGACCGTCTCAACCTTCTTGTGTGTTCCTGTGGCAACTGATTCAAATATAGCTGGCTGTTTATTCTTCGGGAAGGTCATAGCAAAAAATCTGTTTATGAACTTGTTTGCGAGTCTGCTTCATTGCGTTTATTATATGCTGCGAAAAAAAAGCTGTGCAGGTAATTAATGCGCACCCTGTAGAAAGTGTAGTGTTTACAGCTTTCAACTATGTTGCGGGTACTGGTGAACGAGTGTATTCCGACTCTGGTTATGATTTGTGAATTAGTAAAGCTATTCAGAGATACTCTCATCGCCAATACATCCGAGGAAGATCTCCATCGGGGATCAGCTGTTCGAGGAGCGTCCTCCACGACCGGGAGAAATGATAAAAGAGGCGGTACAGATGGCCGTTTGGCCGGCCTTACCTAGGTAAAACTTGTGAGGCTTTCTCAGCGGATCACCCACAGCTCGTGACAGTGCTGCAACTGCGGCCAAGACACTTGCGCTCGTTGTTTTTCTGCGCAGCGCATGTGCTGCTGCGCTGCACTTGTTCGGGGTTAAGCACGATGCATCAGGCAGTCAGTCACCCAAATTACGCCAAATTAAACAATTGGATGATTGCTGTTGGCGTTTTCCGGATTCAAGCCGAAATTGCGCAACTCGCTCCTCTTCTGTGCGGCTTCGTACTGACCTCTCTACGTAGAAAGCCCTCTACTGACCATGGTTTCTGACGCGATGCGGGCGTATCGCCGCCCGAACGCGTTGAAGCTAATTTACTACAGCTACAGCTGGAAAAGACGTGACAGGTTAGTGCTGGGTGCAATTGCGAACATCGCGAATCGCTTTGCGTGTGGGCTTTGAATTTGCGTGAAGTAAATTTTTTTTCTAAGGGCAAGGCAAGACTAGACACAAAGCTTCATACGAAAAGCTTGCAGCATTCCGCTATTTTGGAGCAGCTACAGTTTCCATAGTTGCGCGCGTTTTGCCAGAAGTTTTGCGCCTTGTATGCACATTTTCGTAAGATGCGATTTTGTCATGTTCAGTTTTTGGAAATGCATGTTTTTGCCTTAGTACAGTATATTTGCTATTTCTCAGAACTAAGCGAGTTTTCATGCAAGAAATAGGATGTCGTCTGCTAATAAAATTTGGTTTTTGTGCGATATAATTTCACTGACCGGCTTGGGGCCGCTATGCGGCTTTCTCGTCTCTGCAATTTTTGGCCCCTCGTTCCTTTTGAGGCACGTTTATCCTCTGTTAACTCCTCTTTTTTAAGTCCCTTACATGAGGACGGTAAAACAATGCTGAATTCAGAGAGTTACCGACTATAGAGAAGTCCTTTACATTTTATTTCTACAGCTTCACAGTGACATTCTAACCCTGTTATTTTAAGCAATAGTATTTTCAAGGAGTGTACGGTAGCAGTTGAGAAATTTCGCCGACTACCTCTAATAGGGAAAATGCATTCGGTTGAAAATCATAGATTAACTGTATGCGAGCCTAAAATTATCTATAATTTCCTGCTTTGGGTTGTCGCTGTACTCCTGCGTTGAGAATCCCACCTATAATCGTTGTGGCTAGCCAGGAATGCACTCACTGATGGGGAAGAAGGGGGGGGGGGGCATAACCTAAATTCCTCCCAGGGAAGTATGGGCATTAATCATAATATTAAAAACAGTAAGCGACATCACACAGACGCCACCAACGACTGAAGAAATCAGCACTCCTTTGTCGTGGTGATCGCCAAGCACGTCCTAATCGGCACGTCCCAATATCACAGTCTTTGGCGATGGCCACTATACCTGCTATACTCGTCTGTATAAGTAGCCTGGGTGATTAGTGATCTAACTTGTGCCACATAGCTATAAATCTCCAGCACTACGCAAATATAGAGGAGTAGCAGCCGAAGTCAGTTCGGCTGTTCGCCTCCATAGCCTTCTAATGCCAGCGGAAGCTTTTTGAGTTAACAAATTATGGGCAGATGATGTGGTTACTGTTCCGTGTGCAATTCATTAGAGGCGGCCGAGTGTGTCTCATCACCTGACGACTGTTGCCCGTTGCATGCAATGAATTCAATTATTCTTGTATGGTTATTGAAGATGTCGTGCGGCGAATTCGCGTGCACTCGCTCTGCAGAGCGTGGCGCGTTGGGTTGGCGGTTCGGGTCTTCTCACTTCCTAAGCCTTCTAATCTCCTGTGGGCTTTTTCATTCTCGCCTTTTTCTGCCCATCCTATTTCATCTCGGTTCGCGGATAAACCGTCAAAGCAAGAAATGCCGTCTTTGCATGCGGAGCCAAATCGATAATTTCTCCATTCTTCTAAATGGTCTTCACTTCTCTTTCTGTTCACTGATTCGCTTTGGCATCTAGTTAGTCAGCAATTCATAAGTACTCCCCTCCTGGAGGTTTTGAATAGCTAATATTTGCGAGCGCTCAGATGTCTTCGAAATCCGCAGCTAATCGCTCGTTCGGGGCACTGATTCAGCACCATCTGATTCAGCGTTCGACGTCTTCCATCGGCTAACTGTACTGCGCGGCGTACTTTGCTGGGCTTTTCGTGAAAATATTATCTTAAGTGTGATCGGCAGCGCTCTTTTCTTCTTCCAGCGCCGAAACGTCCGCAGTGCAAGCCAAAGACGGCCATTCTTCAATGGCCATGTGGTATCATGGGACTCAGTTTACACGTTCTCCTACAGCGTTCGTACTTACCAGTCTGGATAAAACACTCCCAAAACGTCGCTCATTTCGACAGAGCTCTCTTCACGGCTCCATTAGCTGCGTATTCTGCGAAGCCTTCACCTTACTCAACTCCTATTCTTTGTTTCTGAAGATAATAGAGTGTCTATAAGCTCCTCAGAGATAATTCGAATCCTCAAATGGCGCATATCGGTGCCAAATTTGAAAGGGTCACATGAATAATGCGCAGATTACGCGTAGCCATAGCGTTTTGCTGCATTTTGGATGAGCTCAGCGCTTGTAGAGGAACCGTTTATTGTTTGCTAGGAAATTCTGCGTAATTACTCTTCTTATCCGTCTAATTATCGCTTTTCTCAAACATTTTTTTTTGCTATTAGTAACGAGTCTACCCGCTTGCCAAACTCAACTGTGAATTCATGGCTCTATAAATGAGGAAGTATAAGTGGTAAAAAAGTAAAGTAAAAAAGGAATAGAGGCTATAGGCCTGAAATGATTTATTTACATCTCTTGTAGCGTAAGATGTGCCCCATTTTCGATCAGTCATTTAGCCACGTTTTGCCGAAATATTGGAAGCTGCCAAACTCTGCACATCCGCTCAGCGATGCTCCTCTATAGTCATAGAGTTCAACTACATACTGAATTTTGGTGTTTTTCAAAAAATTAAAGCCATAAGAATAAAAACTCATGTTCTCGGTTTAAGGCTCACATCAGATCAATAGTCAAAATCGCCACAATTGCAATTTTATTTTGTATCTACATCTTCTGACATAGTTAGGCTATGACAAGTTAAGCGGACCACTTCAAGTTTGTCATATTGAGCATTACTTTTGCAGTTTGTCCCTAATTTTGCTCTCAGATGTACTGCGATCTTCAAACACTACATTGGAGACGACAAGCAAATCTGAAATTTTAAAGCCTTTTCTGTAATTTCCGCCTTCATCATTTTGACATCGTTTTTGGTACCCACAGATGGGAACACTAAAAATAAGAATTTGTGCTCTGACCAAGTGTAGGAGTACGTCCTGCATTGCTTCCGACATACCCAGAATCGTGCTTCTTCCGGCTGGAGGGCATTATTCATGCTCGCTCTAGTGCCTACTAGAGAACGTGCTCACACTGTTCTTAGCTCATTAGAGCGACTCTGCACTATAGTGGCTGAATACGGAGAATACGCACGTGCCGGCGAACGGCGTCCGACGCTCATTCACCCGCACTGTCGCTCGTGAAAAATTGAACCAGGAACGTCCGTCGGCTTCTAAACGACCGCTGCCATCGGCGGGTGAGCCGTCGTTTCGGCGGCTCATCTCATTTCAAGAGGATCCAGCACAATGTGTGTGTGGATTCAGATATGTGCCAGTTCTGGTTCCACATAGACGGCGTCACAGTGTTTTTCCGCAGTGTCGCTGTGAGGATTGGCAGTAGGCAAAGCTTTTGCCCTTTATAACAGATTGCTGATTGCCCTCCGATACTTTGTGGCTAACATGTCCAGTCCCAAAAGAAGTTCTTCTGCTTCCCAGTGGCTGCTCTGTGCGGTCGCATCCGTCGTTCCCGATATCCGTGTACATTACCGTTATTTTCAGACGCTAACCTCTCGTATAGACTTTGTTCTACGGTAGTTATTTCTAATTACTACATCTAACGCAATATGACGGAAACGGAAGGCAAGCGGAGTTTCTCCTTAGTTCGCTTATAGAGCATCCAGAGCGTATGTGTGACAGAGTTAATCTAGCCAAAGTGACGAGAGTTGGCAGCCCATCACTGTGGAAAATACGCTACCTTGTTGTTACCCAAATATGGTAGTACTGATGATGGGAGAGGAGAGGGAGGGCGTCGTTTATAAACCACAGAAGAGGGACCGATTTTTGAGTATTACTCATTATTTTAGGTAAATAAGCATTATTCAGTTGTTTTCAGCTTTTGAATGTTTTGTCTTTACTATGTTCACTCTTATTAGGCATAATGAAAAGCACAAGCTTAAAGAAGAAAAAGAAGCAGTAAAAATACACTGGTAATTTTCCAGCAGGAATAATTTTGCACGTTCTCGAACGAGGCAGTTTAATTTTTCCTCTTTTAAATTTCTTTTAATTGTATTCTATTATTTTTAGATTATTAGAGCATACTTTAGAAATTCTTTGGAGTGGAAATGTCTGCATAGGCACACATTTGGCGACTTAGCTGTGGTATTTTTATCTTTCTTAACCTTCTCTTTTCATCACTAACACTTTGTGACCATAATATCTGTGTATATATATAGCTCCTCTGCGTTTTATTTTTTTTTACATAAGAAGCTTGTTATATCCATTGTTCCTTATTGTTTTTGTAATGAGAAAAAAAGCGTGCCAATTACTGAGCAGAGTTTCTGCTGATCTTCCCCTTTTGGCTTGCAATTTTCATCCAGCTTATTGTTCTAGTTTCGGCAGCGCATCTATTAAATAAGTCTATTGATTTTCTTCAGACAAAAGTTAGAAAATTACTTCGCAACCAGTATTTTCGCCGTACCCAGTCATCTCTAGAAGAATTGTCCCTTTCCAACTCTCGATAAAATTTATGCGTTCGCTGCACCTGTCCGAAGCGTTCCGTAAATCCGCTAATGAGAGTAGCAGTAGCGATGGCTCCGCAGCTGCTGGCTGTCAACTCCCGGACGTACGACCGAAATCGCGCATTCACCGTCTGCCGTACCATAACACTCGGATTGGTGCAGATTCGGCGGCACTGTTCGTACCGTACCGCCGCCCACTCATTTTACGGTAGCGAGTGCGTGCGCGACTTCGGCAGACCCTTCGAGACTTTTCGAGTGAGCGAACGGTCCAGCGGTGACTGTGTGAGTGTGAAAGATGCTACGTAGCATGGCCATGTTCCCTCATGCTACTCCTGGGCGTGCATGTATATCCATTTCCATTTCTGGGCCTGGGCGCGTTGGCCGCGCTGTCTCTATCGATCGGTGTCCTCAGCATAGAAGTACTCCTAGCCTCACGCGCGGATCTGCCAACTTTTATTTCGATCCACATGGACCATCAACGCACAGCACTCGATCCGTAGGTGATCGAAGCAAGTCCAGAAAAATGTTAGGCATCGACCAGATCGCCAGGTCTCGTTCTACTATTACCTACACCTATCAGTGTTACTATACAGTTTTACCGTAGCTGAAAAACTCCTGTGTGCTTCTTTTTCGAGCATAAGATGTAGTTTAGAGAGAAGCACACGTATAGTATAAGACTCTTAGTTGAATTAGGACTTCACCGAAGACTAGTAAATGTCGAAGTGGAACTGTGAGCGTGTTCAGATTGGCAGCGGAGGAGGCTCGACGAGAACAGAAGACCGAATCCGGACCATTCGCTGTTCGCAAAACCACCCTCGCTTCGAACGCACCGGTAAAGGAGAAGGTCCGTTACCTTATAATTCTATTAAATTCTGATACTTTCGTTCTTGTTACCATATGATTTTCTTTTTTTTTCGTTTTTTTTCTATCTTTTAATATTAATCACTAATGCTATTAATCCTATTTTCGCTCTTGACTTTGCTTTGGATATTCTTCTGCTCTATTTTTTCGTTCCATTTTTCTCATAGCATGTTCATCTTCTTCGCACGTAATACCCATGCTTAGTGTTTTGCAAGAGAGTTACTCTTTGGGACGGTTCTTCAAGTCACCACAGAAACGTCAAAATTTCACTATTCTGCACCCGAAAGGATGGCGCGTAATCTTTTCTCTTCAACTGTTCCTGCCGAAGCACTGCCGAAAGCTAGTGCTCGCAAAAATCGGAAATTAATCGCAACTTTTCGGAAAGAAACGGTAGCAAATAGTCTCCATTATGAGGGACCGCGATATTTCTACTTTGGAATTCCTCTCCTCGCCTCACTAACCTATAATGGTGGCCATTTCTTATACTGTTGGAGCAGTATTTATAACCTCCCTCAGTCTGCAGTGATGCTTTGTCCAATTTTTCTTCTAAGCGTGTTTATCCTACTTTATTTCCACTGCTCCGCCTTCACTCCTTGTTTTTCTTTACCATAGACGAAATGTTCAGTTTTTGAAGGCTCAAACGTTTTCGAGTAGTGTTATGGAGTTTGTTTACCACACATAGCCGTCACAGATCCAAAAGCAATCCCTCATCCGACGAGTTTTTTGTCCTACTCGCCGCGAGAGCGAAACGAAAACCCAATTATTTTCGAATAATTGTGTAATTGCCTGACTCATCCTTGCCGCCTCTAACTAAGCGCATTGAGTCATTTCGAGGGAAGCGGCCGAGTCTGTTTCGCCTGCTGGCTATACGTTTCGGGATCGTTAACGACCTCGGGTTCTTTGTGCTCGAGCCGAAGCGAATTCGAGGACAATAGACGCCAGTGAGCACCTTGACGACAATAACCTTAAAGCAGGCTGATCGACTTTTGCTGCTACTCGAACGAGAACAAAACAGCTGGTCGCTTGCGAAATAACTCATTAATCGCCATTTGAAAATGCAGAGGCTACTCGTTTGAGCACGTAACCGCGAATTTAGGGCCCATCGTCTCTGTTCATCTTTTCTGAGGATAACTTCATCCGACGGAACGCGAAGGCGATAATAGAATGGGGCCCGTTCGAGTACTTCATCCTTCTTACGATTATAGGTAGGTACTGCAGTTGTCACGAGTTGGAAGGCGACTCGCCCGAAGACAGCGCTCCTAGTTGCGAATGCATTCGCTTCTGAATGTCTGACGACTCATTGCAGGAAACTGTGTCGTTCTGGCCATGGAACAACATCTTCCAAAAAACGACAAGAAGCCGCTTTCCGAACTGCTGGTGAGCGCGGTTGACTTCGACCGCTCATTTTCTCCCATAGAGCTAGGGGTTCAAACGAAATTCGATCTCATCGCATATGTGAAAAGTACATGGAAACGCAAGAAACATGAGAATCGCACAGCCCAGTGGTGCTCAATATTTCGTGAATAGCGGGAAAGCACGAGAGAATTTAACTCGAGCGGAAAGTTGCAGTGCATCTGTCACAGTCCTTAATCGCGTCATAATTTAGGAACGGACCGAGCCATATTTTATGGGTATTTTCTGCTTAGAATGTGTGCTGAAAATCATTGCTTTTGGTTTCATTGCTCACAAAGGATCGTACTTGCGATCTGGATGGAATATCATGGATTTTATAGTAGTAGTATCTGGGTAGGTTTTCATTCGTCACAGATTTGGCAGGCAGGTCTTTGCAGCTGGTTGAGGTGACGCATTGTTGGATTGTTGGCATCTCACAAATGCACATTTGACTTTTATTACTCGTTCGAATAAAGTCTCGGCGTTAACTTTTTTAAATATTTCAAGTAGACTCTCGAAAATTCGCAGCTGATACACTGAGCAGTCTTTGTTGTGAAGAATCACACTGAGTAATCCTTCATAACAGAGGCTTGTCCTAGGCGTTCAGTGCGATTCTCTGAAGTGCTGGATTACTTTGATGAAGTTCTCGGCAGCGCAGCTTCGCTGAGTTCAGAGTTAGTGCTGCGATTTTATCACATTAGACGGGAATGTTATTTCATATCAAATTAGTCGTCCAAGGAACCGAAGGAACTGCGTTAAGCTTCCACTAACGTCATTGCGGACTACTGTAAGATTAAACTTACGCGACTACTCACTGAACGGCAAAGCAGTTTAGCTAGTACAAACTGTTTTATAGAAAAAAAACCTATACACCCTAATAATCTGCCATCATGGTTGGACGGAACACTAAACAGGCGTTTGTGCAGCAGCTAAGAGACAGAACTAGGAAGTACATATACTTCGAAAATTTCCTCTGCAAGGGTAGTGTACAAGCAAGATTTGGTCTTTATTTTCATAGAACTGACGCTTTTGAGGTGCAAGCGAGTGGTTTGGTTACTCACAGTATATAACTTTTACTCTCAATCGTGCTTCTTCTTGAAACTATAATTTGTGCGTGTTTTAGTGATCACCAGTAAAAATTGCCAGTCATTATGTAAAGGTTACCATTATTATTTTCTTATTATTATTCGTTATTTCCAAAAATTGATTTACTTTCATTTCGTGGAAAGCCATAGAGTAAAGTAAAAAGAGATGTTATCGATCCCTCTAGTGCGTAGCCGTAAAAGATTTAATGTTGCACCGAAATTCCATCTGTGCATGAGGTATTGGGATTTGGCAATAGCACAGGCAATGGAGACTATATCCTCTGAAAAATTTTTATCCATATGTATTCAAACATTCAACCCTTTATAACACTGTTACACATGTGAACAAATACTGTAAATGCAGTGTTCCAGTAGGAAATACTCTGCTGCAGAAACCTGTCTGCCTCGTCTTCCATGACTCATTCGCAGCAAGACCTTGATTGCTTTAATTCAGAGTAGTAACTATGCTTCCTGTATCGCCAGCAGCGGCAGGAGGTGGTCCAACTCAGGTGGAAACGGTCGACTTGAGGACACTCCGAGCTGTACGAGTGCTGCGACCGCTGAAACTAGTGAGCGGCATACCCAGTGAGTTGTCCGCACTTTTCTGCAGAATTCGGGTAAAATTTGTTCGTGCATGGCTCTGCAGCTCCGTAGTTCTCGCACATAACTTCGTATACGTAATGACCACAGTGCGCGTTAATGTCGGGGAACAATTTCAACTCGGACCACCTAACGAGGTGCACCCGCTTCGCTTGAGCTGAGGCGACACCACTGCTCTGATTACGCAGTAAACCAGTCTCAAATGCGGTATTGATAAGCCCGAGCGTGGAATAAGTGAACATTGAAATCGTGCCATTCAAAGGTTCTCGGATAAGAAGTGCGAGACGCGGCCGAAGGGCTGTGACGTCGAAACGTATGGAAGAAGCAGAATCATGGCATCAAAATTCGTCTGCAAAAGTAAATACCTGTGAAATTTGATCGGTCCCTGGGAAGGTTTTCAAGAAATCCATTAGGCAAAGAGAAGAGTTTTGGAGAACTTTGATAGATTGTGGTTTGCCCTTCGTTCAATGGAGAAGCATGTGTGCTAGAAAATCTCACGAGGAACGAGACTCTGGTGTTTTACAACGGTGCGGCGAATTTAGCTTGTACACTTAACATGCCTGTACCTGCAGGTGTTTTCAGGAGTTCATTTCCTTCATTGCTTTTGCTTAATATAAAGAAAAAACTAGAGCAGCATTCTTCATATTCAAATAACGTTTTGCCTCCGCAACCGAATCGAAGCTTCGCAGCTAAAATGACTTGAGCTTTTTTGCCGAGCTCATCAGAAACTCTGAATCCAGCGGTACCGCAATTTGCATAACTTACCGTTTCAAGCAAGGACATCATTTCAAAAAGCTTAATCGGCTGGAAGCAGAATATTTGTGGATGCCAAACAAAAGCCGTTTCCTCAAGCCTTAAAAACTGCAAAAAAATTGTAAGGTATTCTTCCTCAGGCATTCCAAATGATCACACTCTTTGAAAGAAATCTCGTACATCAGCTGAAGCGCCCGAGCAGCAACAGTATTTGCTTTTAAGTTTTGCAAAGCTGAATATGTATGTATTTTATATGCATATATAGGCAGTGGAAACGTTTTCGCATTGGAAATCGTCAACCAAGTGTGAAGACAAAGTCAAAAAAGCGCAACAAAAAGTACAATATGAAAACGATTTGCTTTATATGAAGAGAAATGCTATGTAAAAATTCGGATGATACCTTCATT
The DNA here is from genome assembly GCA_000797555.1 of Oesophagostomum dentatum. Lineage (NCBI taxonomy): Eukaryota > Metazoa > Nematoda > Chromadorea > Rhabditida > Strongylidae > Oesophagostomum > Oesophagostomum dentatum. The sequence goes on along the minus strand of KN549203.1, from coordinate 103,795 downwards.
CAGTTTACTTGAAAAAAAGCGCACAAGTTTAATGCTGCATCTAAGTGGGGACGCCTAACTGAGTACAGAAGAATCTGCAAAGTAGTGTTTATTCTTTGTCGCATAGCGAGAGGTGCAGGGCCCATGCAAGAACAAAAACTGGGCTATTGTGAACAGAAGATGAAAAACGGGAACAACGAATATCAAAAGAAACTGGTAACCTCTTTGCGATTTTTGGAACACAATATACTTAACCGAACTGCGCACATCGTCCAGGCTTGCAAGTCGTCCTGAAGTCGATTCTTTGCGCCATGGCGCCGCTTCTCCAAATCGGCCTGTTGGTGCTGTTCGCCATCGTGATCTTCGCCATCATCGGGCTCGAGTTCTACTCGGGTGCCTTCCACTCGGCCTGCTACAACGAGCGGGGCGAAATCGAGAACGTCAGCGAAAAGCCATCACCGTGGTTAGTTGCTTTTACAAGCCTTAGGCTAAGGAGGAACGTCCAACTTCACCACAGAACTGTGTTCTCCTTCAGTACCAACAAGACGACCACCATGGGCGTCTACAACTGCGACGTCGAGGGGACCACCTGCCTCAATAAGTGGATAGGGCCAAATTATGGTGAGACTGTAGCTTAGTCTCTAATGCGAGGCTCCTAATCGGTGAATTAAAGGTATTACCTCATTTGACAACATCGCCTTCGCCATGATTACCGTTTTCCAATGCATTACTATGGAAGGATGGACGACAGTCATGTACTACGTGAGTTTTCTTCACTACTGCTTTATTTACATTGCTACTACCCACACAACTCTTTAAATGCAACACCCACGTAAAAATCGATATTGAGATTCTTGCATTTTTTGTACCCTAGCCACACGATTTGTCCAGAGCCAAAGTTAATAAGTACAAAAATTAAAACTCACCAAGAAAATGCCGAAAACGTGCTTGTCGTGCTTGTCCAAACTACCAGGGTGAGCGGACGAGTTATGTGGTCCGCTAAGGTAGACGCGCGAATCTGCCGGCAACTCCGCTCACCGTCTTAACTTGGACAAGCGGGGCAAGGACGTTTTCGGCATTTTCTGAATGACTTTTAATTTTTGTTCTTTTTATCTTTGATCTTGGGCAAATCGTATGGCTAGGGTGCAAAAAATGCAAAAATCTCAATATCGGATTTTTCCTGGGTGCTTCTTTTAAGACTAACTATGTATAATATGCTCTTGTTAAAATATCGAAGTAGTTTGTTATTTACAGACAAACGACTCGTTGGGAAGCACCTACAACTGGGCGTACTTCATTCCTCTGATCGTGCTCGGATCCTTCTTCATGCTGAACCTCGTTCTGGGAGTTTTGTCCGGGTGTGTACGCCTCATCCATTCATAAATATCAAAGCGGTATTCCCCACGGGATAAGCTTTAGCGGGCTATTGTGGCATGGGTAATGAAGAACGCGTTCACATCCCGGCACTAATGCGCACAAAAGGGGGTTTACGCAGCGATTTTCGCTTTGAATAGCAAGTGAATAGCAGAAGAGGATAGACGTAAATGGACTGATATTTCAGAGAGTTTGCAAAGGAAAGAGAAAGAGTGGAGAATCGGCGTGAATTTTTGAAACTCCGCCGACAACAGCAGATTGAACGAGAGCTGAACGGCTACCTCGAGTGGATCATGGCTGCAGAGGAAGTGATACTTAAAGAGGACCGAACCACCGAAGAGGAGAAGCAGGCCATTCTCGACGGTATGTTTCTAAAACTGAAATTTTGCTTTGCCGTTTTTTACCACCGCAAAAAAAATGTTGGAGCCGAGTGCTACTGTTCTAGACGGCATGAAAAAATGAAGGCCGTTTTTGTTGATTCGCCAAATTAACCATTTTTTAAAGATATCCGAATTTCCAAAACTATGTGACTCTTGCACAGTTTTTTTTCTTATTCTATTTCAAAAATATTCTTTAGCCTCTTCTTTTCCTTGATATTTTTCTTCTTCATTTGTGACTCTCAATTGAGTATTCTACCATGCATCACTTTGAAACTTCATTAACAATGCTGTTTTAGTAGCCCATTTTGATCGTCAACTCTTGTTTAACTAATGTCTGTTAAGCCGTCTAAATAAGACTCGATCACTTAGTCAATCGAAAAAACCTTGCAGTTATCCTTTTTGTTTGCAATATGAATCTCTTATGCTACATTCAAGATCGTGATCTTGAAAGTGCTTACTCTACTTCCTCAGTGAGGAACCCCAATGCAAAGTAGTTTGCCGTTATTGTAGAACACACGCATAAAAAACGACATTGCTATGTATTTTGTTCTCCATTGAACTTTTAAAAACTTTGAAGGTATGTTTAGTATATAACAATAAAAATGGACGTGAAATGGACTTCTTTCCAGGCTGCAACAGAAAAAGATCAGCAAATAATACCTAATATTTTAACTACTTTTAACCACTTGTATCACATCTCATAATAATCTAGATTTCGCATTCGGCTAAGTGTTCAGTTCGTCTTGATAATTGCAAAGAAGATAATTTGTAGTATAGTTATGCGCATAACGCACATTGTGACGTTTTTTCATGCGAACTCCCACTTTCTGTAGTAAATATGAGCAGTATTTTATATGAGGTCATAAAAAGCCATGCTATTTCCTTCAGAAAACTCAAGAGAATAAGCAAACACCGGCTGTTCGCACCGCTGTTTGCCCCTCATTTTCAAAAACTAAATGCATACCAAATGACTTCAAGAAATTTTGTGTATTACCGTACCTTATAAATTCTCATAAGACCTTCAATGGCCTCTATACCGCAGAAACTCAGCTTCGAGCAAAATTACTAAAATGCTTCCTCTCATTTTACACATTAGACTAAAAAGCTGCACAGATTCCTCTTCGTACAATAGCAGAACAGTCGTTCGTCAAATGAAGACAGCGAAAAATTTCGGAAGGGAACTTCCTTGCTGAAGTTCGAGGACTTTTAGACCGTCCTGCTTGAATCTTTCGATTTTCCGCAGAAACTTCTTTTGCTTTTTTGCACATCTTTCGTTAAAATGTTGGCATCTACTTTACATTTTGAACGAATCAGGGAAAAACGTAGGGATGACGTGATTTTGGATTTAGTATAAGGGAATTTTGTTGGAGAATGGCGAACTGACGAACTCCACAGACCAAACTGGAAGAGATAAGAGCATCGGCTGTTTTCTTCTCGATATTACAGCAGCAGTTTTTGGAGTTAAGATTTTCAAAGTTCATGGCCAACAGTCTAGCGAGAAATTGCCGCATGGGTCACCACTTATTCAAATGAAATTAGCTAACCAAGTTATATAATGGTATAAATAGCCACACTTTGGGCAACCGAACTGGATCAAAAATTTATACTTCTTGATGTAACGGAATTTCTGCGAACACGGTTCCCCTTCTTTCACATATAGTATCTTGACGCTAGGTCCACCGACATAGTAGAAGAACTAATCCTCAGCCTTCACATTACTTCATAGGGAGTTTGTGTCCTCTTGTAATGTGGCTCCCCTCTATGCATTACAGTCTTTTTTTTCTATTCTTTGCAGTCTTTACACTTTTCATTCATCCTGTGAATCGTCGCTGGCTAGCTTCCTGCCAAAAAAATAAAAAATCTATAGAACGGAAAAAAAGAAAACGAAATGTTTAAAGTTGTAATGCTTGCTAAGGCGTCAATTTTTGGATGGAGTTATTTGTTCTGCAGCAGAAAATTCTCGGCATTGGCACATTCTAGTACAAGATGCTTCGACGACAATATAGTGCCTTCTAAGATTAAGATTAATACATTTAAGGCAGCAAATGCGTCTCTTCTCAATACATCCGTTGTGCACTTGCACCTTGTTATGTCATGCTAGGTGCCACAATGCTGACAGCTCATTCCTTCTGCGATATTTCCCTTCCTCTCTTCAAACAGCCCTTGTCTTGACTGGCGATATTTTAGCTACTCACTTCACAAGATCTTCTATGGCATATTCAAAGACCTCAGCGTTTGCTCACCTAACCTAAAACTGCTAAATTCCACCAATTTTCCGCCATGTGGTTCCAACTAGGCCGATCCTCGCAGAAAAACTCACATAAAGCAATTGCAGTTGCCCGCTGCATTAGCGACTCCCATTATCGCCTAATCTTCAGGTCGGCGCCGAGCGGAGACGAAGAAGAAGATGAAGGAGGCGTCGAAGCAGCAGTCGACGGAGACCGAGGAGGACATGGAAGAGGAGGAGGAAGAGCTGGACGAGGAGCTCGACGACGAGGGAGGCGAGCCAGGAGAAGATTTCGGTAGATGCGCGAAGGCTATGCATGGCGTCCGCACATACTCGCACGCTCTCACGTTTGACAAAATGACGCATGCATAGCTATTCGTCACGGAACGGTATCGGAAGGCTGAATCAATCGATAAATCGATTTTCTCGCACGTGTGTCGCAGTCAGTGTGCGTTTCGCCTCTTGTCGCTCAGGGCAAGCCTGTCGAGTGGGCGGGGCTTATACACGTCTCTGCATGGTTTGGCATGGTTTGCTGTCTGTATGCACTGACTTAGGCGATTTTTATGCGTGACGATAGCGTTTCTGCAGCACTTGACTGTTTCCACCTGTATAACGCAGTTTACTAAATTTTCTTCTGTTCAGAGAGACGACGCCGTGGCTGTTATTATTGCATTTGTAAACGGATCCGCAAAGCAAGGTGGGCGAAGCGTTCTGACCTTCCTCGGACGGCCTGCAGCTCACATTTTGTGTTTCAGAATTCAAATTCGGGTAATAGTGAAGACGCAGATATTCTATTGGTCAGTAATCACGTTGGTCTTTCTGAATACCGCGTGCGTCGCATCCGAACACTACGGGCAGCCAGCGTGGCTTACTAAATTTTTACGTTAGTTCTTGTTTATTCTTTTACTTGTTCTAGTTCTAAGTAGGTGCCTGCTAGATTCCCAAGCGTCTACGAATCCCAATTTTTCCGTATTTTCGAATTTCGCATTTTGTGGAGCAGTCGCTTCTATAGCAGGGGTGAATCACACCACTGCGTGTGAAGAGCATAGCAAAAGTTTGCGGAGGCTAGTTCTTGTGCATTTCTGAGATGAAGCCTTTTTTAAGCATCTGCTTCAGAACCTCACCACTGCGTCCTTGTTCTATTAGTTGAGCAGCTGAGACAAGGCTCTGTTGTTCGGCGCACTCCTAGAAAACTAGTCAAGCTTTTGATGGGATATTATCATAATCTGGAGTAAAGAGATTGTGCCAAATTCATAGGTTTCGAAAGCAGAACTGGAATAAGAACATATAAATACGAAAACCTATAAACTTTTTAAACACCTACTCTAGTTGTGAATGATAAAGAAACATGATTAGTTCCATGCGCTAGCTCTCATCAGCATTAATAACTTGCTGTAAATTTACTTAAATTAACTAGTTAGTAAGTTCAATTAATTAGACTTATTTTATCGCGTCAAACCCAAGAACCTAGCTTCCAGTCTAACAGTAATTTAATTCCGATAATCTTGGATCCGACTTTTGTTTGCATGTAAATCTTCCTAGGACAGCATTATAGGTACAGTAAATAAAACTATAGTTTAAATTGTTATATAGGTTTTTAAAGGGTCTCGTTTTTTTTAACTAAAAGAAACGTCTATAGGTCGCTATCGATGATTCTTCCTGCTTTCATCTGGCTAGCAGCGTACCTAGTTTGCATGATGCTGGGCTGTAAATAGGCGTGATGTACTCATTTTGGGATTAACCGGTAAAAGATGAATGAATTGCACAGAGATTACTGCATTTTGGTGACGGTCTTGGAAAATTTTCTAACTGACTGCTCCTATGAGGACGTCTTTATGAAGACTTCCCATTTCTCGCCAAATTAGTTGAAGCACTAGTTAACGCGTCTTCTTTTCAGAGTATGCTGAATACGTTTTCCTAGGAATTTTCATAATGGAGGTGTTGCTCAAATTGTTTGCCATGGGTACTCGCGCTTATTTTGCATCAAAGGTGAGGTTCAACCCAGTTTTGTCGGGAACTTTTCGCAGTGCTTCATTTTCAGTTTAATCGCTTCGACTGTATTGTCATTGTTGGTTCTGCCTTCGAAGTCATCTGGGCCGAGGTGAAGGGCGGCTCGTTCGGTATCTCCGTGCTGCGTGCGCTGCGGTTGCTCAGGATATTCAAGCTAACATCGTGAGTTATTATATCAGTGTACTGTATATTAGTGAGTTGTAGCATTAACTGCTAGAAGCAGTTTCCTTAGTTCTCAGTGGTAAATTCCATGGAAGAGCGCTTGCAGGAATCAAAGCCAAATCAGCACAGTACTGGCAAGCACCTTTCAGTTGCCTTTCCATGCATCGCTTTTTAAAAACTTGTGATAACACACAACATATTAAGAAAAACTCTGCTTGGTTGGAATAAGCATATTAGACATGTTCGCTGGAGTACTCCTTCGAACCGAGCTGTTGTCAAATCTAGCGAGATTGCGCCGTACTCGCGTAAACCAATACATACCGATTCTTCTTTTTTCTTTCAACTCACAGTTTAGATAGCTCTCTTTGCTGCTTTCGAAGTATTTTTCCAGTTTTGTTCGTCTTTAATTAATTGGCGTGAATGCTTGGGAAAACCGCAAAATTTCTTTTGGCGATTGTCCGAACCTTTACCATCATAGCAGTTTAATTTCCTACGAGGCCTTCTTCAGTTTTATTTTCCTTAGAAGCCGTCCACTATATAGAAAAGCACATTGCGGTTGACCGCTTACTTCTTTTTACAGGTACTGGGTCTCCCTACGCAATCTGGTCCGCTCACTGATGAATTCGATGCGAAGTATCATTTCGCTGTTGTTTCTGCTGTTCCTGTTCATTCTCATCTTTGCGCTTCTTGGAATGCAGCTTTTCGGAGGAAAGTAAGTTACTGAAGTAGTTTCGTTCGAAAATCAGTCTTTACACCTCCCTACGTCCACTGAGAAAGGGCAAAGCTGACAACATCTGACCATCTCGGTACCACCTCCCCCTTCAAATGCTTTAAGGGTAAACATGTTTCCCATTTTGAAAATATTTGTTAGAAGCATATAGACTTACCGCCCGTAAATATCTGTACGTTTCCAAACGTGCACTTCCGTCTACAGAGACATTAGCCTTGAGCTGCTTTTTCTAAACCTCACTCGAGGATATGCTTCGGAAGAGTGCATCTGACCTCACAAAACAAATGTTATTCGCCAAGATGATTTTATTTTGTCAGCGTCGAAACGATTTCTTCAGGTTCAACTTCCCCACCATGCATCCTTACACTCACTTCGACACATTTCCGGTTGCCTTGATTACGGTATTTCAGGTAGGCTCTTTTTCCATAATTCTTCTGCTAATCTCGTTTGGTGATTTCTGCGGGGAAGGGGGAGCTGTTTTATCGTGGCATGGTCTGATTCAGAAAAACGCTGTACGAGCGAATAAACAGCTATACTACCGACTAAGCGGAGATTTTTCTGAACGAGAAAGCCGGAGAAATAACAGTTTTGCCTTGTGTTACCGGTTTAGGTTTACTACAATTTTTTAAACTTTCTTTTACTAGGTTTTTTCACTAGGTTTACTATAGAGATTCTCCGCCGTAAGACAAAAACAATAGGTCTGATATACAGTACCGCTCACGGAATGGTGAAAATTGACCGTCGCTCTGACAAGCGACGGTCGCAAGCGTCACCTCGCTGAAAATACTTGGAATCTTCTGGAATTTTGCTGCAACTGCTATATGCTGCTCCCAGTACCGATGATACATCCAATCGTCCGAGTTTTATACAGAAATCACGTTCGGGAAGCCTGTTTCAGTCAAGTTCATAGCGAAAAGTTGCGC
>KN549203.1:70077-95910 GCA_000797555.1 Oesophagostomum dentatum | reverse complement strand
TGTGGTAAATTGTGGTAAATTGTGGTAAATTTTTATAGATTTCATTCTGTAGAATCGCATGGTATGGCTCAGACACAGTTTTAGGGAATTTTAAAGGAATTTCACCGAAGCGACGCTTGCGACGGTCGATTTTCACCATTCCATGAGCGGTATTGTACTGCATTTCACTAGCTCTTCTTCTTTGCGATATTTTCTTGTCTATTTTCAGAATTGTTTGCCATGTATTAGGAAGCAAAAGACAATGAAAGTAAAAGCAATAGCACAGAATGAGGATTCTTTTCTGTTGTAGGAACTTTAGCACTTTCGCTGACCCTACTTTTCTGCAACGCTCGTTAACATTTCTCACTGACTGAGATACCGTAAGTTGCCGTTAAAATGGAAAAATATTAAGCTTAGGAGTCTTCTTGTTCCTATTCATTTCGATATTACAATATTTGACCCATTCCGAACAACCGTAAGGAATCCTGACGACGCTTTCCTCTTTGAAAATCACAAAATCGCTGGCTTTTTTTTTATAAATGGAGTGAATTCTTGTACTTTTTTTTATTTGAAGTAGGTTTTTGTTCAGTCTAATACCACCCTTTTCTCTGTCAAACATATTGATTTATACTGTGTTTCTGCAGATTTTGACGGGTGAAGACTGGAATGAAGTGATGTATCTGGCAATAGAAGCACAGGGTGGAATATACGGTGGAGGAATGGTGTACTGTATCTATTTCATTGTTCTCGTACTCTTCGGAAACTGTAGGATTTTACTGATATGCTTGTTCTTACTGCAAGCTTAAGCGTTCCTCTCTAGACACCCTGCTGAATGTGTTCTTGGCTATCGCCGTCGACAACTTGGCGAATGCTCAGGAGCTTACAGCAGCTGAAGAAGCTGATGAGAAGGCAAATGAGATGGATGACAGTGAGGAGGAGGAGCCGGTAGGTTATAATACCTTCTGAATAACTTTCTGAGTTTTGCGGCTTGACAACTTCAGGACATCCGTCCTGATCACTTATTTGTGCCCTGAAAATCCACTAAATATGTATTAATAGGAATCAACCGTAGATATTAAAAGCTCATACATTTAAACTCTGTAAACACGTTGGGACTTGGACAACATATATTCACCTTTCTATAATAGTTACAATTTGATAACCCACTTATTTTTCAACTGTCACAAAAATTTCAATTTCTTATTACTAGGAAGGGCGGGGGCCTGATCTCTCCCAGTATAGCAGTAACTCTTTCTCTCTGACGACCTAGCATTCAGTTGACCTGTTCTAGATACGCTTAGGGTGTGAAATATACCCTAAGTGCTGGATTGTTTACCTGCGATTAAGGGGTTAATTTCAAGCTGATACACATAGATAATTGTCCAGTTCAGAAAGCATCTCACTGAACTATATGCATCATATAAAGCGTTGAAACACAGAGGTACATATAATGTTATATAGAAAAGATTTTCTCCGTGAAATCTTACTGGAATGGGAGGAGCCAGGCCCACTTACTCAATTTAAGTCAGCTTTAAATTTCTGTGAAAGCTGGAAAAAGTATGGCTAAGCAAACCGTAATTAAAGGGGACTATGTTAAGTTCCATCCGCGAATTCGGCTATTTATTCGACATTTTGCTATTCATAGCTTCTTGACTGGAGAAATTCTTCAGAAATATTAACTTTTTCAGGACGGCGACCACTGTGCCATAGATATGGATGGAAATGATCAGGACGATGGTGAGTCTTTCACATGCTCGCAAATGAGAGAAGTCTAGCCTTTTCTCTAGTAGTCGCATCCAGTAATGAGCCTCTGTTCCAGATGAGGAGTGCGAAGAAGAAGAGTCACCCTTCGGTGGTCCAAGACCAATGGTTCCTTACACATCCATGTTCTTTTTGTCGCCATCAAATCCGTACGTTTCAATATTGTCCACCAACTACGTTACGGAGGAGTCTGCTATTGTTATTGGTTTAGATTGCGAGTACTGGTTCACAGCATAGTTTGTACCAAATACTTCGAAATGATGGTAATGGGTGTCATCTGTTTGTCCTCCATCTCCTTGGCAGCTGAAGATCCTGTCGATGAAGACAATGCAAGGTAGGTAATTGTCTAAGTCACTTAGAGCTAGTACAGCTGCAATAAAGCAAAACCCATATCGAAGTGATTTTAGGAACAAGGTCCTCCAATACATGGATTACTGTTTCACCGGAGTGTTTGCTTGTGAGATGTTGCTGAAGGTCAGTTTCAGAAATATTCCGTTTAAATGCATTTTTGGTACTTTACATTTTGCTGATTCTTTCTATGCCCTCTAATCCCAAATCGTTTCAGTTGATCGATCAAGGCATAATACTTCATCCTGGGTCGTACTGCCGTGATTTTTGGAATATCCTGGATGGAGTTGTCGTGACCTGCGCACTGGTTGCGTTCGGATTCGCGTAAGTTTTTACTTTTTCTCAGAAGGAACTTCTGGAGGGCTAGTCTTCGATCATCGTTATATCAGCGCTTTTCGTCTGCAGGCAGCTTGTCTTTCTTTGTGTAGATCTTCCGTGTTAATTAGTAAAATTAAATTAAATATGTTTATTTCGCGTTATAGTAAGGTTTAGGACTTGATGTCAAAAGAGAGTCAACCTTTAAGAAAACTACACTAAAATTTCAACTGTATCTCTTCTTCTCACTCTTTTTTGAATATGTGATCAGAAAATATCCCTTCTCCAGTTGTTTGAAATTACGTTACGATTTCTAATAAAAATTGCCGTCTCTTCCTCACAGATGTTGATTTTATCATTAACTAACTGCTCTCGCTGTCTCTTTAGTCAGTCCATGCACGCCTAAGACACGTTCAGATGGCGTCCAATTTGTATTGAGAAAAAATTCGTACTTCTTTATTACCCGACATGTGAATATCCAGAACACGTCCCGGATATATATCCGCTAGTACCTCAATATCATGTCCAAGCCTTATAGGAAATAACTGGAACTTTCTGTGTGTTCCTTCTCTATATGCATGTCCTATTTTCTCTCCCTATTTTCCATCAACTCAGCTCCATCATTGCGAGAGACAGCTTGCATAGAAGTTCTTGAAAGTCTCAGTGTTAATTAGCAGATTACCCTGCTCAACTATCTAAAACAACTCGATTGAATGCTGCAGATTTTCAGGGATCAAGGAAACAAGTAGGTTTCTATAATCTGAGAATTAATCATCAACGCACCTCAACTCAGTCTAACTGGAGCTTTTGCGATCTTTTCTAAATAAAAACCACAACTATTATGGTGGCCAGCAGAAACTGGTGTTTCGTGCACGCGTGCATCCTCTCCTCTTCACTGCATTTTATCTAAGCTTCACTTGGGAACCCTTTATGTGTCCTTTCTTTTTAATTTAAGCCAGTTTTCTAAAGCACTGCCTTCTTATGGTAAACACACGTCATAAATTTGATGCAGTAAAGTGTGCTTTATCACCCCACACTGGGATTCCTAATTGGTACTTCTAAAGTCAGAGCGCACTTTCAGTGGCACCGAAGGATCAGCAGGAAAGAACTTGAACACTATCAAATCACTGAGAGTGCTTCGAGTGTTGAGGCCTCTGAAGACCATCAAGAGGATCCCGAAACTGAAGGTGCTCCGAGCAGTTCTGAATGTGGTGCAAATTATGAGCGCTTCTACTTCAGGCAGTGTTCGACTGCGTTGTCAACTCGCTGAAGAACGTGTTCAACATCCTGATCGTCTACTTCTTGTTCCAGTTCATTTTCGGTGTAATCGCAGTGCAGGTATGTATATGTTAGACATAAACGACAGTACAGCACCGTCGGTGCCGCCTTTAAAATGTCGCATCGGGAACGCCGCTTCGTCGTAACGTAGTTCCTAGGCCGAAAATAAGAGAAAAATTATACCGTTGAAATCAGCGTGCGTGATTCCATCTTATGGATACTTCAGATCTATAAATATGCTCAGAACAATCGATATTTTGCCAACATTACGTCTAAATAGGGTGACCTCGGAGGTGGCAACTCAGATTCCGCGCTGACCTCTGCTAGACATAAAACATGTTATATCTGGCCAGTACTTTGTGGATTTTTAATGTCAAAATGTATTTGGATAGACCAAAACACGCTAATTTCAAATCTATGAAAATTTTTGTTATTACTTGATTATGAACGAAGTTACGGTGATGCGGCGCTTCCATCGCGACATTGCGTCTATTTCGGATTTTAAAGAGGGCACTGACGGTACTGTAGAATGATTAGATTTTTGCAACCACTATATTATCCGATTCTTCAGTAAGGCGCAGACTTAATTTTCTAGTTTATTTTTTTTGTTTCACTTAATATATGGGCGCTACATAGCAAACATGTCTTAGATACTCAGTCACAACAGAAATGAGTAATCAAAAAACAGCGCTAAAATGATTTTGAGAACGACTCTTTTTGGCTGCGAGCCTTCTTCCTCCTCAGTTTCTTGATGGCTCTTGCTCTTCTGGAAAGTGGCGTTCGACAGATATGGCTCAAAAATGTTATTGGAATTTACAAAATATTTGATAAGATGAGAAAACTAATCTGCTATAGCAAAACAGCAATAATCAGTAACAGTATAATCACTTTGCAGTGCCGCAACCTCATAGAAATTCACAAAACAAAGTGCTTTCTTACACTAAGCTAGCCAAGAATTCGAAAATACTGTAGCACCTTAAAGTATTATGCGGTTAAAAAAGGCGCTAAATTTGCCTACGTCTTTTACACAACTTCCTACTGATTTACAAACATTATATTGTGTCTCGTTTTTTTTACCGCGAAATATTTTAAAAATATTAAAAAGCAGTTCTGAGCTGATTATAGTGCTAGCTTACGCTCTGATTTCGAAGTCTTAGCCAGAATTTTTTTCTCAAAAGCCTTCTGCCAAATATTTGATGTTCCTCAAAATAAATTGTTTCTTTGCATACACAGTTGAGCGTACCACACATCTGACTCTATTTAGCTGTTCAATGGCAAGTTCTTCTACTGCACCGATAAGACGAAGCGATTTGCCTACCAGTGCCATGGGCAGTTCTTCATCTTTGACAACCAGGTGGGCTGCCCTGTCTACTTCTATTGGCCGTTGCTGTCACTGGCTGCTTCAGAACGAGCCGCCTCGAGTGGAGCAGCGCGAGTGGAGACTGCGCCCGTTCAACTACGACAACACCATCAACGCGATGCTCACGCTGTTCGTCGTGACGACGGGCGAGGGCTGGCCGGGCATTCGCCAAAACTCCATGGACACCACCTTCGAGGACCAGGGTCCGAGTCCCTTCTATCGAGTCGAGGTAGCGACCCGAAGTTTTGCTTTGCGAGTAAATCTGCCTAATGAATCAAACCTTCAGGTAGCCCTGTTCTACGTGATGTTCTTCATTGTGTTCCCGTTCTTCTTCGTCAACATCTTCGTCGCTTTGATTATCATCACGTTCCAAGAACAGGTAAGTCGAATGAGAAAACTCTGAGATCCCCGTGACTATGACTACTCAAATTCAGGGCGAAGCTGAGCTGTCCGAAGGAGATCTCGATAAGAACCAGGTAAATCATTCTTTAAAAAATTAAAGCCACATCACGCAGACATGTTTTTCTTCAGAAGCAGTGCATTGACTTCGCTTTGAACGCCAGGCCACGGTCGCTGTTCATGCCCGAGGATAAGAACTCGATAAAGTACCGCATCTGGAGACTTGTTACCTCGGCACCGTTCGAGTATTTCATCATGGCTATGATTTGTTGTAACACCATTATTCTTATGATGAAATTCCACGGAAACTCGGACTTTTACGAAAAGGTTTTAAGGTGAGATTTCTTCGTAAAAGGCCATATACCTTTCTTCAAATAATTGCTCGCAGGTGAGCAATTCTCAGCTCCATAGCACTTCTACACCTTTAAAATGAAACATGGCCTAAAATTTTCTACCTGTGCAAGACACAGTTCATCTAAAACTTTATTTGATTAAGTGCTGCTGCAATTGTCTGCTGCGCTCACTTTAACATTCTCGCAAAGACATGTGTTTAGCATTTTTAAGCCATGAAATGCTATTTTTGAAATTATTAGAAATAGAACTCCACATCTGAGGAAGGCCACTAGAGGAACCTATGATTTTCGTTGTATTTAGTTACGTCAAAAGCGGAAAGATCTATAGTGAAATGTGAATAAATTCCATGCTATCCTGGACTCCAAGTTTCATGTTTAGCAGAACTAATCACCAATTTTTAGGCTCTTCAACACCGCGCTTACAGCAGTATTCACAGTGGAGAGTATCCTCAAGATCTTGGCATTTGGAGTCAGAGTATGTGGTTTTGGTTTGCATGTGATGTAGTAAATGGTACCCTAAGAGATGTTTTGAAGAATTACTTCCGCGATGGCTGGAACAGATTCGATTTTGTGACGGTTGTGGGTTCGATCACTGACGCGCTTGTAACAGAGTTTGGAGGTGAGCTTTTCCGGGTAATTTTCCTTGCAGAATAGCTTGAGCCTCCCTAACTCTGTAGGTCACTTCGTTTCGCTCGGTTTCCTGCGTCTATTCCGTGCAGCCAGGCTCATCAGGCTGCTACAGCAAGGTTACACCATCAGGATCTTGCTGTGGACTTTCGTCCAGAGTTTCAAGGTATACGATTACCGCTACTTCCCTATTTTTGCATATTTTCATGGTGAATGCTAGAGTTTCTTGAGCCAGTAATGCCGTTTTCTGGTTCTGGTTCTTGTAACACTGTAACTAAAGAGTAAACGTTCAGGCGCTGCCGTACGTCTGTCTGCTGATCGGCATGCTTTTCTTCATCTATGCTATCGTTGGAATGCAGGTTTGCTGGCACTATTCCAGATGAGAGAACTCCGTATGCCGTTACTTTTTTTCAGGTGTTCGGTAATATCTGGCTGAACGCTGCAACGGAAATTAACCGTCACAACAATTTCCAGTCGTTCTTCAACTCCGTAATACTTCTGTTCCGGTAAGGAAAGTTTTTGCAAATTTCACGTCAAGTTCTGCCCACTGCAACTGCTCGACTGCAGGTGTGCCACTGGCGAAGGATGGCAGGACATAATGATGGCGTGCGGGGCGCAAAAAGACTGCGCTCGAGCGGGCTCCGATGAGATCAACTATGATAAAGTGAGCCGTTTTTTTTCACATATTCTTAAGACTTCTGCCTCCAAAGCCGTCGTTGGAAAAGTTTTTAGTTTTCATCGAAGTGGGCTGTACTTCCATCTGGGTTCTGCCCTGAGGGTTCAATAAATTGAGGGTGCCTCTAAGCCGTAGCCGTTATTATTTCTGTGATATTACTCCGTAGTAAAGTTTAGTAAAGTTAATTCAGCTAAGATGGTGATAAATGAGTGTTCCGCTGAAAGTCGGCCACCTCATCTGAATTAAACTGGCGCTCCCTAATATAAGATAACAAGCTCGGCTGACAGATGAAATCCTTGGCTAGGATTAGGAAAGACCACCTGCCGTTATTCAGCCAAAACTCAGCCGGAACCCATCAAAAGGCTCAGCTTGAGTTGAACAGCCGAAAAGCATGCACGTTAAGAGGCGCAGATGGAGCTCGGCTGAATTTTTTAGGGATGGTCATGAGCAACTTATGAAAGTTTCAGATAGTGCAAAATGGTTTCAGGTAAGTAACATGAAGGAATCATTGTTAGAGCGCGATTCTTAACACTGGCACGTAGGAACGGCATGAGATGTTGTGATTCTGCGAAGGAGAACGGAAATCATGGTCAATATATTGTTGAAGCGCATTTTTTTTTTCATGATGAGCTGAGAGTTAGTTTTGGCTAAGAGGAAGGTCTACGAAGGAAGTTATGGTCCACTATTGATCTGCTGCTCAGCCGCCACCCGCCGCTTTGATTTAGAAAAAGTCAAATGTTTCCTCATTATAAATCATCATCATCTTCAAGAAAACAACTGCTGATTTGGAGCTGATTTTTGCATCTTTATAGTTCAAACATCAAGAACTAGTGAAACAACTTTAAAGAATTTTAAACAGCTTTTATACGGCGATCAGCTGAATATCCTCGAAAAGGAGTGGGCGTCGCAACGGTTCGGCTAACGGTTTCTTCATCGGACTTCTGCTGAAAAACTTGCCACTGGCCGTTATCGCAGTCTGCAGTACTTTACGAATACCATTGGGCTAATCAGAAGTTTGCTCTGTCAGTACAGCGAGTTAGCGATCACTTTAATTCCTGAGACTTATTTGTAACTAATGAGGAGGATAAGAGTAGTTTATAACAAAATTTGGCGAAAATAAACGCATATACCGAGCTAAGTGGGACTTCTGAAGACATTGCATGATACAGTTCTGAAGCCTATTTTAGCAAACTTTTTTTTCAGGGCCAGACCTGTGGCAGTAACGTCAGCTATGCATACTTTACCTCCTTTGTTTTTCTTTCGTCCTTCCTCATGCTGAATCTGTTCGTTGCCGTCATCATGGACAACTTCGACTACCTAACCAGAGATTCGTCTATCCTCGGTCCTCACCATCTGGACGAGTTTATTCGAGTCTGGGCTGACTACGATCCCGCAGCAACGTAAGCAGCGTTCTGTCGTTCACAAATTTCTCCTTCTTATGTAAGGATTTCAGCGGCCGAATCCACTACACGGACATGTACGATATGTTGCGTAACATCACACCTCCTGTCGGATTCGGTAGGAAGTGTCCCTATCGGTTGGCGTACAAACACCTCGTTCGAATGAACATGCCGGTGGCCGAAGACGGCACTGTCCACTTCACAACCACCCTGTTTGCTCTTATTCGGGAGAGTCTCAGCATCAAAATGCGACCGGGTAACTATTCCATTTTTGTGCACTAGGGCCCTTTGCCATCTAAAGCTGAATTATCTGCCTTCTAAAAGCTGGTGTTTAGTCGAGGAAATGGACGAAGCTGACGAAGAGTTGAGGCAGACGCTGAAGAAGATTTGGCCTCTGAAGGCGAAGAAGAACATGATCGACTTGGTCGTTCCGCCGAACCACGGTACATTTACGCACCTTTAGCATGTTCGGGTCGTTGATGGATGCGAGTCTTGGCTAATCACGTATCTTTTTGAGGTTGAAACATATGGACCAAGACGAAAATTTTTAAAAAAAATCCATCTACATCAGCTCAATGTTTGCTTGGTTTGTTCTGCGACATTGCAAATCTAATTCATAGCTGCGGATCCCATTTGCTGAATTCCTGATTTGAGCACGCAAAGCACCGGGGCTTTGTCCATCAACACTGTTATTTATCTTTTTTTTTTAAATATCTCATCAGTCTTTTTTTCAGAGCTTTGTTTCCAAAAACTGACGGTAGGCAAGATTTATGCCGGTTTGCTGATCCTAGAGAACTACAGAGCTAAGAAGAGTGGAACTGAGGTTTGTGCAATTTTTACACGTTACTTGCTTGTAGTCAGCTTCACCTGTCAGCTCAAATATTTGAGTGTATAATGTTCACTAACGAATTTAGTCTGCTTTAATATGAATAGCATACGCAATCGGTTATCCGCGGAGAATTAGCTACATTTTGTTATTTCATGACTCTCACTATATAGCTGTAATACGTAATTTCAATTCCGTATTCTTATCGCTCTCATTTTTTGAGTTCATTATTTTGCTTCAAGACGTTATCTTGAGAGTAGGATAGTAAAAAAATAGTAAAACTTGACAAAAAGCTCAAAATGAAAAGATGAAGGAAAGATGCGTTCGTTTTTAATGGCGTAACGTAACATCACCTTCAGAAGAAGTCATCTAAAACTTACCTTGATTATAAGCTCAGAGAATTTTTCTTGTAAGATGCTGATTTTGAGTATTATAAAGACAAAATATTTTGTACCCTGATTCCAAATCGGCAGTGTACAAGCTTTATTCATGTTTACCTCGATGGGATGTTTTGCGAGCCCTGAATTCATAAACAGGTCTTCCAATGTGTTTAGTAGATACAAGTGAACTTCAGCTGGAGCTGCGCAAGCGCGAGCGCACGGCGCTTCTGCTGCTTCGACGCCGAAACGCCATGTTCAAGTGGGCAGACTCGGGCTCCAGCACCGAGCAGCAGCTCCAGGAGATGCTCCAGCAGCAGCAGCAGGTTGCTCTGCTCGGGCCTGAAGATCTCGTGGTTTTCCTGCATTCCGCCCCAGACTGCTTCCCCTTACGCCGCCTGCTCCTGCTCCTGCTCCCCCGTTTTCGCCCTTTCTGCGATTTCTGTCATGCTCTTCAAGACCTATGGTAAATGCTTTGTGAGCCGTAGGTTTTTCAGATCGGCGGAGGAGGTCTCTTTGGCGGAGGTCTTCGTGGAATAGTGGCCGCTGCCAAGGCTGCCGGAGGTGTCAACCATATGACACCACAGGTCGATGAAACGAGTCAGCTGATTCCGAACCACACTCCACATGCGAACAGCATTTCAGCGCAGGTAAGGGTCCACTTTTTGGATCTTGGATTTGTGTCAAGTGTCCCTTCCAGCGACCGTACACGCTTTACACTCCGCTCGAAGATGCCCCGAAGTCGAACAAGAGCAGCGAAGCCGGCGACGAAACACCAACGCGGTATTCTCCTCCACAAGAAGTGTACGTTCATTGTTTTTTTCAGTTCTCTCTCATAACTCAGCACTTTCTTAAGAACATTTTGTGTATTTTTTCCCAGTTGTGATTCTTCAAATCAGGGATACGGCGGGAAGAGTTACTTGTATATGTATTTTTTCATCTGCTGAGATATTATACAGGAACAATTCCTCTGTTATACGGTTTCTCCTTCATGAGTTCACATCTCGTCCATTCACTTGCAAAAATCATCCTCAAAAAGAGGGTTGTATCTGAATTTCGCACATCGGCATTAATATTTGTTGGAGTTTTTGTCTTAAGCTGGGAATCACGCATGTCGAGACATAGCCTATTTCGCGAACTAAGACGAGTGAGGTGGGCGTGGCCACCAAACTGTTCAAAATTAAGTTGATTTTCAGCAATTTAACCAGTTTGGGCACGTGCGATGTTCCGCCGCGTGCATGGTCCCGCTTATATGACTCGGCTTGGCGAAAAAAAAGGTTATGGATAAGTTGAAATAACCCAACCTTTTCCTGGTAGCAGGAACCCATTATTTTCCTATGCATTATAGCAAAATTTTTTAAAAAATAATCTTCCACTATCAAATCTTCAAAACTGGGCGAGGTGGAGGCGGGACCAGCGCAAGTAAAGAAAGATATGAGTTTTTTGATAGTCGCAAGAACAAGAGGTTAGAATAGAATAACTGTCAGAGTAGTACGCACTGAGGAGCCAAGTGGAATTTATCTACGAAGTATTTTCTTAGCAGTCACCTTTACTGAGAATCCCGCAAAAATTTCCGCGTTTTGCTGCTTTTACTGCACAGTCGTGCTTCCTAAGTGGTGAAGACTAGGGATCAGGCTTCTGGCTTGTGGCCTGTGGGCCTTCTTATTCGAGCTGATTCCAGGCCGAAGGCGGCGACGGCTGGCCGTCGCATCTCGGACATGTTCTCGCGGATCCGCCGCGGAGCCGGCGCCGTGGCCCACGACCCCCCACAGGTGCGTCCTGAAATTCTTCGAGTAAGCTTTACACCTTTTAGTATGTTTTCGTGCACGTATCTAACTCTGCTTCATTTTTCTGTCTATTTCTTAAAGTGTGTATCAATGGATTTTTGTTCCATGCTAAATATACACATGACACACAGCGTCTTTAAAAAACAGACAACTTAAGAAGCGCAGAGAGCCGAAAAAATGCTGTAAAAGACAAATAAAAAGTAAATCTGGGCATCCACCGGTGCACACTACGCTATTTCGTTTCTAGCAGTATGCACCACGTTTCAACTACTATCGTGAGAGGTCTTCACAGTACGACGAGGTACGCTTTCAGCACATCGTGGTCGCCGTTCAGCACGCATGCTTCCTTCCCTTTTCATCTATTCGCTTTCTTTGCATGCTTGTGTGTCGTTTTTGAAGAAGACGTGCGACAGGTTGGTCGTCCACTAGCCTCCAACGCCGTTTAGCGTTTCGTCCATAGAAAACAAGTCGAGTTGAATACGATAGCATGTGAAGAGGAGGAAACTGCATAAACTTTTGCATTTTGGCATTTTTGTGTGGGCGTGTGATTTCCTTCCTCATTGTAAACACGTGTAGGTTCGCGCTTTATTCAGTGAGACGATGAGTTTAGACGGAGCAACTGCTGCCCAACCAGCGCTCAAGAACACCATCGCCGAGGTACTCGAGCGTTCACGGAAGGAACACAAGTCCACCGAGCCCTGCTGAACGCTATCCACCCCGCTACAGATCGAGTGAGTCTTACACATGATTATAGGTGTCCATATACGTCTGCAGGGAAGCACACGACGTACCAGTAAATTGGCGAAGAGGGTGCAACACTTATTAGCTTCTCCACCTTGTGGTTTGTGTGGAATTACTTTTTATAACGGGGAAAGGCTCCGACGCTAATCCATTAGTCCGTTGAGATGCTACTGGATCAAGGGAGAAGCTGCAAGCTACCTATCAGAATAGCTCTGCACGTCTTAGAAAGATGAGAGGCTCGGAGGAATTATCGAATATCTGTGCACGAAAATGCCCCACATGTAGCTGGAGGATCTTACTTTCACATACTTGACTGTAAAAACTAGGACAGAGAGAGAGAAAAAAAGTAGTCAGGTTATTATTCCTGTAAATATACGTTAGACATCCCATGCAACGGTGGAACATGTAGCTGGCCGTAAGAAGAGGCCATGAGGCCGTAAGAATTCATTTATTGAGTAGGCCCATAGTGGAGTTCTTGAAATTGTTTTGAAACTATCTTATTATCAAACTTATTTGATAACTGTGTGCACCATTTTGAAGCACATTTTCTGTGCTATAAATGTTCTGTAATCGCTTCATATCACATCCTGATTTTTCCTGCATCTCAGACCACTAGAGTAGAGTTTTCGGCAGACATAAATTACCACTTTCAACATCGTATCTGTTACCTGTTTTAGCACTGAGGTTAGTAACTGGTAGTGGTTAGTGCTTCTGCACAATAAAGGTGAAAGTTCAACCTGTTTTAAAGTAATTTTAACGAAATTTTGAGAAAAATTATTAAGTATTCTAGATTGACGTCTAGTGCACAATTTTGCACGCTATAAGATCATATAATCAAGTAAACGAGTTGCTAGTTTAAATGAGATTAGCAGAAGCCGCGTACAAACGGCGTGGTAGACTCCTCCCCAGCTGCAGTCAAATGCGTCAGTTCTCATACTTCGATTCAGGAAATGGACCTGTACCTGGACGCAACGGTTGTAACGGAGGAGGAGTCTATCGAAACTGCGACCCCCATACAACAAGTACCTCACTTTCTGTTTGGGCTAATGCTAGCAGGGCAAGTTCAGCTCTGAGATTGTTCAGACTCGCCTCCGTCCTCCTCGGACTATGCGATGTCGGTGCGGGATCCAGCTCTTCGCCGCCCACGTCCTGCTCAACTCTACTACTCGCGACCGCTCAGGACGAGTTACACCTCATATCCTCAGCAGTACGCCCGCAGTCCTTACTCCGACGAGAGCACAGCTGGCAGCTACCGACGACGTGGATATTCCAGATACAACGGTAGACATAGCTGCCCTGCACCCGTTTTGTTCAGCTTGGCACATTGTTCAGTATGCATTGCATTTCCAGATACACCTCCAGATATCAGCGAGGACGAGGAGATGACAAACTCAGTGCGACAACGTCGTCTTCCTCTGATCGGCTCCATCCCCACAGGTGGAGGTGATTTGCGATCTGGACCTTATGCTCAATCTTCGTACGCAGGTATGCCGGAGAAAAGGTCTTCTTCCAGAATCACTCAAATCGTTCCAGGTTTTCCTCCGAGTGCTTCTCATTCTTCTATGGGTCAGTTTGCATCTCCACAGTATCGGCCGCCTTCTGTAGTTTCCCCGGTTCGTTCGCATCATCAGGACTACTATACAGCTAGAGAGAATTTCTATGATATACCTTCGCCTAGTCCTGCAGGCAACGATGTGAGTTTTAAGAATGATGAGCGGAGTCGGAACTCGCAATATCGGAAAACTCAAAATATTCAACGAAAGTGTGACAGAGGCGTAAAACGGAAACGCATATGTGTTCAGGACGATTACGATAATGGGAATTTCTACTTGCCAGGTTTCAATTCTTCAGCTGCTTCCAGACGCACTCTAGCAATTTTTATCTTCGTGGACCAAAACTCACTGCTTATACTTTTAGAGAAATTAGGACTAGGATTTTACTCTAATTGTGTGACTCTGATGTGACTCTAATGCGAACTGCTAGGTTGAGGAGCGATTTCTATCCGTGTTCTGCTAAGGAAGCTTTCCGAAACGACCCACTGTTTCGTGTCTCGTCTGATATTTTTCGGTTCTCATGAGTTTCACTATTAATTACCTAAGGACAACCACTTTATAGACTTGAAACCTACCTACAGCTGTTTCGTTCTAAGCGGGTAAATATGCAGAACGATACTGAAGAGAAGAGTAGGAGAACAGGGTTGAAAAGCTCGAACGTTGTCCAGTTTTACCCTATGTTCCATATGTTCTACTTCGTCAGCCTGTGATTTGCAAACGTATTCCTTTGGAAAAGAAAAGCAGAAGAAACCATCGTGTAGAACAAGACAAGCGCCTTACGAAGCAGCTGGTAGTTTTCAGCTGAGAAATATCTTGACTAGCTGTACCAGATAATCGGAGCTTTCGAAAAGTGGCTTAACAGATTATTATGTCATTTTGAAAAGTATCGGCAGAGAGAAAAAGCGGGCAGAGCTTAACTCAGCAGCTTAGAGACCAGTTTGGAGTGCTGAAAATGCGATGAATAACTCGTTTTTTTTAATGCTGAGGACCTAAAGGCTTAAAAAATCTTTTTAGGTGGATCTTTTTGAACTTAAAATGTAAGAGGAAATATATTTCCAAAGACCAGATGCAAATAGCAGTTTGCTAGCTACGGTTTCAAGTTAAAAGGAATCGTGTTATACATCCTGCAGAGAGCGCCTCATCATTGTAAGGTTCTCTATAAGCATTTTACGTTTTGTTCCACTGCTCTGCGCAAATAACGCAAAGCGCTATGAACAAAGTTTGATTGCTAGAAAACGTATAGTCCAAACTGGAGAACGGAGATTGCTATACGCGCCTTCTCCTCAGGGTATTGCAGCTATACCTCGGCACGGGTAGCAGTACAAACGGCTGCTTGGTAGATGCTGAGCGAAATCACTTCCTTCCAGATGTACCACGGATACAACCGTTCGTCGCCGTCGCGTTACTCGTCCGTGGTATACGCCCACGACAGCGGTCCGCGCACCCGAGTCATACAGGCGCAGTCCGGTACGATTCCGCTCAGTGACTCCGAATCGGATGACCAGGAACGATGGGCCGTAGTCTGACATGATCTCGCCCCCCGTTGCAGAGCCCATCTCCTAGCCGTGTGTTTCTTGCCTAGTCCGGTTGCTGTTCTCAAGGACAAAACTCTAATTTATTATGTTGATTATGGACCTCATTTCGTTCGTTGTGCAATTGTTTTTGTCTCGGTATATCATCTGTGTGCCAAACCCGTGTCATTCTTCGTTTTCTAGGCCTTTAATTTGCTATAGTGGCTATAACGTTCTTATAATGATCTATATAACTTTGTGCTATGATTACAGGAATAGCCGTCGAGTAGCGAAGAGTCGCGTAGTTTCATTGCTGCCAAATTCACTTAAACACCTCTAGTTACCTTGACCAATACATTGGCAATACGCCAGATTACCGTACTTACTGAGTAAGGAAATTACCTTGTCCATCCCATATTTGAATCTACTTCCGCTCGCTTCCATTCGTTTCCTGTGTGTATTCATTCCAACTCCCCGTTGCCACCTACCGTACCGTACTGCCTATCGTTCCCCTCAACCCCGTCAAACCCGTCAGTTCCGGTGATCTCAGATTTCCCCTATTTTGAGCGTGAGTCTGCTCAGCACTGCCCTCTTCAATGGTCGCACCGCTGATTCGGCTTTCAATAGTATCCAGATCTCATGGGTTCAGAATGTCTATTTTGTGAAGAAATTAGGAAAATGAATGAAAGTTTGTTATCATAAATGTTTTACATGTGCAGAGTTCATGCTTATCCAATTCGAAGCAGCCTATGCCACACATTCTTAAGCAACAGTATTACCACTTCAGCAAGCTAACAGGTCTCGTTGATCGCACTAAGACTAACGTTTTCAAATTTAGCTGTGTTTATACCGTCCTCAAGGATATGCTAGAATGAAAGAAAAAAAAACAGACGAGGAAGGCATAAGAGAAAATATACTACATTAGGAGCACAGATGGCACACTTTAGCTTTCTTCTCTCAGGCTTTACCAAAAACTTCCGGAAATAGTTGTAAAAACGAGATGGTTCGATATCTCCCTAAAAACATCTACTACCGCTGAGTGCTTGTGTGAGACCAAGATTTAGTGTGGAGTTAGCAGCTGTCTGCGAAGCCATCACCTGAAGCAACAGAGCTTCGGCTACTGATCGTTATCGAACTATTGATCGTTATCGACTGCTGTCATCATTTTAGCCCTACCCCTTCGAAAGTTCTAACCCAGCTAGGAGATCATAATAAAATCAGGATATTTGTAATATTGCATTTCATTTATATCTTTAGCTGAATGGAGTGTAACTGCTTACCCCTTTAAGGGCACTCACGATTAAAAAGTTTTTTTCTCAGCCTTCACTGTGAAAGCGTTTCTCCGTCCTTGTTTAGGAAGGCTGTAAAAGGATTCGAGTCGACACTTCGTTCTTCTCCAGAATTCGGCCTCAGGTCAGCTGGTGCCGTGTACATCGTCACCTTTGCTTTTTGACCAGAATCATGGGGAAGTGAAGATGACCACAACGAAAATCGTCCATTTAAAGGTTTTGAAACAAGCAGAACGGGCTAATTTAGTAACATGTACATCCCAAGACTTCTTTTCGTCACTGGTGTGCTAATCCTACCCAGATTTCTTGAACTATCCCTTTTGACCACCGTATACTTCATAGGTCTGGCCAAAAAATTGATGGGCATGAACACCACTCTGGGCGATCTGAGGCTAAATTCTGAAGAAAATTTTTGAAGAGCTGATGCAAGAGTGTCTTTCGTCAGTCTCCATGAGTCTGGAACTAGTGATTGCTTTGCCAGAATGTATATTAGCGTCAAAATAGCAGCTTGGATTTTGCATTCGAGGAAACTGGATGTTAAATTTGGGAAAAAAATCTGTCTTAAATGATAGAAAGGAATGTCTCGATAAATGCAGGGCGCCTTCCACAGTTAACACCAGGAAGATTCAAGAAGATTTAAGTTTCGCTTCCCTTTTTTATTAAACATAGAAGTGTTCTATTATCTACTGTTCTTGCATCACAGCTGCAACCTAGCGAAAAGATGTTGCGCAGGAACTTGCAGAAATTCTATAATTTTTCAGGTTTGAACCGCCGATCCAAATGGTACATGGCTGTATTTTCTGCTTAACCTAATGGGTGGACTAACGTACGTACGTGTTAAATTTACTGTTCTAGTCGTTATTAATTCCCATCAAATGGTGACCCCCCCCCCTCCTAGGGTCATAATAAAAGGCGTTTTCATATGGTAGCTGTTTATCCTATTCAGGGCTGCTTCACAACTGTGAAGAAAATCCAACTCAAAGTTCAGAATCGGAGAATATGGACTTACACACTAATAGTAAGTCAAAGCTCAGGCTCAAGCTCCCCTTTGATATTTCTGCAAAAATGTTGCAGCGTTGGTACCTCGGCGATTTCTTTGAGTGTATAGTGGGCCGCTAACATCTCACTGAACTCACTCAAGGGTAAATAGATCTCCACTGAATCAGAATCAAAAATTGCATATGTTTGATTGGACGCTATGCAAGCGTTCGCGCCAAATATGGAGCGCTATTACTTTCCTTATAGATAAATGCAAAAGTTAGGGGGAAACTGAGACTACTGTAAACACAGATACACCACTGGATCTAAACTTTCCGCTAGGAATATGCTACCCTTCACGTAGTTGTTGCAGATCCTCAGAGAGATAAGAAGAGTTTTGGTTGGAGTCACTTCCGCAAAGTAAAAAAGACAGCTTTTTATCATGAGGAGTTTCCACCCATTCTCAGTTAACAAGGTAGATTAAATTTATGCCGTAGTGTTCAACAACTTCATTACTCTAATTTTCACATTTTATGTTCAACAGAATAACTTGCTCTAAACAAAGGAAAGGCGTAGTCCTGCGTCATTTCGTGTTCGAGGTAATAATGTAATCTGAAATCTGGAAACGATGATTCCAAATCTACAGAGCAAAAGTGGAAGTTTTCAAAAAAATTCTATTGAGCCTTTACGGCTCTAGATCTCACATGCGAGGATAGAAGAAAGAAAAGACTAAGACCCGTAGTAAAGTTCACTCAACCAAGATGATTTTAAATGAGTGCTCCTTTGAAAGCCAACCTCATCTGAATTGAACTGGCACTCCCCAATATAAAGTAGTAAACTCTGCTGACAGATGGAACGCTTACCTGAGAATAAGTAAGACTAACTGCCGTTATTCAGCCGAAATCAGCCTTAGTTCCTCAAAAAGCTCAAATTTTTACGAGGAAGAACACACGGAATTACCTGACAAATGCGTGCCTACGTGACTTTTGTCACAGCAACAGAGCACGCGCACGGCACACAGTTCAGCTGTATCGATCGAGATCACCGTTCGTCACGGTCCATCACGGTGTTGGCACACGCGCACTTGTCACGTGAACCCCCTGTAGTGTTTTTTTAACAATTTCTGCGGAATTTCAAGTACCTCCTTGTGTTCAGCGAGCTCAAAAGCACTTTCCAGCTTAAGAAACCGTAATACAGTTTTCAGCCGGTACTACCATTAAACGAAACATTCACAGGAACTTAGAAAAATTCAGCGACTAGTCGAGGAATACGTAAGATGTGCGTAATGTAGTGTAATGTAGTAATGTAGCAGCTAAACTTTAATGAGTTCCAAAGTTATCGAAAACCTCGCATTTTAATCCCTCAGTTGGACATGGAGCGCGTGAATTTCTCTCAGACTCGGATGGTACCCATCAACTAACATGTTAATCCGCATCTTAATTCTTCTAAAGGAGATGCAGAGAACGTGGCAGGAGTGCATCAACAACTTATCTGAATTTGACAGAATTTACGGTAACATCCGTAAGGCTCGTCCAGATGTGTAGAGCATATGGGAAATCCCGCCTTTTCTGGATTTAAAAAAAGATTTTGGGTAGTTTCAGTGTATTTGTAGCATTATAATCAGCTCTCCAACCTAATCCGGCTACGTTTTAAAATCTCGGCAGCGATTTTCAGGTGGGACTGTGCCTTTGAACTAGCAAACGGTAAGGCAGCTTAAGACCAGCAGGAGCACTTCGAATGAAGTAACATGGAAAACGGATAAGTTCGAGTTAATTGCATTATACTTCGAACCGAATAATAATTTGAATAGATAATCGAACGAATATTCGATATCGAATCATTCGTCTATTCGAAAATTCGGGAATTCGAATGAATTTAAGATTCGAACATTTGAAATTCCATTCGGATAAAGTCGGGATTCGAATATTCGACATTTTCAGAAATCGAACAAATCCAATATTCGAGTAATGGAAGTATTTGAATATATTCGAAATTCAAGTACTGGGTGACCCTTATATCCGAATTTTTCAAATATTGGAGCGCAATGGTGCTCTTCCAAAAACGAAAACTCCTCTGGTAGTCTTAAATCCGTGCACGATGAAAACGTCATTAATTCAGCAATAAGCGTAACACGGTAAACAAACAATTCCAAACAATAACAAGTTAGACCTACAAAAACCACACTGTTTTTTCGCATAGTAAGAAGCTGCAAGCGCCCGTGTATGCGCTGTTAGGATAAGCTTAGACAGTGAAGGAAAAATAGATCCTACTCGAAGAGCAAAACTTTTGGCTCTCAGGCGAGTTGGTGATGTGAATACAGAATTTTGGCTTCACCTGCTCTAGTTACAGACGGTCCGAGTTCAAAGAAGTGCTGATTTTTATCAAAATATAGACTAGAAACAGTTTTATAGGTCATGCGTGCATCAAAAGACGTTTTCTTGCAGCTAGCGAAGGGATCCAGAAATACATATTCCTAATGGAGACGCGTAGAATTTCCAAACAAAGAAAACCTCCCTTCTTAATCAAAAGCTTTGTAGTAAAGTTATTTTAAATATTTTCAATCATAGAGATGTTCTTCTTTGTCATAGAGCTGCAAACAATACAACCGTGCTCAACTCTGAGACGTACCTAAACTTTATCGGCTTCGACGTTTATTTTCCGGTTCTTAATTGACAAAACTCTGAATATGCAATAAGATCTGGATTAAACTTCTCATATTTTGATACAGTGCAGAGAAAAATCCAGCCTATCATCACAGTGGAAACCTAGATCCCTTACACTTGAAACTTTTGACACCTCTCTATATTTTAGTTGAATAGGCTTCAGGAAGATATGCTCTTTCAATTCTCTGATGATAAGTTTTGTGTGTGAAACTGGCGCTTTCCAAGTAAAGAACCAGCTACGAAACTAGATGGTCAGTGGCACATTTAACCGTCCTTGTATTTTCTAGAGTAGAAACCCGTTAATGTGCAGCTATTCTGCCAGAGAAGCTGTGCACACAGTAGAAAAAAAACATTGGAGAAACAGTTAAAAATCTACTACAAGTATTTCGAAAAGTATACCCAGAGCTGATATATCCGTCGAATTAATCTGATTATTATCACTGCATGAAAGGAAACCAAAGAGCTTCTGAGGTTGTGAATAGAAGAGCGGTTGAGAACTATTAAACTGTTTCTAAAATTTCCTACTCTACAGTACTCTGCGCAGCTGAAGTCACGCGCATAGCTAGGAAAGCGTGAAGAGCTGAAAATTATCGAATTCGGCTTCAACACAGATTTTAAACCGGGAAAGACCTTTCCAAACTGATCAGTTATCAGTTATGTCATAATTATTTCCAAAGTTCTGCCGGTGTATTTATGTCCTCTACTTTCTCTTCTTCTGCGCTTTCAACACTGGACAAAGAATTACTACAGGGTAGAAGCTAAATAACTAACGGCGGAAAATCGCCACAAAGTATGTTAGTCTCGAATTGAAGGAAGAAAGAAGAAGAAGAACCCACGCTGAAGACGCTTTTTTTATTTTTCATCATAATCGAGGGTCGCTGAGTAGTGTAGGCCGAAACCTGTGTAAAATTTAAAACCGTAGAAAGTGAACTGTGAAAACTTTACGGAATTTATCGCAAGTGGGAGATCCATGAAGAACTAGCCATACATACGTGCTTAAATGGAGCGGAACTATGCGATGGAAATCCTGTGCTGAAAATGCTCACAATTGCTATCGTTTCACTGCAGATTTTCATGAAAGAGGGGAGCTCAGTGCCTCGGCAGCCAGCGTTTACATACCATAACAGTACAAGTAATACTATGCAAAAGCTGTGCAAGCACGGACGAGTTGTTCGGTTATTTTGTCCAAGGTCACTGAGGCTCTTGGAGTAGGTGGTATACGCAAACTTCAGTATATTTGCTTATTTTCATGCAACTAGTTTAAAACTTCTTAAACGGCTAATAAGTCGATGCTATACATATAAAAGAAGGCTCAAGGTTCCCCTTAGGATGGTCATGTCCTATTAGACAGTAAAACTGTAAACGTATTTTGCTGTTTGTTGAAAAACTGTGGGAAACTAATTTCTCTAATTAAATATTTGGTGAAAGCACTTGAACGACCCTTCCGTGGAATTTTTTAGAATTTTTTCATGCTCATTCCGGTATTTTATGCTTCTTTTTCTGTTAGAGTGTGTGTGTGCTTGTGCAATCAGCTCTCTGAAAACCATGGAGGCAGGATTTTGCTGGAAAATATAAAAACATTTTTAAAAAATTTCTTTGACTCTGCGATAGTTACGCATTCCAGCTCAAGGGAGCAGAGAGGAATTTAATTTAAAAGCAGATCATAGATAAGTTCGAGCCTTTTCATTACCGAAGTCTTATTAAACAATAATTAGATAGCAAGGAAGCAATTTGACACTTGGATATGTTCTTGCAAGCTAGAACAAGGCTTGGCTTTTTTAGTAGAAATCCGTAAAGAGCTGGTCTGTGATCTGGTACGGTTTGTGTTTTTCACTAAGAAGGTCTCTTTGGGGCAGTAAAAAAGCGCACTATAGTATAAAGCCTCGTTTTCATCTTCCGAGTTGTGCTCTTAGGTGAAAGGCAGCCCGCTGAAAGAAATTTCTCAAACATACCAGTTTTGAATTTTACCTTTTTTTTACCTTCTCCTCATCTACGAGAGTGCTTCGCAAAGCATAAAACGTTTGCACAAGATGCCTCTACGAGTTTATTTCTGTCAGTGGATTCCATTCCGCCTTCGAAAGAAAAAAGATGCTTGCAAGAAAAATCCTGCAAGGTTTCCGTGCCAATCTATGTAGTAAGGAAGGGTCAACAATGGATTTTCGAAAAGAAATTCTAGAAATATTTACCTTTCCTCAAGAACGCGCAACATTTTATGTGATATACTTTAACGTTTTCTGTTTTAGTTGCCAGAGATAGGGGAACTACTATTCCAACAAGATGAGGCAGGCACCTTTTCCTGAGGCCGAAAATTTTTGGAGTGAAAAGCGGTAGAGCCGTGCCAGTGCAAGTTCTGCTCTCAAATTGTAAATGTCAGTGTTTGATGTTAACGATAAGTATCCACCAGTAGCTATTATAGTTCTGTTGAAAATTTTTAGGGAAGTAGGTTGATCTTAGAAATTGTTGACCTTGTTCCCGAGGATACTATGCAGTTGTAGTTCTCAGAGTCTCTGGCTAAACTAATCTCACATATTCTCGTATAAGCTCTAGCTGGTCGCCAGCTGCTATGGAAATACCGTTTTTCTTTCAGTTTTTTGCAGCTTTAAAGTAACGAAGGTATACGACTTTTAGGTTTAAAAAACCTTTAGACCAACGACATAACTTTATCCATACTTTCTCTGGAAAAAATATGGTGACTGAGCGAAATAAAAAATTCAGGCGAAAGTAATGACATACAACAGGGTAAGTGGTGATATCACTGAAGAAAATTATCTCTATCTTTACCTTTATTCATTACATGGCAAACCATGTGAAGCAATATAATAATACATGTCTCATAATACACACAAGGAGCGTAAGATTAAGGAAAATCTCTTTGATTTTTTTTGTTCAAGGAATACTTCAACAATCTTTAAAAACGGAGGGATTTCAGGTGGCGTAGGGTATTTCTTACTCAATGGAAAGTAATCAGATCCAGCTCTGTTAACAAAGTAATACCGTCTTACGGAAGTTCTAGCTACAGCAAATTCATTTGTATGGGTTTACTGGCAAAGGGATCAGTCTCGTCACATTGTTTATCAAACTACATCAGGTTACTTTATCGGATTACTTCTTATTTCTATGAAATGTCCTCTCTGGTAAAAAAGCTCGTCGATGTACATTAGTTGTTGTTTGTTTGTAGCTAGGTAGTTCGACAATGACACTGCCAACGAGATCACTGTCGAATTTCCCATTGCTTGTTTTTATATCTTCACAAAAAACAGCATGCAAAAGTTGCACCAGAAGTCGCTTTCAGTTTTACGCTTTGATACGGTTTTACTATGCACTCCTGCACTACATGCTGCTGCAAAGTATAGTGAAGGGATTGGCAGTAGCAATAGTGGTATGTTAAACGACTGAGGGCTTTGAGCACAAAAGCGAAAGCTACACAGTTTTAAGAAGGTGGTGATGAATTTTTCTGAGGAATGTTCTGAGCTGAGAGTGGCCACTTATTCACCGCGACCACTCACATCAACGTTTCATGCCAGGTTCAAAAGCCGAGCGACTCTGCCGCGTGGAGACGAGCTTGTTTGTGGCTACGTGTGCCCTCGGTGATGTTGAGTCGACGTCGGTGACTACAAAAAGGGAAGCTGTCTGAATCACATACGGTACCGACGAGACAGAAATGTCGCGTCGAACGCATGAGAAACCCACACCTTTACTCACGTTCGGATGCTGTGACACGTTCCGTTTAAATGTCGAAACGCGAGCTGCTGTGTTTTGGCGACGACTTTGATTGTAATCACTCATACAAATTGCTGTTACGGCTACCGGCCGAGCATCCGGTACGAGTGCTACGCGACTACTGTCACACTTGAAAAAAAAGCGGCTGGATCCTGAACAGCTGACGTGGTGAACGAATGTGGGTGAATCAACGCAATATCTATTGGATCTGAATTTTACATACTGAGCATGGTGTAGTCCAAAAGTAATGAAAAATTCTCAGTGGTAACTTTCCGATGAACTTCTCGGGAGAGACCAGCACATCTACTACGGAGAGACTAGAGAGTGCGCGAAATGTAAATCAAACCGGATTTTAGAGGAGTAGACGTAGTTACTTATTTAACGCCATTGCCACGCCATATTGTCGGCTATAGCTAATTTTCGCACCAACTCAAAAGTCGTGTGCACCTCTAGTAGTGTCACAAAAGAGTGGTTATGTTGGCGCGTATCTCGCATTTTTATAATCCACTAAAAGTTTGGCCGGTTGCTGCTATGCATTCCATTTATAGATGTACACAGGTAAACTAATGATGACCGTCCCGTCCATTCTACCGAACTATCTCACGACCAGACGTTGAACTGATGGTCTGAGGATGAAATGCTGCAAACGAAAATCCAGGCATCGCATCGGCTACGAGCGACCGTTTCGGGGTTCAGCTACCTAACCTAATCTAATGGTTGAATGTTACAGAGCAGATAGAATCTGATGTATACGCTTCTCTCAAAGCAAGATTCCGTTCTGAGTGGGCCACCGTCAGCAAGGATCCAGTAGAGACGCTCGAAATATCAGGTTCATCTAGGCAAAAGAGTACAAGCAACGAAGAAAGGAAGGCCGGTTATTGGATCCGGTTGGCCTTAAATAATTCTGAAGATGATGTGATTTAATCGAAATCAGTATCCAACAGTGTTTTGTAGGAGGACGAATCCGTGGTGGGTCCCACCGGACTATGCTCATCAACGCCCAAACGGCAGAGCGCAACTGTTTTGCCTCGGAAATGGCCAGTACGAGTTCAGCTTCTCTTGGGAACATGAGATCGCTGTTACATCATATTATGAGAGAACGTGGTGTCTGCACTCTTCAGCAAGTTGCCACCACATTTCATCTGCCACAACCATGGCGCTAACTTTGGGGAAATTTAAAAGAAAATGTGAAACGGTATTAGAAGTCTGCAAATTATCTTTGACCCTTTTGTACTATCATTTTTACAAATTATCTTTGACCCTTCTGTACTATCATTTTTAGTGTATTCAGCAACACTATAGGAAGGACGAGTAAGGCGCAAGTACGGTGTTTATAACTGCAGAATTTCCCAGCCATTATCTAATCAAAAGTATTTACTAATAAAGGCAGCGCCAGGATCCAAAGGTGGTTAGATTTTGGAAAGAACAAGGATATTTCTTTTTACCAGAGGACTCTGTTAAAACGGAGTTCTTTGCGGACGGTTGTTGCTCTTAACATTTGTTGACTTGAGACTGTGATGTCGGTCGGAGATGAACAACTCGTATGATACTTCTATTTTTGCATGCTCAGAAGTTATGTATCTTTTTAATTTTAGCGCAAATATGTGGCTTCTACCTCTAGTATAAGGTTGCTGATGTCACTTACTGTCCCAAGATAGACTGAGTTGTCTTTCTATGGCGACGCTGTTTAAAGGCAGCACCCACTCTAGAAACGGATTTCGAGATTCAGGCAGATTATGAGACCTCAGTGGCTGAATAGCCAAAAGCTAAAGTGAGAGCACCGGTAAGCTGCTCGTTGAGGAGAAAACGACCGAAACGTCGGGTACTCGGTGGACTGGTTACGAAGGATGCGGGGACGACTTGTCCTGCCACCTTATTTTCCACACTAGTTG
>KN549203.1:30798-48280 GCA_000797555.1 Oesophagostomum dentatum | reverse complement strand
ATTATCGGGGGGGGGTGCACTCCTCCCACCTCGGACCGCCACTGGATCCAGACTTATAAAATAGCCTCTTCAGCGATGAAACAGTTCATAACACCGCAAAACTAAAGCTCAAATCTCACTAAGTAATCTCTCGAGCCATCTTTAGTTCTGCAGCTACCAAGAGGGATTTCGTGGACTAGGGAGATGTTTAGATAGAGCATTTCCTCCTCTGTCAAAACATTCACTTCCTCGTTGTCGTGATTGTTCTAGCACTTGCTGGAATTTCACGAAGAAAAGGCGTAGTAAATGCGCGTCCAGAATTGCTTATGCTTGGCGAAAAACTAATTTATGTTACTGGCAGCAAATCAGCATAAGTGAGATCGAACAGGTTCATTGTAACCGTAAGGCTTCACCGCAAATATATTGCGAGAAAAAATACAAAAGAGTTTAGCTGCCTTAAAAGATTGTTTCAAGCGTTCAATGGCTTTCGAAAAGACCTGTTAAATTTACGGGAACCCATAAGTGCCAAAATTTGTGTTTTACCTGTGACCGCGTAATAGAAATGGGATCTGCGAGAACAGTCCATATAACGGCTTCGTCGCATCCTGGTGTGGTTAGACTACCCTCGTACCGGTAAAACGCCTCCGTATGAGCTGGTAGAAGTGGCCGAGCCCGGAATCCTTGCACGGTAGAACGGTTACCTAAAGAACTATTCTAGAAGAGATAGTTTACCCTGGTCGCTCATCTGCTTTTTAGCAGTCAGGTGAAAATAGTTCAAGAAAACTCTAGTGCTTATTCCTACCAGGAAATAATGTGTTTTCCAATACGGACGAAACGGCTGCCGTCGAGCTGCCGTCATGTCCAATCAAGAGGAAGACGCCAACGACAGCGATGCCATCTGGCTTTCGGATGGCTTCCGGAAGTGTGAGGTCGTGACGAACGTGCACGAGATGCAGCTGAAAGCGAGGCATCGTGTCGGGACAAGATCGCAACTGCCGACGAAGCTTACTTCTCCGGGGTAGTGCAGTCCACCCATTTTGTGCTCCGAACCAAGGTGATCATGCTGTGCCCAGTGAAAGTGGAACTGGACTAGGCGGTATCGGTGCTTCAATCCTGCTCCTTGGATATACGGCTGTTTTACTCCCCATTGTTCAAAGCCGTCTCCGATTACTGAAACGTGGTAAAGTTAGTGTCTTATTGTTGAAATGTACCATTTTAGAGCATTTAAGTATTAGACGTGATGCAGGCGGCCCTTTCAGTTTGTTAAAGGCCCTTCCTAGTTGAGTAGTATAGCACTGGTAAAGAGTATTTGGAGCACAGGTTTTTACTTGTATCTGACAAACCTCTGATTTGGGCTGAGCGATAAAGTTATAATCTGGCTTCAGATTCCATGGGTTAGAGATTCACTTGAAAATTCTCACCCATGCCTTCGTCTTTCTATTTCATATATGTCAAATAGGTGTAGTTATACATGTCAAGCCTTATTTTCATGCTTGTCGGAGATATCCTTTTCACTAAAAAAAGGCTGAACTCGAGCCATATGCGAACGAAAACTAAACCTTCATCACATCACATTGCCTAACTAGTATAATGACATCCAGGAACATAATCTATCAACAGCTTAGTGAGAGTAGTAATAGACTCTAAAAAACCTGTGGAAGAATCTTGGGTATTACCTGACAAAGATAAGAACATTAGCGTAGCTTACAACTTGTCAGTAGGTTTTGAGAAGGAAATACTCTGTTAACTGGTCCAGAGCTCTCTCTTATGAGGTATGCTTGAGAAGCCTTTTCACATTACAAAAGTAAGATAGCGGGAATTTTTAGGGTTATAGGTACTTATACGCTCGAAGCAATTTTCTGCCTCTTCTATCACGGACGATTTTCATGTAAATTATATATAAGTATATAGAAATAAACTGAAAAAATGAGCAGATCGACTTCACCCAAATTATCGCTTCTCATTCATAGAAGAAGACAGGACACAGACAAGAAAACAGTGACATAAAGCGAAAACTATTACGTTGTTGCATAAATTCGTGTGGTTTTTCGACGAAATTCTTTTTTTCCAGAGATTAAAACGGGTAGCTGGAAAAACATCCCTTGATGGTACTTATTTTGCACTACTAAACAGATGTTGACCTTTGGTATCCTGGATTCTGCTTACTCAAAGAACTTTTTACCGTGTAAAACTAAAGAGCCGAATTGAGAAGAACTTGCAGCTCACCGTTTTCTTCTTCAAAAAATCCAGACCGTTGCTTACTTTAGATAGAGTGCTTCAGTAAATGGAGGCTACTCCAGCTTTCTGCTCGCACATGTGGCGCCAGAATTTCGTGAAATTAATCCGCTAACCTATTTTATAAGTTTCGCTATTTCGAAGCGGAATTTATGGACCGGTTAAATGAACACATATCCTCACAAGTCACGTGTGCCTAAAATTTTGTTGGTTAGGCTTGATCTGCCCATTAAAAGGTGGAGATCTCGGCCAAACTAGGCCATATTCGAATTTTCTTGCGTAGATTTTTTATTCGGTAGTTAATTTGGGCACTTTCACCTCTATTCGGGTGATCTAGTGGAGCCACTTTGATGGTAGAGTTGCAAAAAACTTCGAGAAATGTTTAAAGTATTACGTTCTTTTTTCTAGCTTGCGGAGAATAAGACGGTAGACATCGTTCGTCCAGCTGACCTTTCGCAATTCCGCATATTCCGATGGTAGAAAATTTTTTAACTTAAAATTTATTGATCAGAAAAGAATTTACTGATCAGAAGCGTAAAGGTAATTAAAATTGTGGAAGACAACAGCTGCTTAGTGGTATATTTCATTTCATCAGTAACTTAGGTTTCTTCCATCACCAGAATAAATTTTGGATTTGTAAAAAGAAGATGTGCGCATCCGCGAAATATCTGCAGAACACCTTTTCTTATGTTGGATCCTCACGTTTTAGTACATAGGTCGACCTCGCTATTAGCAACCACAGAGAGAATTTTACACTAAATTCTGCATTTATCCGAACGATGAAATAAGATTACAGTAGCTTCACAACGTTACTCAATAGGGGGAAAACCTTTCAAGCTGTGAAATTCCGCCCTAAGGATTATAATTTTACTCAAACTCTTCGTAGTTAGCGCATGCTGTTTGATAAAGACACACTTTCTTAACTCAGATCTATAGGAATTCTGCTACGATTGCTCGCCCCTAATATTAAAAAAAAGTCCGAGACCAAAAAAAATGAGCTGCTCATATACTTTTGAGCGCCATCATAAATCTGCGCGATAAATATATCAGACATCTACTTCAACAATTAGGGGTACAGCCCCACATGAAATCATCCGCAAATTTTGCTGTAAATAAAACCGCCGGAAGCTGCTTATGACAAAAGTATAAACATCAAAGGCTAGAAACCGCAAGAACTCCGGCTTCTAAGGGTAGGAGCTCCCTTATACTCTCTTAAAAGCTTGTAAAACGTATATCAGCTTACTAGAGTATGGGACTATTATATTCAACACGAAAAAAAAGTTACAGTCGCATTGCTGGAGATGGTACAAAACAGCTTTACCAGGAAGTTACTAATTAGGGTCACCAGTTTTCTTCATGATGAAATACCCCGTAGCAGTGTCAGAAATAGTAATTTTGGACCGAGGTCTTTGGCCTATCGTCGAAACCGTTTTGATCTAACTATGGCCCACAAGATTCTCTATAGTAGTTGTAGGTGGATTTAAACCTCTTTTTCGGAATCAGATCCTCTAATCCTCAGAGGTGCAGCGGGAAAGCTGATGATAGCAAGAGCTAGAACAAGTATTCTTCACAAATCGGGTTGGTCCTGACATTGAAGAATTCTTTGAAGAACAGGCTGTCCCACCCAAGTTATCGTCATTTTTGAGGGTTTTAGAGAAGCTGTGCAGTTCGTTGTTCTGAGCTGTAGATTTTTTTCTTACTTAGTTGTTCTCTATTGTACATGGGTGTATTCCTGTGTAATAAATATCAATACATCAATATCAGTACCTTTTTGGCACCAGCGAGGGCGTGCTTTCTCACGTGTTTCTCACGTCCTCCAGGTCCCCCTCGAGTACCTCGCTAATTGCATGCACTTCGCAACCGTTTTGACTCCAGAGATTGGCCGCTGCGGACAGATCAAAAAGAAAAGTTCCGCAGTAGTTTTCATCCAAGTAGGCTCTTTGGAGAGTTTCAAAGTAAAAAGTGATCCTTTCAAAGTTGCTACGTTAGTCAGTTATTAGCTCAGAGGAGTTTGCGGTCTCGTAAAAAGAGTGAGTACTTCTGTCAGGACAACTCGTACGAAAGTGTTTCGATCCAAATTTCAAGCACCAAACCGAGTAGGACTGTGCCTTTAAGAGCTCTTTTGACAGGAGAGCTCTAAAAGTACCTCGGCGATTATAACTTGTTTCCTAAAAATCTGAAAAGGTTCTATTCTAATCCCCCTGACATAAGATGTACCCCCTCCAGACGAGGAGCTGTGCTACTTCTCCTCATCTTTCTCTTTCTCCATCCCTCCTTCAATCTCTCACAACATTTCTAGCACAGCTCTATGCAGACCAAGCAGATTTTTGCGAATGCTTACGAAACCGTGACGTTAACCTCTTATGTTTAATACTTCAACGCAAAGTAAATTTGTTTGCACAGACTGCAGAGAGAACCGGTAGCGAACAAGATCGCGATAACTTTTGTTTCTCTTCGCACCTTCCTGATAATGATCTGCCAGTGTTGACAAATTGCAGTCTTTGTGTCCATAAAAGGTTGCTGCGGTCACGCGTGGTCAGTAAAATACGTAATCAGAAACGTTGCCGTCTGGCAAAATTTCATTCATTGGATATAAAGTAAAATCGGCAACTTACTGAAGTAGATGGTTACCTTATATAAGTCACTGCTGAACTGTTGCTGACTTTATGTTTCAGACGTTTTAAAGTATAATAGCGAAACCAGAGAACAAAATATTCCGCTAGAGAATGTATCAGAATGTACCATACCGCTCACAACTATTGCAAAAATAACGCGTTTGTGCGAAAAAAAGCGTTGCAAACTGTCGCAGTATAACTCTTTCGAAAGTGGTCCTTTTATATATTTTAAAAGCATACTTATAAAATAGAATGTAATTATTCGAATGGTATTACCCACTATTATATTTATGCAGTACAATAAAAGTTACATAGCAAAATTTGGATTCATAACTTTGCTCAGCACCAGTTCAGACCGGCTTCGGCGGGAAATTACACGTTGGCATCAAACTGTCACATCCTTTCACGCTGCCCATGTTAGGTTTCAAAGTCATCCAAGTTTATCAATATGTTGAGCTTCAAATTCATCTCGACGCCTTCTATTCCAATCAGGTTTCAAAATTCTAAAACCGCCTTTTCTGACGAAGTCACGCAGGTGAGACGCTCTTCGATGGTTTTGTCCATCTAAACGTGATATTTTGGCAATAATTGTGAGCGGTATTGTGGTATTGTATCTTAGGGTTCTCAGGCATACCACAATACTGTGGATACTGAAAACAGTATTAGTTATAGCCATAAAACCTTATTTTCACACTTTATTTCCTCCATCTATGAACATATTACCTCCGAAAAACAAACAGGTGCATGTGTTATCCACATACCCGCAGAACTATCCGTAGAAGTATATGCTTAGACCACTTTCTTGCAAAGCGTAAAAATTTATAGATCCTCAGCAACATTGCGAAAAGTTTTGTATATTTCTTGGCGACAGTAAATGATCTGATCCTTCAAAGAAATTTTACAAGAGGTTCCAAGAAAGGCACCTGCTTAAGGAATCGCTCAAGTACTTTCTTGTATAAAATAGATAAGAGGGGCATGTTTGGCATTTTTTGGCAATTATTCCAAAATTTCTACGCTAATGTAGAAGATAACTGTTTCTATGATTATATGTGATTTGTAAATTCTCAAACGATTTTGTCCTATTTTGATAATTTCCATGTATAATAGCGACGCAGGGAAATTACCAAAATAGGATAAAATCGTTTGAGAATTTACAAATCACATATAATCATAGAAACAGTTATCTTCTGACTGATGCGGTTGTTAAGTGGCACAAAATTTTCGAAAGGGAACGTAATCAGATTACTATAAGAGGAAATTTGGGCAAAATTCATTTCTAAAAAGCAGTTTGCACGAATACTATCGGCCGCTACTGTACATTTAGCATGTAGCAATACCAATCAGTAATATTAATTCCGAAATTTTTGCCTAGTGTTCCAAAAATAAAACAAAAAATCAAAACGCAACATTCTCGAGGAGATGGGCTGGTGATATTAACTATTACTAGGTGACATTGATTGATACCAGCAATACTCTCGACTACCTGTAGTATGATCTGAAAATATTTTGTATACCGATTGCTAGCTGGAAAACCTGTGAAAGCAGTAAATCAAGCAGTATATTTCTCTATAAAAAGCCGACGAATAACAAAAATATGAGAATATAGGGTAGAATGTTTTATTACGGCGGAAATATATAGCTCATCTTACGTTTTACTCTAGATTATGTAACGACAGACAAGGTGCAAAGACATAGTACAGAAAAATTGGACTTAGATAGTTTTAAAAAACACAATAAAAAATACTCTGGAGAGTACTTTTTTCTTGCGATGTGATACTGTAACAATATTCTAGTGCTGCTTCGCTTTTTTTTACATCGAAATCACATAAAAATTTCTGCTGAAGTAGCAAAACGTCGTATTGATAGTTTTCACACGCACCTAGTTATCTTCTACTATGATGAGAATTGTGCGATGTTACGGTAAGTCTGCCACAGGAGGTGAAATTGCAGTTCTTCAAAACCCGCACATTGAGATTATTGGGCAAGTTCATCGAGCAAAGAGAGTTGTTTCTTATGGAAATTTGTGATAGACTTTGTTTCCTATGGTAAATTATGGTAGGAAGTTCCAAAGGTGGGTAAAAAATGGGATAGAAGGTATGCCAGCAGTGATGTATCTCTTGCGGTCTTCTATGAAACAGCCCCAATCTGCAGGATTTGATACCATTCTAAGCCTTGCTCTTCATGCTATAGTGTTATAGAAATTCAGTTTCTGGAAAAAGTATAACCACTCAGCTATTCAGAAACCTGCTGCAGTCAACGTTTCAGCAAGAAAATTTGAAATTCTAGAATCTTTAAAAAACGAAGCTTACTTGGAGATGTCTCAGCAATATATATTCCATTCTTCCTATTTTTCCTTAAGTTTGAAAAGACGTCTCATGACTGTAGAATACTTGTTTCGCGTTTCTATCTAGATGATAATTTGAGGCAAATATTTGATCATGCTTGTAGAACCACGTTTTTCAAATCAACTTTTCGATGGCTTTCGCTGAGCAGCTGTCGCGAGTTCTAGATGAGGCTAGCGACAGAAACACAAAGTTATGGATAGCCGAAAAATCCTTTAAAATTTTAAAAGTTATCATAAAATTACCAAAGTAAGAGTCTAAGATTCAGCTGGGGAGGGATATATGAAGCTACCCTACATATTCAAATCGGGAATCATTTTTACATGGCGAACTTCCTGATTTGAGTAATTTTTCCGAAGAAAAATGCTCGTCATTTAAGTCGGGTAGCTTCGTATATGTCACCCCTAACGTTGATTATCTGATTGTATTAGCCATAATAGACAAAAATGATGCTGTGATAGAAAAATGATTTGTACGT
Source organism: Oesophagostomum dentatum (assembly GCA_000797555.1). NCBI lineage: Eukaryota > Metazoa > Nematoda > Chromadorea > Rhabditida > Strongylidae > Oesophagostomum > Oesophagostomum dentatum. The sequence goes on along the minus strand of KN549203.1, from coordinate 40,631 downwards.
TCACATTATTCCTTCCAAAAACTGAGGAATACTTTTGCTCGGAATTTTGACTAAAGCAGCAACGTCAGTTATCTATTTCCACAATAGTGTAACGCTAGAATTCTAAAGAATTGCAAATGAAGGAGAAAATAATAGCACGCGGTCACATCGGGACGCTCTATAGTATCGACTCCTAGGCGCTTCTACGCAAACTTCTGAAGACGTCTTCCATTATCTCATTAATTAGGAGATTACTGATTTTACCATGCTCACCACCATTTACCCTTACGCTGCAGAAAAGCGTGCATTTGAGCAGGCACCCACTCGCAAACCTATTTCATGGTCTCTGTGTCCGAACTAAGCAAAACTTCCTTGGAAGTGAGCTTTGAAGCTCCTAACGCTAGAGAAAATTCTTTAGACTACATTTGCACTAGCATATGCTTGAAATGCCACAGCTGTTTCAAAATAATTCGACATTCGATAAATCGAAAAAAGGATTACTATGAGAACAGCACCACTCCCTCTCAACAACTCATAGACAATATGTGTATTATCAATCTTACTTGTATGACCGTTATTGCTAATGTTGACGGGGCCGGCGTGATCGTAGTGAACGAAGTGCATCCTATGGAGTAAGGCATAGTCGACGTCGGATGCTCGGATGTCAATGGGACTCTGAAAAGAGAAAGAGCACTGCGAAACTTGGAACAGTACCGATCGATCAACTTTCAGGTTCAGTGCTGAGATACATGGCTTCTTCCACACTGTTTTAAATCCTTTTCTAGGCTAACCTAAACCAATATGCTGAACCTTTGGCATTCTTCCTCTTTTTTTCGTGTTTTTGATGACATCGAAAAATGCAGGACTTGCGCACAGTACTAATATCCCATGGTATGTGTCCCAGTAATATCCCATGTGCGGCTGCCCTTGAATCCTGACATATTGCTTTTGATGTGCTAATTCTAGCTTGAGCTGTAGTCCAAGATTGGTAATGAACTTGAACTTAACTGAACTTAATAATGTCAACATTATTAGGTTGGTCAGCAGATAATTGCATTTTTGCGAGTGTTTTCAATTGGCCGTATGAAATGAAAAGGCTGTCCCTATTCGATATCCTATAAGCCTTATTACCAACACAGCCTCGAAAGCAAAATTACAGAAGCTTAGGCCACCGGTGACTAATAGCACTCTTGTGGGAACCATAATATAATATGCTGCTGCACAAGAAAGGGCATCACTGTTCCTTTTATTTATTTTTTTGCAGCCAAAAAAAAGTTGCAATCAGATGTTCAACTGATAATCAGTAAGAACTGAGGTACGTTTGTAAGCGCACGGAATTGGAGGGTTTTAGTTAGATTAGCTAGTTTTCTAAAACTCATTTCCCTTGAAACTTCTATTTTCACGCGTGTAATCAACGGGAGGTAATTCCAAATTTTTATTTTTTGTTGCTAGATAGAAAAGCAAACTAGATGCAATTATTCACCAACACTACTCCAGGTGGGAGCACGCACAGTGAAGAGACGGGGCTGGTCCTCCAACTTCCTTAGCAGCGCCGCCACAAATGTGGCAAATTTGAGCGAAGCTTTTCTTCTAAATTTTTTTCTCTTAGAACTCGCAACTTTCACCAACGTTTTTTTTTATCCTCGTGATATGGGGTGCTGCGGCGAAATGCATCATGGAATCTTCTATTCGCACAAGCCTATACACTAGCATTTTGTAATGTTTGAAAAATGTACAGGTGGAACACCCTTTTGATGGACCAAAAGAGGAAAACAATTAGAAATCAGTGTCATAAATTAAATAACTAGGAAAAATAATTATTTCAGAAATATGAGCATCTGTAGCGCGCAAGTGCAAATACTTAAAATCTTCATATTCTGCTCTTTCAAAGGATATGTAATTTGCAAAACTTGCAAACATGCAACACCGTTCATCTGAGAATTTTCTGTTGTCATATACTGTCTCCTCAAGTAGTCTGCGAACACGCGCATTCCTGCGGACACGTTTGAACGCGCTGGACCGCTGCGGTTAGAGACGCCTGGCGATCGATCGATGGTCGGCTCCGCCTGACTTCGTGTGTCCGCAGACTACTTGAGGAAACAGTAACTGCATTTCCTTGCTGCTCAACCTAATATTATGGTACAAACGCTAAATAGTACGCCTTCTTGAGTGTACTCTACATATGCAGAAATAAATACAATAGTGCTCTAATCTGGCAATTTTCTGTCATTTCTTGTTAAAGACAGCGCCTTCTCTACAATGTCTGTCATTTTTTCTGGTAAAACAGCGTTTTTGGGCTAGTTACGAGTATAAGATCATGCAAAAATCAATAAGAATTTCTTGCAACGCAAACAGAATTATTTTTCAGATGACTGGACAAAGCGGTCAGTTATAGGTTCAGCAGAGTTTGCTCCCATTTTGTGGAAGAGTTGAGTTTCTTCTTTCTTTCTGTTCTCAAATCTTGAAGTTAAAGAAACCAGAGAAAGCACAAAAAATTCGCCTTCTCGCGAGAAAAGAAACAAAGCTGAGCGGCCTCTGCTCCACCATAAACTTGACGCCCGAAAAAGCCAATGCACCCGGTTCAGAATCCGCCCCAGTTACGAAATGGACGGTACTTGAAAAATAGTTACTCCTGTTTGCCAAAGCACAACGAAAACCTCCAGTGGAAGCATCGGTGCCGAATATCTGATGCCGCTTGCATGGTCTGCTCGCCTGCGACTGGGGCTGCCACGCAGCTGTTTGGCTGACCTTACAACACTGATGAGCTGGGAGGCGAGGAAACTATGTTAGCACCATTTGGCATCATTACAGTCCTCTTACCATTAGGCTATACATAGCTAAGCAAAGGTATTTTTATAATGAGCACAAGCATACCTAAACAACAGATACGAACTGCTGCGGTCTACCCTTTAATCACAGAATAACAATACAGTATGTGATTAACATGATGCACCCAACGTTCTGACGCACATGTGCTAAAGTCTAATCTTGATTTTTTTTTCTGAGCAACGAACATCTTCTCCCCAAAAATGGCACAAATGTGGAACGTTTTGCAATTTTTATAATCTCTACGGTGTGAATTCCCGCTCAGAGGGTCGACTACCCCTGAGCTCGAATTCACATTGTAGAGATCATAAAAATTGCAAAAAAATTGGTAACAAACATGCGATTTTTATGGTGGCCGCTTTTATTCTTCTTGAAAATGCAAAAAGAATCGGGGCTTTCGATATGGCTAGATGTGGGCAAATTGTCCTCCAAAATTCCAACATGCCATGAAGTTATTTTTTTAAATCCAGCCCCTATGTGCAGAACTTTGACTTGTCGCTGGACTGTGAACGGTTTACCCACAACTAAACTCAGTTTAAAGATTTCGGCTCACACATGACACATAACAGAGGGAGCTGCTCCGGAAGATATGTCGCGTAGACCTGGGCAATTTCGCGGACGAGTCGTCCCTTTTCGATGAGTACCTGGTCTTAAGCACGATATCGCAATTTCTACGGCGAAAAAGGCGGAGCAGGCTTACAGTTTCGTTTAGAAGCAATCGTTGTAAGTTCCGGCTGAAATGCGCAGAGAGATGTACAACTCGTCCGTGAAATCGGCCACGTGCTCGCGACTTATTCATTTTGGCGAAGTCTTTAACCGTACGTTACTTATTTGTTCACCACTCAGGATCCGCCGAAAGCTTAAGAGATGGTGCCTTCTAAACAGTTGAAAGACATTCCGCAAAATCTTCCATGTTCGACTTTCGATGAATCTTGGCATAGGAATAATTCTTCTTGCAGTGTTTAAGCCCGAACCAAGATTGTTATAACTGTTTATTCGGCTAACGTTTCGGCCAAATCGCCTTCGTCAGAGCCTTAGGATTTGTTAGCCAAACGGGAGACCACCACTGGCTGACGAGTAACGAGTTACAGTTGCAAGAAGTTGAAAGACAGATCTAAAGGATGTTACTTCCACACCCCCAGCTTTTCAGCTGGGAAGAAAACTCAGCGCTTATTTCGCTCGTACTTTCTTGATGTCTAGAAGTACTGCTTAAACTAAAATGTTCACTACAAAACATGTAATCGATTTCAGATAATTCATTTTACTACTATGTTGAGCAAAGCAATCCGAAATGAAGCGTGTTCTCTGCTCTTGATAGTTTTTTTTAAGGAGAGAGCAAAACGTACCATGATGGGATTTAGCTGACGTTTATTCGTATGCTGCTACACATTCACAACTACGAAAAGTACCCAGGTAGATGCAAGGAGCTGCTCCGTTTCCTAGATTCTATGTTCAGTTTATCGTTGGTTTTTCAGCGTCCCACCTGCGCTTTTCTACTGCTCTATTTTGTTTGGAGGAAATGCTCCAGTGGTTTGGTTAGCAGTAGAAGGCCGAACTTCTCGGATCGAAAGTTACACTAGCTGAAGTTTATTTATCACACGAATTTTGTGACTTGTTCTGATGTCCTTCGAGTTCCTTTGAAGGCTCTGAGGCTGAGCCCAACTGTACACAGTGCTCGAATATCTGCACCGAGGGCGGAGATGAAATGTTTGTAGTGGGCGACCGCAAAGTGAGTTGCTGTTTACTTCCGTGGAGTACTACATGATTTGCCAAGGTCCAGCTGGTGACGGCTCCTCGCTAACGCAATTCGGAAACGCAGCCCGCCAAGACCGGAAGGTGCCATCGGCAGCATAAGTGCTATAAGTTAGGCGCATCCAGACCAAAGTAAAGCACTAACTACACCAGGAGAAAACGAAGATATCCCTTGCATGTGGCACTGAACCTGACTAAACAAATAGAGTGCGCACCTGGCGAAATCCATCCTGGCATGTCTTTTGCCAGTTTTCTGGTCCGTTGTGGTCTCGATACCCCCAGTGCCCGTGCCCTTCTCCGGCTACGGCTCCTGTGAAGAAAATAAAATTCAAAAGAACATTCGAGGTCGTTGTGACTTTTAGACCTTGGACTCTTTCTAAGAAACACATAAGTTGCCTGAAGTGAGAAAAACAGTTTCACAAATTGCCCTCCGTTACCGCTTTTAAAACATCCAGATTTGTCAAAGTTACTAACTCCACTAAAAGTGTGACTTTACCTTCAATAACGAATGGGAGCACAAGCAAGACTAGCATGGCGACCTGCAATTTTGCGTATTTCTTGCATTAGGAATTTTGAACTTCAATTCGTAACTTATGAGGAGCCTTGCCAACTGATAAGAGAGAGGATTATTTTCTGTTCTCTTCAGCCGTGGCAAATGTGTAAGAAATTACAGAGCTTTGATCTGTGGAAGTGACTAGTGACTGGTTACTACAAGGAACAAATGACAACTGCACTTCGAAAAGACAACGAGCTGAAGGATGATGATGTACTGAAAGAAATGACAGATTTCTCGGTGTCTGAATTTCACGGGGTTCGTATTTACACTGCAAGTTATCGTCACAGAATTAAATTCCTAAGTACGTTTCAGATCGTGCATCGTTCATAAAACACAAAAAATCGAAACGCTCAGAGTACAGATCGACAGCAGTGAGACGAAGCTACTGATACTCTGCGAATTAAAAAAAAACCTGAATTTCTTGCAGCATGGCGTAGTGTTCACTTCTGTGGTGGTGTTCTACAGAGGAGACTGAGACAAAAGAGTTCAGAAAGATGCCGCGACGTCGTAAATTACGACAGCAAGTTGTTAAGCGTTATCTGACCACGGAATCGCGACTGCTTATGATATAGTGGCTGCTGAAAGAACCCACTTAAAAAGCGCCAATGGCAAAGATCACTACTGCAAGAAAGAAAGAGTTAGTAGCACTTGGAAACATCTTTTAAAGTAAGCAAAAATGCAGCGAAAAAAGGCACTTGTAAAAATTTCTAGCAATTATTGTCACAGTAGACTGTGCTATGCTTGTGCATTTTTATGACAAATGCACCATTCAAACGTTTCTTTGTCCAGGAACATTTACAAGTAAAACGGTGAATTAACAGAGTTTTAAAGGGAAGACACAAAGATAGGGTTTGTGATGCCTGAGGCACTAGAGTAGCATGCAAACAACTAAATACTAGAGGTGGTGGAGAAATGTTCGGATGCGCTGTGCCTGGTCTCCGCCTGCCAGAGTTAGTAATCTTCAAACACAGTAGGCGGAGCATGCACTCCTATCGTTTAAGCCAAATCGAAGAACTTTATGCAGAGCTGCTGAAGATGACAGCCTGTCCTCCTGAGTACTTCCACAATCGCTAAGTTGCTAGCTCATAGTGGATACGTTTTACGCATAGGCAAGCAAACTTGTCATAATTGCATTTTAGAAAGTAGTACTAGAGAAATGAGGTAAGAAAACTGGATACGCGAAGAAGAAACAGAGCCCTGAGGTAAGTACAATGAACGTATAGGATGTGGTGCAATGTATGCAGCGTTCAGCTGAAAATGAAGGAAAATGAAATGCTTTTCTCGTATCTCTGTGGCATTTGCTTTTAGTGGTTTCCGATCGCAGATGTCCTGCGATCACTATAAACCTTCAATAGCACCTCGGGTGCAGCACCATTGCTCAATCGTAAAGCTTGGGAAAGACTTGAAATGGAAGTCGAAACAATTTAATCTAGCAAATCAACAAAATCAGGAGCAGTTTGTTTAGAATGCTGGAAGCAGAACTGAGCTAGCATATGAGACTGTGGGTTGCGATGTGTTCTAGAATGAGAATTTGATTACGGCATTGATTGATGTCAAGTGAGTTGATTTAAAAACTGTCCAGCTGTTCTTCGCAGTTGCACGAAGATTTTTTCTGCTCTTGATTACCTGCTCAGAATATGCTGCGAGCAATTTTATGTGTCAGTTTTTGCTTCACATCTACCACCTCTTTGCTTCCTTCATAGAGAAGAAACAACGTTTCACGTGATCTTCGTGTCCTTATCATTCCTGAAGCTAATAGGCAGGAACAGTGAAAAGCTGCTTAGCGCTGAATCAGTTTTGTACCACAAATTGACTATCTTTAAGTGGCTGAATCTTGCCACTAGGTAGGAATAAACTGTTCTATTCTGATAAAAGGAGAAGATGCCGTCGCCTCCCATTTCTTGCAGTAAAAACGAATGATATCAGTAATATCCTAACTCAATAGTGGTTCTATAGTAGCTAAACGATGTGTTTTTATTCCAGTAGAACTACTCCTCAGCAGTGTGATTGTACAGCTGAGTTTCCTTCTCAAGAGCATGCAAACTGCGAAAACGTAATCAGATTTGACTTTGAGCGCCTTATAGTTGTGTGTTAACTCAGCAAAGTACTACTTGAGCATAGATGACGGAAGAAAACAGGGAGTGGACCAGCCCAAACTGTGATAACAGAGCAACAGCCTATGTTTAAACATACTTCTTATTGGAAGCATAAGCACAACAGCAGACGTTTTAACTCAGAAAGTCTATATGGACCAGAAACTATATAGAACAAGAAAACTGTCCAACTGGTGTGAAAAGCCTCTGATTTGAAGTTAGTGCAGAATAAATTAACGCTTTGCTTCAAATTTATCCTCCGATTTTGTAGAAATAAGGGAATTTCTCGAATTGTATAGAGGAGCTAACGTGTTGTCATCGTCATCACAACACTCCTGCATACCTGCATACCTACACTCTTTTTGCTTTTTTTCCACAGGTAAGGTCTAAAATTGGTGCTCGTATTCTAAATGCTCCATATGTGTCCCCTACTCATCACTAACATACGGGCTTGGCCTTCTGGAATTGATCCACTTCCTTTTTTTTACCTGAACTCATCTTTTCACGATTTCGTATAATACTAACCAGTGCTTCACCTTAAACATAAACTGAGTATTCGCGCAAATTAGTGCCAACGCTTCAACACCAGTGTATCAGAGGCCTAGGACCATCATAATTCCAAGCGAATGCGGCATAATTATGTCCACCAGTCATTAAAAAATGCGACGCGCGGTTCTAGCAGTGCCTCGATTTCTCGTCGATGCTCATGAACTGGTAGAGAAAAGTGGCTTTGGAAGGTACCAAACACCAGGTCTTACTTCTATTCTCGGAAAGCACAATCACTGATGACTAACTAGTAATTAATGAGACAAATGGAGCTTGTGCATACCTTGTTTTCGACGTGGACTCATTCAAGCTTACCATGGTAGCTGGGCAAATATTCTGGTCTTCAGTATGTTTAATAAAGAAAATAATAGAAGAAACAATTATGAAACAATGAACCGACTGCAGGATTAAATGCCAAAATTTCGCTACTGATTACTGCTTAGTCTCTAATCTGTTTCGATACTAATTGTGGATTTGGTCAGAGAACATCCTCAGAGTAAGTGCCAGTTATACGTGGACTCAAGATACAAATACAAGTTTATGTTAGATGTTGGACCTGAGCAGAGCAGATCTGATATGCCCTCCGTTGAATCTCCACTGTCTATCTTCTCTCTTCTATTCGTATGTTAAGTTCGTTTCTTTGATTTTTATAATCAAATTTATTAAAGTTGCTGGAAATGAAATCTTCCCGAATACTAGCACAACTAACGCGTTCTCCAAAAAAGTTATCGTTTTTACTCGTTTTGCAGAAGACACGAGAGGAGGAGAAGCGCTGGCGACAGCAGCTGAACTTACTCGATAGAAGTGTTCATCCGGAATCTGCCTCATCATTCACTTGTGCTTTCGTTCGTGACGTGTCTGTCACATTACTGCATATCAACCGAAAAAACGAAGTAACTACTTATTGCGATAACAAATTAATGCACACCTCATGATTAATTTCGCTGGGAATAGTCACGAAAATTTGAGGTTCGGGTTTGGAGTGCACAAACATTTCTACTGTTTGCTTTAGCTCTGACATGCTACTGTGTTCGCTATATAAACTGCTTAAGCTGCCCTATTTTTTTCTTAAACTAAAATTTTGCATTTTAAAGAATTTTTTGCCTCTAGGTTCTTTTAGAACTGTTGCAGTTCTTTTGAGGCATCACCCTTTCCCTTCTGATACAGAAAAAATGCAACGCTTCTGTCGCACTCGGGCACAAAGATTCTTCAGTGACATTTTGTAGCAACCAGTTATCTTCTTCTGCAGAGCAATCCTTCGAATTCAAAGTTTTTTTTTCGAAAACTTCTAGAACAACCTGACTAACATCATTATCATCAAGAACGATAAAGTTTCTAGAAAATAACTGTGAGGACGGCTCAATGACCTGTGCAGTAAACCTGTGCAGTAAACTATATTCACCGAGAAACTTTCCAGTTGCAAGCACTGTGATCAATCAGAAGCAGGAAATGTAACATCATGGATGCTATTTAATCCCATCAAAGTAACATTATCAAAACATCGAGTCGCACCGCGATCGGCCGTGCTGCAAATTGCGATCGCATCACGGGCATGGTTGATCGGCAGCATGTGTAACTGGGAAAAACGACAGCAATTTTAAGAACTTCTATAAATATTTCCGCATCATGTTTACAAGCGAGCGGAGATTGGAACTTGCGATATGATATTAGCAATGCCATCATAAATAACATAAACATCCAAGTATTGCGAAGGTACATGCGCAGTCCATTCGAAGATTATTATTACTATTGCTATCACTTTTTATCGCATGAAACTATACAGTGCGAAGAACATCGGAACTACACCAACAACATAGCCTAAGAGTTACAAAGTTACAACATATAGCAAACTTTCAAATACGGAAGAAAACCATGTGAGAATTAATGTAAAAATGCAATAACATCAGTATTAGACGAAGCGAAGAAAATCCTGATTCCAGTCGCTTGTCTAGCATACCTACAAAAGCGGAAAGCTTCTGACTGATGGCTGATTTTTTGAGAGATTCTCCGAAAATCTCTGATGCTGTTCTGCATTTGAAAAACTTCTTCTTAGAACTGGGGTATGAGTAGTCTGCAAGAGC
>KN549203.1:17443-28498 GCA_000797555.1 Oesophagostomum dentatum | reverse complement strand
AAAAATCCTTCATCTGGAAGGGGGGGGGTCGCCTTGGGGGTTCTCGCGTCGCAACGGCATGCTTGACCCTGACGTTTTCCATAATGCTCTAAGGGTGAAGTTGTTTTGGCACTATTCCGCAATACATATCCAAGTTTCCATGTCATAATTTTGGCTGCAACTTCGACTGGCAGGGTAATTTGAAATGCTCAGTTTAAAACCCTCATCTATTTCGCGGTGTGTCCACCTTACAATGGGGTTAGAAGGATCTTATTCAAGGAGTCAAAACTTTAGGATCGGCTCAGAATATATTTCACTTTTGGAGGAGTCGTCGCCAAAAAAAAAACTATCAATGACCCGCCTATCTTCTGTGGTTCTCATGCGGTCTTTCTCTGAGTTCTATCTGGTCAGGTCCATTTGCACAAAACGGATACTCGCGTTGCAGCACATTATTTCTCCCACGTTTCTGACGCCACATCCATGTGCGTGTTGCGTCCATACTTTCTGTGCAGCTGCAGCTCACTGGAGGAGACGTTACTTCTATGCGCAAACATATGGCTTACCAAGTTGACAGCGGTAAAAAATAATGCTTCCTTCGTCACACCTTTGTATCCGGAAATTACCCTGCAGCTGTAGACAGTGGTATGCAGTCTACCGTACCCCGTCTTTCAATAACTGGCTGCTATCGTATTTCCACCCACTACAACACTGTTCCGTATCTCACATAAATTTTCCTCCCAAAATACTTTTATTCTGCTCCGGTTTTCGTCCGCTTTTCCTCTCCTTCTTCTTCAATGCTTTTTGCTCGGCTTTCCTGGCCTTACGTTTCTTTGCGGCCTTCTGGTTATTCCTTAAAGGAAGCACTGAGGATTAAAAAACGTTTCTCAATTTTACCACGAAAGCGTTCCTCTGTCCATTTGCAGACCACTGCAAAGGAATTCGCGTCAAAGCTTCGTCTTTCTTCAAAATTCGGTTTTAGATCAGCTGGTGCAGTGTACACCGCTGCCCAGGACCGTAGGGCGGTCAAGACGACCGCAACGAAAATGGTCCATTCAGAGATTTTGACGTAAGCAAAACGGGCCAACTTGGCCAGCTTTCCTTTTTGACCATTCTGTAGGCCTGGTCAAAAAAAGGGGCGGGCATGAGCAAAACCTGGGTTGATCTGAGGCTGAATTCTAAGGAAAAACGAGGTTTTATCACGAATTCTTCTGTATTCTTCCTATACATGGACCAGGGTCAAGCGTAGTTGCGACAATCGCAACGGGGGGGGGGGAGGGGGGTCGATGTGGGATGTCGCTCGAGGGGAGGAGGTCGCCTTTGAGTTGATACAGAATCAAATGAGATGGCAGCGATGTGGGAAGAAGATTCCACGCAAATTTTGGCCCCCTTTCAATCCCTTGCAACTGAAACTTCTCCACGTTCAGGATTTTTCGAAACCCTCAAGACGACGGGAACCCTAACGATGAATTGCACTAGTGTTACAAAACGGAGGGGATCGTTAACTTCCGTACGCACTGAGGCTACGCGGCACGACCATGGAAAATTCCGAATTTTTGTTTGGCGCAACATTCTCTCTTGCAGCGCGTAAATGCCCGTGGAGCGCACAAACTCTTGAGAAATGGAAAAACTAGGGTTCACAAAAACATGCATAAGTCCTTGAAAAAGGAAACAAACTCATGAATTTTATATACCTTGCCAAAGAAAAAGACCCATTCTGTAGAATCTCCTAAAAGAATTGCCAAAAGGCACAAATCCTAAAGAACTGTACAACGACAAACATTGGTAATTTTCGATTTTCGTCAAAGGCATTGTTGAAAAAACGGTGATTATTCGCTTCACTCTCCAAACTGTCAGGAAACACTGTAGACGGTGGGAAACTAGAGGATTAGCTCTATTCTGCTGCTCAGAAAACATCGTGTAGTTCTTGCTTTCTGAGGGAAATAATTTGATGCGACTGAGATGCGACCGAAGCCAAGAGTCGCATCAAAACTGACCTTGGGTCGCATCAACTCAGTTTGTAGAAAACAGAGTCGGACTTCGGTGCTATTCCAAGCAGAGGTGGAGAAAGTCTTCTAGTTTACCCTTCTATATAAAATTTCCTGAAACCTCACGGCTGGATAGATTTGCTCTTGATTTTCTTACCCCTACTTTTTCTAAAATTCAGAAAACAGCGATGTTTGAGCGTGTAGTATTCTTGGTTTTAAGGATGTTCTAAAGTTTTACTTAATCGGTACAATAGGCAGATCCTCTTCCTTCATTTGATGTAGAATATGCCTCATTTCTTCTCCGTTTTTTGATAAGTTGATCGAGTTTCTGTGCACTCTACTTCTCTTACTTTTTAAGGGAACCGCGCCGCGCACGCGCGCGTGCGTTGGTGGGCCGTTTTCTAGCTAGTTTTGACGACATTTTTCTGTATTCCTTAGCCTTAACCTTTGTGTGCTTCTCTGTTTCAAGGGTTTATTTCTTCCACAGTAGGGGATCGAAAATTTCTGCTCAGAAGGAGGAAGGGGTCGCCTTGGAGGCAAGTGAGTCGCATCGGTACGCTTGACCCTGACACGAACGGAGAAATGCTTTCGCAGTACAAACTGAATAACGTTTTTATTGTGATTTCTGCTTTTAAACAGAATGCTATTTGATACATGAAGAAGTTCGGTACAACTGATGTGTTTGACAGTATACCATACTTTAGCTTGAAGGCAGCATTCATGGAGAAATAAGTTGTTCTAATTTTTCTGTAATCGGTACTTAACTACCAGTTTCTGAACAACTGCAAAAGGAAACAGCTCAGAGCTTCATACTTTTGAGAAATCTGCCAATGAACTGAAGACGGCGGCCGGGACTCCGCCTTCTTTCTTGACCGACCGTGAAAGAAACGTTCGATCTTATCTTTGTTTCTGAGCTCTTTGGCTCAAATTTCCTTAACTACTAGAAAACTGCATATTTTCTTCAAAAAACGAATAAGTCTCAATGAGTATTTCGAAGAAAAAATCTAAGCAGTGATCTACACCGAGTCGATCGATTTTAACCGACCTTTGACCCACAGGCTCTTGTGCAAAGTTGAATAAAAATGGATTTCTCAAAAGGTAAAGCAAACGACTGCGATTGGTTTTATGGTGGCGCTGTAGAAACAACTATGGCAGATGTTTCTGCTGTAAGTACTCTAAAATAAAATAGGACCGAACGCTTCTTTCAAGGTCGGTCAAGAAAAAAGGCGGAGTACCGGCCGGCATCTCCAGTTCTTTCGCAAATTTCTCGAAAAATGCCAAGTTTTGATTTGTTTCCTTTTGCTGTTGTTCAGAAACTGGTAGTTAGACTCTGAATGCAGGCAAATTAGAAAAACTTATTGCTCCGTAAGTGCTGCCTTTAAAGTGGTTTTCATGTAGGAAACTTAGCACAGCATCAAGTTAAAAATTCTGCAGCTTTAAGTTTAGGTATTCTTTCATTTCACAAAGTTTACGTGTCATTTTTCGATTTCAATAAGATCTCATGCACTATATTGCAAATGTTTAAAAAAACAATAGAAGTCCTTGTCAGAAAAATCTGCTACAATAGTCGCTCATTTGATCTGGGGCCATATTCATCAATAAACCCGTAGTTAAATAATACCTCAGTGTGATTATCTGGGAATTAGCCGGGTAAGTTAGCGGTTCGTATTCACGAAAGGAATACCGGATAAGATACCCTAAACTTGAAGCTAGACGTGTCCCAAAAATATGCCGGCATCGAGCAGACCGACCGACTTTTTTGAAAACGCTATGACATCCTATGTGCGCAGCGAAATTGGGTGGAAAAATGCATAATTTCGCTCACCCCAAGCTATATGAGCAGCATTGTATATCCACAGAGTCGGCGTATCAACTTTAAGAAACTGATTGCTTAAACTTCCGCAACTTTATAACTTTGCAGTTTTGCAATGGGAAATGCTGGAAAAGCCAATTTCAGCGAGCCTCACATTGGGGAATTTCACCGTTTCGTTGAAGCAGTGCTCATGCGCCCTTACACAAAGGTTAAGAGAGGATCTTGAGAGAGGGTTTTATGGTGGGTGTTTGGAAATTGTTTCAGCCGCACAGTTATTCTCTGTCATGTTTTGGACCGTGAAAGCTGGAAAGCGTACATTTCTAGCTTTCACATAAATCCTTCAGGCAACCAAGCTATGCTTCGTTCGCATTCCGGCCCTTTATGGCAACTCTCGTTATCAACTACTTTCTTTGAAATTTTACATGCAACCAGTGCAGTTCCGGAAGTTTCATTCGCACCAATGTAGCGGTTCAATTTCTTTTCCAGCTTGACTGTAGTTAATTTGGAAGCGGTCACTACAGGAACAAAGCAGAGAACTCTCTAAAATTGGTGAAATGGAAGAGAAAACCTCTGCTTCTTTTATATTTGAAACTCGCTGTTCTTCGCATATCTGCTAGTCAGTTTGAAAAGTTTTGAGTTTCATTTTGAACTTCTGGGAAGTTTCGATGACTTCCAGGAGCTCTAAAGGAGTTAGATGAGCTCTAAAAATAGCTAAATAACTAACATATTTGTTTCAACAGCTATTTTGGACTTACGTTAACCCTGGTGATTTTACGTTCCCACTAACCTTCAAGGTTACGGTAAGGATACTACTAGGCCGTTGCAAAAATCTTTGGATACTAAGAACATTTGCCTTCTTCTCCTGATAATGTGACCTTTTTTTGATTTTCTTTTTATGTGGTATATTTGCAGTGAAGTCTTGCCGTTATATTCCGCTTGCTAGATCTTGCCCATACTGCTTTGATCTCCTAAATGTAAGTAATAATTGGAAGCACATAGATAGCACATTTTATATTTGTAAAATTCTATAAGTGCTAGAGCTTTCAGAACAGAAGAAGAAATAAACCTTGCGGTAGGTGAAGACACGCTCTATCTAAGTTGTAAGTTCTTTTCTGACTGATGTATTCAGAGTTTCCTGGAATAAGCTTCCGAAGCAAAAGTTGCTTGGGCGAACACTGAACCGGATTTAAACGTTTTCTAGATACTGGCAATTTTCTCTGTCGCATGAAGCGTCGTTGTGTTATTCCACTTCACCGATACGCTAGACCATGGCCTCTCAGAATATCAGCTGGTAGCTTGCTAGCTTGTTTCCTGAAGCGGAGAAAAATTGAGAACCGAGGGTTTCGAAAAAATAACACCTAAACTGTTTTCACTTGCAACTTTTGTAGATGAAGAAAAGTGAGGTATGCCGCGTTGCTATTTGTAGGATAATAGTGACGATTAGGTTTAATTATCCGAAATATTACAGTAGGAAAGCTTGGAGGAAAATCCTCCGGGTGTCTAAGGACTGTTGTAACGACCTAGTAATATACAGTGCATTTCATAATTATATGGCACCCCCATTTTCATGCTGTAACTTTTTATCTCGGCAACATAGCTACTCGGCGATATTTTTTATCTTATTCAGCATGCAAAAGAACCGCTAGAAGCGGATTGCTGTGCATGTATGGTACATATTATCTCTTTTATGAATTTTTAAAAGATTTTCGCCTGTTTCATAATTATATGACACCTTTGAACAATTCGCGTTTTTTATAAAAAGAAAAGCTGAATTTGGTAGGTATCTCTGTGAGAGAGTGTGACCAATATCCCTTGGTTTCCTCTTTACATAACTGCGCATTAGCTTTTGCCTACAGTATGACTTGAGACTTTTTTTCTGGAAAAGACGTCAAATGCGTTAAAAAATTTTTGTTTAGTAAATGTTGGTACGCGTCTTGCTGTGAAAGAACCCGACTTAACTAATGTTCACTTATCCTTTAAAATGTCTCGTTTCCAATATGGACGGTGGTCGGCTTTGAGTATGCTTCGAAAGACATGCGGTGACCACCTCGGTCTTCACGCTAACAACGATGCTTTTTCCATTGGTACTACCTTCGCGAATCAGCGCAACTTGTTAAAATGCCTAATTTAAACTATCCTACATTTTCGATTGTCCAGCCGAATGTTTGACCCATCTGGGTCTAAGCCCTATCAAACCAGAGGTGGCAGGAAAAAAACATAGGTGGTTGGTCACTACCGCAACTACGGAGTTAAGCGGAGCAAGAGCTTATTCGCATGCTAGAGGCTTCAATTGGCGTAAATGACACTCTAGAAGAGAAGATCTGCTTAGCAGTCGCGATTTACTGTCATTTTGACAGCTGCGCAATGATCAACCAGCTATGTTCTTTTCTGGCCGCCTTCGATTGAGCGAGGCTTAGACCCAGATGTGTCACATACACTCGGCTGGACCACATAAAATGCAGTAGAGTTTAAATTAGGCATTTTAACAAGTTGTGCTGGTTCACAAAGATAGTACCACTGGAAAAAGCATCGTTCTTAGCGTAAAGACTATTGCAGAGGTGGTCACCGCTTATCCTTCGAAGCAAACTCAAAGCCGGCCACCGTCCATGTTGGAAGCAAAACATTTTTAAGAGATAAGTGAACATTAGTTCAGTCGGATTCTTGCACAACAAGGCGCGTACTAACATTTACTAAACAAAAAAAAATTTAACGCATTTGACATCTTTCCCAGAAAAAATGTCTTAAAGGCAGCACCTACTCTAAAAACGGATTTCGAGATTGAGGTACCTAGTTTATGAACCCTCGGTGGCTGAATAGATAAAAGCCAAAGTGAGAGCACCAGTAGGTTGCTCGTTGCGGAGAAAACGGCCGAAACGTCGGGTATTCGGTGGATCAGTTACGAAAGATGTGGGGACGAGTTGTCTTGTCACTTTGTTTTCCGTACTACTTCAAGCGGTACAACCATTCGGTATGAATAAAGTTACACAAGTCTTCCATTTCCACACACTTGAGGCGGTAGGCGGCTCCAATAGAAACAGCGCGACGAAGTGGAAAACTCGTCCGCGAAATCGCATACGAGTCTTCTGGAGCAAATTTCCCTTTCAGGAATGAGTTCTGAGTCGAGAAATTTGAACCTTAATCCTTTTTTGAGTTCGTCGTTCAGAATTCGTCGAGAACTCAGGAAGCGTTCTGAGAGTGGGTGCTGCCTTTAAGTCATACTGTAGGCAAACGCTAATGCGCAGTTATGTGAAGAGGAAACCAAGGGATATTGGTCACACTCTCTCACAAAGATACCTGCCAAATTCAGCTTTTCTTTTTATAAAAAAAAACGCGAATTGTTCAAAGATGTCATATAATTATGAAACACGCGAAAATCTTTTAAAAAGTCATAAAAGAGATCCCTACATGCACAGCGATCCGCTATTAGGGGGTCCTTTTGCATGCTGAATAAGATAAAAATATCGCTGAGTTGCTATGTTGCCGAGATAAAAGGTTACGGCATGAAAATGGGGGTGTCATATAATTATGAAAATGGGGGTGTCATATAATTATGAAACGTATGAACCATAAGCTGTATGAACCATAAGCTGCACACTCTAGGTTTTCAGAAGGCTTGGAACTCAGCAAGTTAAACTGAATGGTTTGTTCTTCGTTCAAACCACAATATACAGAAATGCTGAGATTCGCCTTATCTGCGCTATGTTGCAGTTTCGATTTCTGCAGCTCTCTTAAATAATCTTAAACGAGAAGAGTTCTTCATTTGTGTAATCATAACCTCCGTACACACGCTCATATTTGCGTGAGAACGATCTTCCCCATTAATTTCTTTTGAGAATATTTTTCGCACCCACGTCAATTGTATGGATGAGCGGTTTCTTCTCCCAGCAGCAGCAAATAGTGCAGGAGGGAGGATAATCCCCGTGGAGACCCCAACGAAAAATCTCGCCCTAACTTGTTAAACGAATTCCCAAAATGCGAAACTTTTTAGAAGAAGAATGATGCATCCCGTCGAAAATTTCCTAGTAAAAAAGTAAAAAAGAGCCAGTATCAAGGCATGCCGAGAGCCAACTTTTACCTTCCAGCAAAGGTGTAGCTATCTTAGCAACACCAAGAAACATTATTTCGCTACAACTCAGCACTTTTATTCCAAGAAGCACCGTTACAATGAGCGCACTTTTTTAAAGATTCAGCAACCCAATAAACCACATTTTTGCAGAATCTGTTTTGTCTGAAGTCAAGAATCTGCTTCGTTTACGCCCCTGCTAAGCAAATTCTCCATCCATAGGAAATTTTCAAGGATGCGAAAAAATGGCGAACCGTCGGCAAAACGCTGAGGTGATGGTGGAAAAGTTTTGCGCCAGCTCTTTTTTTTTGTGGGACGATTTTGCGCTTCACAAGCTGAAAAGACAGAATTCGTCTTTTCCCAGAATAAGGGTATATTTGAAGAAGGCGACACCATATATAGGTGTTTAATTGAAATTCTTCAGAAAATGGACAAGAATCGTGACCATCAAAGTACGCTAATGCAAACTAACATAACGCAACTTTCCAAAACCTAAAAAGAACTTTTTCAAAATAAAGCAATGATCGCCGCACATTAAACGCGGGCTCCACGCGGTGAAAACACGACAACTTTGAAATCGGAATAAATTTTTCGATTCAAAATGTTTTTGGATTTCCTTAAGTAAATCATATTTCATTTTGTCATTTCATTTCATTTATTCATTGGCGGTCAGTGGCGAATTAGATATCTTGGTGAGAAACATACAATCAACATGATTGATCAAAATGCCGCAGTGACGAAGAGCGGCGCTAGTTTTACCCCAGCAAAAATTTATTGAGCCAGCTAGCCTGCAGGCAAAAGCTAGCTGGTGGAGGCTCACAGAAAATGTACAATACGACCCTCTAAGACCACACAGCAATTTTTAAAGCAAAATCTACAATGTACGAAAAACTCAAATGAACAAAAAAATTAGAAAAAGAACTATGCCTACTGCTGCAACATCTGTACAACTAAATCTCAATTCACGTTCAACTATGAGGTTTAGATATACAGAAAGGAGCATGTTTTTACGACGGTCCGCGGGCGGAAGGCATTGTGTGCTGCTGGAAGGATGTAGCGATGATCTGTAATTCAGAGCATGACTAATTAAGAAAGCACTATGTAAGCTAATCATTTCAACCCCCTTTGTCGCAATATCTTGCCAAGTTCATTACAAAAAGTTTCCGGTGACGAAGAGTGTACGACATATTCGGGGAGTTCATTCCAGGTCTTTATAACGCGGATTGTGAATGAGTCTCGGAACGCCTGCGTTCGAGCTTTGTCATCAGAAGCTTCAGATTGTGTCCTCTTGTGGCATATAAGGCACTGGAAAAATTGAAAAGAGTTTCTTTTTGGACGTCCAGAGAGTCATGGAGGGTTTTGTAAAGTAAGCACTGGTCGTAGATTATGCGCCTAAACATTAGCGAGGTGCCGCTTATTCGAATGAGCTGCTCCTCATAAGGATACGATAGGGCCTTTCATGAACTGCCTATAATGATGCGCAAAATACACCGCCACAGATATAAAAATGCTTAAACTAGAGTGAGTTAACAAGCACACATTTGAACTGTTGAAAGGGAGATAGAGCGGTTCAGCTTGTTGAAAAATAAGAAGTGAAAGCAATGGGCGTAATTTAACGTTATTCCATGTTTCAGTTGTAGACTACAGTACATATAACTCAGAATCCTATTTCTTTACTTATGATGCACAAGAAAGTTAGCCAGAAATTTATATAACAGGGAAGCTTAAGCTTTTTTCTTTTAGTTCTATGAGTTCGCACTGTGGTATCTCTTTGGGTGGAGATGACCGAGAAACTCTACAGACTTTAGAAAGGAGCTGGAATTATTGACTCGAATTATAACTAGAATGTTTCAAAATATACATCGTCTTGGAAAGGATTTCCTTGAAACGCTACAGTTTTATTCAGAAGCGGTGCTGCAGCTCGAGTAATCGTGCCTCAAAGTTTTCTTTTGTTTTGTATCGTTCTGTTGACTGCGTGGAATGCGGTTCAGCAAAAAAAAACTGATCGCAGCGCGAAAGAGAGTATTAAAAGACGAAGAAATTATGTCTTTTAATACTCTAATTTTGTCTTTTCACACTCTTTAATACTGTATTAAAAGACAAAGAGATTGTGTCTTTTAATACTCAAAGCAAAAATCACTAAATCCAATTTACATACAATATAGTCTTACGATTCCTTAGTCGAGCGACTACTACGTGATTGATTATAATTACTACAACACACACTAAGTAGTTTCTAAGAAGTGGACATGGCTGCTTAATGACCTACAACACACACTAAGTAGTTTCTAAGAAGTGGACATGGCTGCTTAATGACATCTTTTCAAAAACGGAAACGCAAAATTTGCATTTTTTTAAACAAAACTCTATGAGAAAGCGATTAGTTGAAACATGAGGAGCTTGCCCAATCAGCTAAATTTCGATGGTTTTCATCTAAGCACCTTCTTCATTAAGTAATACTCCATCATTAGTACGACTAGTACTGCTAAGGTTTCTTTTTTCTCATAAACTCAGGAATAAATCAATTGATATGTCCTATTTAGGCCCGCATTCATCAATCACCCCTAGAGGAGCGGAGGGGATCATATTGTTTGAGCCCGCTTTACCCCTATCATCATCCATTTAACGGTGGAACAACTTCAAAGAATTGTGACCACCCCTGACCAGCCATGTGAAAGAATTTCGTTAAATTCTACTAATTGTTTTAAGAAACGAAAATTTCACTCCAGGACATCTAAATCCCCTGCTTTTTATGAGGGATCAAAGACGATGTTCCGTTCATAACAGCAATTTGCCTAGCATGTAGTTGGAACTGCTGTCAAAGTATAACTCTCCTTTAACCCAGTGCAGAAGAAAACTCGAAGAAACGAAAATACAACGCCGTTCATGCGAACCCCTTTCATCCCCTACGCTGAAGTAGGGGATGGCGATCCCTTCCCCTGACAATACTCGTTTTCTAAATAATCTCTGGAATGCAAGGTAAGTCCGCTGGGTAGCGCCTCTGACGCCGTTAGTACGGTATATAGTCCAACCACCGCTCATCAAATAGAGCTAGCAAAAAATGAAGCGAAAAATGATGATCCTCTCCTTTCCCCTAGGGGAGACTGATGAACACTGGCCTTAGTGTCCTTTATAGTAATAGTATTTCGAGCAACTCTGTTTCGGAGATTTTCGAAAACTTGGTAGTGGTTTAGTTTTTTGTTGTTTGCATATTA
>KN549202.1:1091533-1106649 GCA_000797555.1 Oesophagostomum dentatum | reverse complement strand
GTGTCGCCACTTTCCACAAACTCGTCCAGATTTCCACTTAGAATCAATGCAAATTCAAACTGAAATGTGGACGAGTTAGTAGCCGTATTTGAACGGGCCAATGGCGGAAGCCACGCCCAGGGTGGATAGTCTCGCACCCCCTTCTTCACAGAAAAATTCGCCAAGAATCACACCATAGGTAAAATTTGGCCAAAAATGGGTCAAATTTGACGCAGTTTGCCAGCGCTTCCGGAGTAGCTCCTGCAAAACTAATCGCTGATTAACAGGAGTACCTCGAATTTTGGACACGTTCTCCGAATCGTAGAGAAATAGGCCAAAAACTGAGCGAGTTAGAGGGAGGTCCAAAATGAAGCCGCTCTCGAGTAGTCTCGTAAAAGTGAAGGTCCTCGGCGTAAATTTGGAGGGTATTCCATCTGTTTCATTCGAACACTACAGCGAAAGTGAGACTGAGCACTGCTCTCTAACGGACATCATCTCCATAAGCAGATACTGTACGACAGTTCCGATCCTGGTCGTTGCTCCAATGTGTATTCGGCTTCCTGTTTCGAATCCCCAAATTGGACGAAATAGGCGTAGATAGCATACATTTTTTTGTTTTATCCATTCATTTATTGCATGACTAATCATGCGGCATTATAAAAAATGCAAACATACCAACAATAAAAAAACACGATTGAAATCAACATTTACAAAACAGCAGAAGTCAACGAAAACAACTTAATTTCATAGATCGCCAATACAGCATACATAGACGGTTCGCAATAGTGTCTAACATTTTGGCGAATGTTTTTGATTTAAGTGGAAGATTATTCTTATTAATTAAATTAAAATACTTAGAGAATGCTCTACTGACAAAGAATCGCTGCCGTATATTGCGCCTAGCTTTAACAACATAGTATTTTACAGAACTGCCTCTAGTAAGGGAGGACTTGGCTGTGAAGAAATTGTGCAGTTCTAGCCTACAGGACCCAGGAAAAATTTTGTGACTATACCTACAAAATTCTAAAGACTGTATATTAAGGCTAGAGTTCTTTTCTTTCCAAGAAGGGATACTATCATAATGAAACCCTAAAACCCTAATCGGTGCCTATATTAGATTTTAACGGTGCCTATATTTTTAAGAAAGCCATTACAGTTCATGAAGTGGAATAAGAAATGCATTATAAACGGTTATTGTAGTGATCGTAAGTATAGCAATCGTCATAATCCAACATTGTAGCAGCAAAACTGTAATAACGCCATAAATCTATGTAGCTGATTTGCATCATGGACGCAGCGGACGCTTCTTGACGCCTGGGCTGCATTCTCACGCTTACACCTGAAACTGAGCGACACCCAGGTGACCATAATTAGGCGGCGATTATAATGAGATTAACGAGTAGGCCAATTATCACATTAGTAAACTTGCCACTTACTCTTTCTGATACAGGTTGCTGGGAAAGGTTTCAAATTAAACATACACGCAGACCGAGATTAAAATAGTTCATTCTGATAGATAGGAGCGTGGATGTAGACTGACACATTTTTTTTTCAACGTCGTGCGTTTGGGAATGCATTCATTGATACAGCTGATACAATAAGCTCTTCTGCTAAACTCAGATCGGATAACAAAATATGCTTAAAGTCCTTGAAAAACTAGACACATTTTCCCATTAGTTTCATACAGCACTTCAGAACTTGTAAATGGACCTGTTATGGCTCAGAACCAAACTTCCTAGTATTTTTTCACGACTAACATTTTCTTTTGCACGTAAACCTCCACTCCACAAAAGGAAATAGATGCAAGTTCTTTAAAAAAAATAGTCCGCCGCCTCATATATGGCAGTGAACCTCAACTCCCCCCGTTCTAGCATGTCTTAAAAAAAAACCCAAAAATTATGATTTTGACGAATTCCACTCAACAACTACCACATTCTCCAACCGAATGACTTTCCCGACCCCACGCAAGTAAATAACAAACTTTATGTTTATTACGACCCAGTTCATCGTACACGGTGCTGTAATGAGATAAAGAATAAATATCTTATTATAACTCATCATCACTGATCAACGATCACAATTCACAAAAAAAGAAAAAAGAAAAAGAAAATGAGAAAAACTCATATACAGGAAGGCAATGTTCAAATCACTCGTATATGGGTGATTCCTAGACCAAAATAAATTAACTGTAACAACAGGTCGCCCATATTTCCACAAGCGACCCCAGAATGACAGCGGCGATTCCTTAGAGCTCAGTGTGACCCTCTTCTTCAGCCTCTTCAGCGGCCTTATCGTCCTCTGATGGTCCCGCTCCTTCCTTGCCTCCGCTCTCGAGGAACTTGGTGAATCCTTCAAGGGTTCTGTCACCGGTGTAGTCGATGACCTTGTTAGATCCAGCAGGGAAGAACTTGATCGTTGGGAACGACTGCACCTTGACATCCTCGACCTAAAGAAACCCAAACATTTGGAGAATACTAGACAGGAAATAACGTGAAAAGGCTGACTAAGCTCTTTGAATAGAAGAAAAGTACTGCTGGTATATCAGGGTATACCGAAAGAAAACATGAAAAGACTAGACTCTCACCTCGTTGGCAGTTGCGTCCATCTTGGCAATGATGATGTTCTCGTGGTCGGCATACTTCTCTCCGAGTTTGTCCCAGGTAGGAGCAAGCTGCTTGCAGTGTCCGCACCATGGAGCGTAGAACTCGACGAGTACGTTCTTGGTGTTGTCGCGAGCGACCTGGTCGAAGTTCTTGCCAACAAGAACCTTGACTGGTGCCTTGTCCCAGTCCTCAGGAACCTCCTCAGACATAAGGTGAGGCTTGAGTGCTCCATCAAGGTACGACTGTGTGAATTTCACAATGTTCTCAGTGTTGATCTCAGCGAAGTCGGGCTTGTACTTGGTCATGTCCTCTTCAAGGGAGATGAGACGAACAGCTGGCAGATCGTCCTTCTTCAATCCGAAGAACTCCATAATACGAGCGTTATCCTCGACATCGGTGTTGATGTAGACGAACAGAACCTTGCCCTTGAATTGCTTGGCGGCATCCTTGAATTCAGATTCGAGTTTCTCGAACTCGCTGGACTCCTTGGATACAAACAGCAAGTTGTGGCTCTTGATCTCTCCGCCAAAGATAACGGAAGCGGTCTCTTGCGTGAATTCGGACACAAGTGGAAGGCGGTTGGCTTGGATCCAAGTCTTGAGGGCGTCAGCAGTGAGTTTCTCGTCAAACACGGCACGTCCGTCATCGAATTTCTTGAGAAGAACGATACCCTCATCCTTGAGCTCGAGTTGCTTCTTAGCGGCATCTTCAGAAGTGATTCCAAATGGAATGTCATCGATTCCTCCGGCGACTTCGAGGAAGATCTTGGCTTTCTCTCCGTCGACTTTCTGTAATATAGCTGATTACTTCTCCGAGAAAATACCTTTTTAACGAATATTCCTAACTTGTGCAGCCTTGGAACTACTTTCGGCCACCCACGTAAAGCATAAATATAACACTCAACATATTTGGACACACTTCTCAATACCACATCTGAAACCCTATTTCTCTACGTGCTATAGCATACTTTGCGCAAGAATGACCGTTCCAGAACATGACTGTAACCTTTCGCAGTGGCGAAAAAGTGGAACGACGAAGGGACAAATGAAGGCCGAGGCTATTTCCAAGGCTGCACAAGGTCTCATGCGCACTTGTGACGACCATTCAATACGCATACTACGACAAAGTTAGAAACATACCTTGTAGTATCCAACGACCACAACATCAGCTTCCTCTTGCAGAGACTTGACGTCATCAGCAGTCTTAAGGGTCTTGGCAACGGGTCCGGTCTTCTTCTTCAACCAAGCAATGATTGAGGCAGCATCACGTCCTCCAGTGTATTCGCTAGGTTTTCCATTGCGGAACAACTTCAGCGTTGGATATCCACGGACTTCGAACTTGCTGGCTACATCACCGTGAACGGTGGCATCGAGCTTGGCCAGCTTAATCGCTGATCCTTCGTCCTTCAGCTGCGTAGCGGCCTTGGCATACTCGGGGGCTAGTGCCTAAAACTCAGTAAATACAGGTGCGCTGTACTCGGAAACAACGTATCCAAAAAGAGTAAAAGCTTAATCTTGAAACAAAAAACTACCTTACAATGGCCGCACCAAGGAGCGTAGAATTCAGCAAGAACAAACTCATTACCGTTGATGACTTCATCGAAATTGTCCTGAAATAAATTACAACTAATAGGCGGAAGGCTGTAAACAAGCATAATAAAACAATGCAATTCTGTAGAGGTGAGTAACATTTGCAGATAGGTGGCAATAAAGCGTTACTTTGCGCGTTATCAAGCGACGCAGGTAACTGGGGTAATCAATAAACTACAGCGAAATTCTTCCTGCTTTCCATACATAAAAGACAAACAGTTTAACAACTGTTTCCTTACCTATTTCCTCCGCAAAAGCAAAAACTAACAACTCCGAACTTTACCTACGTCCCAACTGCAGTCCCAACTTTCAAAACTATGAGATGCAACAACTCAGACTTGCGCCTTACAATAACAAAGCCTTCGGAAGAATGTAACAATATAAACGAGTGGTTACCTTTGTGAGTACAATTACATTTTCTTCTTCCTCAACGGTGGCTGCGAATGCCGACAGAGCAAAGAGGCAAAGGCAGGCGAGTTTGAACATTGCGCCCCAATGAATGACAATCCGTTCGGAGCCGTGTGGGGCAGCGCGCCGTGGACCGGTCTTATTGGTTCTCGACGGCTCCGCCTTCTTCGTTTATTGGTCCGGCAGCTCGCAAGGCCGCGCCGCATGCCAACTCTCTGTTGGCCACACTTTCCTCCTAGTCGACGTGGACATTCGCTGCGTGCAAGACGGCAGAGTAGTGTACGTCACTTAAGGGACTATGCTTGTAAAGCTCAGCGAGAACGATGTGTTTCTCATGTAGAAGCTGCGCTCTATAATTGGAGTCGTGTGCGCAAAGTCGCGAAGATAAAATAAACATTACATGTCACACCACGGGTCAACACGGGGACACCTGCACACGTTCAGTCGCTAGTCTTTACAACACACTATTTTCTCATTTCTCAAGTCTACTTTGCGTCTGCTGGGGATTTCTTCTGCTAAATTTACGATTTTGTCTTCATATTGCCGTGAACTGAGTCAATATGCATCCATGACCTATAGTGAAGGGACAAAAAATCTTCTTATGAATGGGGTCGAGGAATTATCGAGATTTCGTGCATATCCTTGCCTGCCCTCAATCTTTTTTACATGTTTTTATGTATTGCGCGCTTGTTCGAAGAATTGTGGCCTGGATTCTATGTAGGCTGTGCTGATTTCTTACACACGTTAGCACACGTTCACTAAGATTCAGCTCCAAAAAGAGGAAATGTGTACTTTTACCAACTGCTTTAGTTCATTGATTAGAAGATGCGAGTCGTGATCTTCCATACGTTCACCAAATAGCAAGTACTATCATGTAACAAGATTTCATGAATTTCATTCATAGAAACAACGAGAATTTCCAAAGATTTACTGTTAAGACTTATAAGGAAAGGCGTATGGTAACAGTAACTTTTATGCTGTAGCATTCCTCTTTTTCAACACGATTTTGTAATTTGTAAATAGAGAACATAGGGAATATAAGGAACTTCAAGGTGTTTTCTTTATTCCTTTGCGAGTGTGAACTCTAACACTGCTTTAGTTCTTACTACAACAGAATTTCTTTCTTTCAAATGCCCAGATACTATAATTCCACACATCGTCCGTAGGATTTCTTGAGTTCTTGTTTTTCGACTCCAGTGACCTCTGTTCTACGTTTGCATAAGCTGACGTTTTCCGACGTTGTGTTGAGAAGCGGCGTTTGATCTACTTGTTCAACAAAGTTAGAGGATAGGTGCAAATTCTGTATCGATGTGATTCAGCACGGTGCGCTGCGCTATTGAACTTTAATATTACGACTTTTAAAAGAGTGATGCAATCTTTCAAATCCCATTATGCCTTTTATTCAATGTTCGAACATAAAAAGTGAGAACTGGCTAGGTGACGATGATGGTTGGAGCTTACTCTACCGGTTTCGTTGAGATAGACTATGAAAGCGCATTCCTTTTGTTTTCGTTGTATAATCTACTGGAATATGAGCGCACTCCACTTTTTTTAGGGCTTCTGCATTAAAAACAATTGATTAAATTGGTATCTTTGGGGGCAACTTTCGAAGGCTCTTCATAACATGGAGGGTGTTGATGCACTTGCTCTGTTTGTGGAACGATCAGCCGAAGAGCTATTGGTTCTTACATAAGTAGCCTAATCTCAAGGACATCAAGGGATGATTATCTGTGGCGATCTCATTTACTTTTGACTTACTCAGGCAGATATCCTGGAAATCATATAATTTCGCAGTCGCGTCTAACGAATGCAAGGTCGTTCCGAAGAGTATTACTGTGACACATCGATTCGTCCAAGTCGCCTAGTTCTAGTTGTTTGAACGAGAACATCGCACTCATTTCATTGCTACTTTTTCAATATTCCACGTCCATAGAACTTCTGCTTTGTGCGTGGTCCATTGAATGGATTCGGCTGTTTGTGATGACAGAGTAATGCACTGTTTTGTTGGAAAAGCCTTGCACTTTGCTGTCTGTTCACTATCGGTTTAAATTGAGCTAGTAATGAATCGATTAATAAAGTGGGGTATAGGTAAGAGAATCTGGCAATGAAGTCTAGGTTCATAAACGGGAGCCAAACATGAACCTGGACGAGCTGATATCAGACTTACAACGGGCTGATTAAACACAACGAGAACTTAGTTATCGCTGGAAAATACATTCAGTGCACACTTATCGGACTCTAGATTCTATTCCACTTTCCTACATTTCGTCCTGACGCATTGCGAAGATTCATTACTTACTCGTTTGTACCATTTGCATTTCCCAGCACAAAATCACATATGCTTGACGAGATTCAGTTCTACGTCACGGTCATCAGTGATTAGTGGTGGATCAATTGTAGCATGCGATACCGATCAAGTTCTGCTTCGGAGTACTGTATTTCGAGAAGATTTGCTCAAGAGTTTGTAGTTTCGATACTCTGTCGAGTGGAAGTTAGAACTTCCCCATCAATGCACAGTTCCCACTGCAGAGGAAAAAAAGCGCGTAACAGTGCATTCGAGAGTGAATTCTGCAAACCATCTGTGGATGGATGATCGAACCACATTTGTTCGCTGAGGCTAATTCCTTTTTCGGCGTTCGTTTCCCTGGCCTTTGGCCAAAGCGGGTGCGGAATGCGAATCGATTGCGGTCCTCCTCGGTATGTGCGATGGGGCTGCCCGTACCCTCAAATACCATGCCGTACTTGTTGTTACCTTCTTCCTCAATAAGTTTTCGACGAATTTTCGATCTTATTTCTAAGAATCTTTCTGCTTCTGCGACTGAAACGGTTTATTCACGCATTTTGAAGATTTTCACTGCGCGCTGTCTCATCGTTGCATTTCTGCTTGCGATGAATTATGCAGACCTTTGTATTTGTTTGACTGCGTTCAAAGTTAGTTGAAGGAAATGGTTCCTTACCGGTATCCGGGAAATCTTTTACGTTCTACTTCTCAGTTGCCGTTACTGCCAGTATTTGCTTAGTCACTGTCACTGTCGTATTGCAGATGAGCAACGTAAGCGAGCAAGTCTCGAAAACCATGGAGTCGGCCAAGGAGGCCGCAGCTAAGGTTGGCGAGCAAGTGTCAGACTTTTTCCAGGGAAACCCATTCTCTACGCCAGTCGGCCGAAAAATAGGTTAGTTCCGGTAGCGTAATAGATTTGAAAAATTCTGTGCGCTTTATTTTTCCAACGACACTGCTAATATAGATTTCGCAATCTTTCTTATCTTGCAGTGAAGACTTTTTTTGGTCCCACACTATCAATGTTTAAGCTAGCTAGTTTATGTGGGAGGCATTGTTTTGGAGAGGGGAACTAGTTAGAACGAACAGTTCTTTATTTGTATAGAGACGATTTTGCCATTTTCATGTTATGAACATTAGAAATCGTTGTAGAAATCTGTCAAGGAGTACAAAAATGTTTAATACAATCGCTATTGCTCACAATATAGCAATTTTCGTTTCCAGAGCTTGCTACGAACGCATCCATACTTGCTACAGAAAACTGGGGGTTAAACATGGAGATCTGTGATTTCGTCAACAACACTGAAGACGGGTAAGAATATTGCCTTTCTTTTTTAGTGTTGACTTGTGAACCTTTCTTACGTAAGTCACTTAAGTGGTGCAATCCTATAATGTTCGTAGAACACTTTTGCTATATTATTCTGGGCAAGAGGATCTAATGTTAGATGAAACAGAAATTTTGGAATAAGGGGGGGGGGGTGACTAAATAAAGTGGAAAGGTTACTTTCCTTAAGGCGCTGTTTTACTATACATTCCAAGAAGTGCCAGTTCTAGCCATGCGATGTTTCTTTCTCACTCTCCTCGCTGCAGCTTTTCATCTGCGATTTCCGTGTGCGGTATTTTAACTGAGAATTTCGACATAGTTAGTGGAAGTAATCCATGATCTAAGTGACACGATTAGTCGTAAATCTGGGTGATTCACCGGACTAGTGATTCAGCGGTTTATATAAGTGCTGATTGTTGATCTTCGGAAAATAGCCCCCCTCTTACGTAGTGTGGGCTTCCTCGTATTCCTTACGAGACCCGGTTTTTGCTTACTTTTGTACGTTGATGTTTTTTTTCTGTAAAGTTAAGCAAGAAATGTCTTCAGCTATTAAAAAACTAACTTAATTCAAGAATCGTTACGCTGCAGTGGAATAGCTTAATGTGGATGGTTTTTGATTCTGCCTGAAACCATTGCAGTGCACTGTCGTAAAGCCTTAATAGAGATTTTTTTAAAAATTTTTGTTCATATTCATCTGTAGAGCTACTGCTTCATTCAGTTGACCAGTAGTTTCTGCAGCATGGTCTTAGTGATTAGAGGTAGTGATTGGTTCCATTGTTCTTTGTTCAGATAAGTATTTTCATTGCTTATTCTATTGAAAAACACGCACATCTAGAAACTGTATGCAAAGATGTCGCAGAATTCAGTTTTGGGTTATTCAGCTTTTACAATATGCTTATGTAAATCTAGAGACTAGTCGTCGAAAGTGACGTTCCTCCTCTCACCCCTGCAATGAGAATGGGACTAAACGCTGAATTTAACTTTGAAGTAGTTGGTGCTTGCTTGCATCAGCTTTAGCCTTATATTTTCTAGTTGGTAAGAGCGAGTTTCTCCGTTCATGATCTAGTCATTGTTATCGTCTGTCCTATTCTTGTCTTTGGAGTTTCCATTTGCTCGACTTGCACCAGAATTCATACTACATCAGCCTAGAATTGAAATATCAATAAAAAATTTTCCGAGGACATGCTAAACTAGTACGTAACCTGCTTTGTTTCAGTGCTAAAGATGCTGTGCGGGCCATTCGTAAACGTCTGCACACAAACATGTGTAAAAACAACGCTATCGTAATGTACACTCTGACTGTGCTTGAGACGTGTGTGAAGAACTGCGGTCACAACTTCCACGTGTTAGTATGCTCGAAGGATTTTGTACAGGACCTGGTCAAGTTGATCGGATCAAAGTTTGACACCCCACAGATCATTCACGAACGTGTATTATCACTTATTCAAGTAAGTCTTTGATTAGCCTCGTGGCAGTATTCAGCAGGATCTGCTCCAAAATCGAAAACCTCGGACTTCGCCAAAGCTTCGCCCAGTGAGGTGATTTGAAGTGTTGAGTCCGGAAAACAGATTTGTCTCGCATACTAACAATTTGCAAGGCTTAGCAGGAGGTTCAAGTCTCGGAACAGCCTCATACCTTGCATGTCGAAATTATTCAACCTGTTCATTACAAATATTATCTTGGTTTTGCATGATAATGCTTTATTATAGTGTTGTGGTAGACGGGTTCTGGATTAACTTCGTTTACCACCATAACTCTGGATTAAGTATCGTGCTAAACTAAGATATTCGTGAGTACCAGGGCGAATAACCCACTACAGAAATTCTGAGGCGATTTTGAGACTTTGACCGTCCGGGTAAACTTTTTTCACCCTAACACACGAGTAATGTGATTACATGCAAAATAAATTTTTTCGTACTCAGCGCCTCAAGCAGCCCCTCTTGGCGTAGCTTTAGCGAAGGCTGAGCATTCGATTTTTCGAGCAGACACTGTTGAATAGCGCCGGTTTTTTTTTTTTTGATTCGTTGAATTGCAACAAGGTGCTTGCTGTTAACCTGAGCAGCTTTAAAAATCTGCGTTCTACTCTAAGACATACTGCCTCAGAATGTAGCTTTCACGACCGATTGGTTGCAGAACTTGCCTTTTTAGACACTGGCATTGCCAGTAGATATAAAACATAAAACAGGGGCAATACTATAAGTTGAGTCCGATTGTGGCGGAGTCTAACCGTAATCTCCACAGTTTAAGCGGGAAATTGTAAGGCTAAGCAGAGTCTAGCTCAGTTAACCTAAACTTTGTAAGTATAGTGAAGGGTATTGTGTTCCTTTAACAATCACATTCTACTTTTTGTTGTCGCTGGAGACATACATTCGTCAATGTTGTTATAAATCTGCTTTATAATCGGTACCCTTCAGCAGCGTCGAACTTGTTTCTACCGCATTTTCTTCGTAGCTGCAGTTATGTTGGCTAACTTATCACAAGCGACGCTATCGAAAGCTACTAAAGATTCAGAGTGACTTTTTTCTGTTTAGCTTCTGTAGTGCTGACTGCTTCGTTATCACGTTATCCACGACGTTGTGTTTTCATTTCGGTACTTTTTCTTCTCGTTTACGAGACAGGCGCTAAATGGGTCAAGGGTCATCATTAGTGCAGCCTCGACACTTAAATATCGAAGAGTGTCCTTGAACCTGTCAACGTGGGAGTCGGGATATCCGTTTTCCAAAATGAGGTTTATTATTGATTTTAGATTCAGTACATAATTTTCTAGCGTTTTAAAAAGCAAGGCTTAATGCGTCTCAAAGATTGCGTTGAAAGCCATATAAGTGTCATTTTATAAAACCGCTTTTTGATATATTTTTAGAGGTGCAGTAATGACAACACGCTGAAACGTAAGACACTGCCCTTCTCTACGTTACTTCGCTGATTCGATAAGCGGATAACTATAGATAAGAGAAGACGTCGAAAACGTCGTGGAACTGGCCATAATTTGGAAAACAAGATTTTCAAACAGAAGACCTTGTTTATGCGGCAGACTAGATTGTTACTATGAAATTATGCAACTGACTATAATACTGCGAAGTTTCTGAAGACTTAGATATTGAGTTTGGAGTTTTTTTTATAGTGTATCACTTGTTAGTTCTCTGATAGCACGAACTCATCAGTGTGGGACGTGATGGTCAACTACTTGAGGATTTTTAACCGGTAAATTTCTGAATAAAGTCTTGATAACTGAAGTCTCATAGCTCCTGCGGGTTGGTCTTTAACGAACTTGATCGAAACTGCCCGATTTCTGGAGAAGTAGCACGCACCGGTGTGGGCAGTAATTAGGGCAACTGCGCGCTCTCATCGTACAATTTACGGGTCTGGTTTGAGCCGTAGATGAAACAATGAGCGCTGTGGCGTTCTTTTTCTCGCCGGCACGGCCTCAATGTCAGTGTCCTCCATTTGCAGCGACCACCAGCGCTGGAAAACCTTCGGCCGATCCGCGAAAACTTCTCAGCGCACGTACGCTAAGCAGTATTCGGGGGTTAAGAACGGAGAGAACAGATTTCATCATGCGGGGCGAAATAGGGAAGTGTGTTGTCGGACCCTATGACGTGCAACATTTCTTTCATGAGATAGAGTAGGGGGTGAGTGGAAATCATCTGTTCCATGAATCTGTGCGTATATGAAGTTGTGAAATTTCACCCTTTTTAGAACGAAAACTTGATTAACATTTTTGTCAATATAACTACACCGTTCGATTAACAAATGTGTAACGTGTAAGTTTCAGTCTTTTAATATGTGAGATCACGGCACAGGTGTAATCCATACTTATGCCACAATCATATGAACTCCGTCACTCGTTCACACTGACCACTAAAAAAACTTGGACTTCGAAGCATCGGCGTGGTACTACATGCGGCACGGTCCTTAGCACGGTTTAATGCTTTTGTTGCCTCTCTGCCTGTTAATGTCTTGAATTGCGGTTAGAAGAAGAACGCTTCTGTGAAAACATCGCAGACAGCGCCCTTTAACGCTTCGAGATTCACGTTGGTAGACAGCAGCCAGCGTATGTGAGGCTGTACATATCTGATGTAAAGTTCTTCAGAATTCGTTCACTCTGCACTGTTACAGAGAGCAGTTCCCAAATGCTGCACTTTTGTATTAGTTACTAACTGCTGCTGTTCTAGTTCATGTGAAGAAATCTGAGGGACGGGCGTTTTACTACAAGGCTTGGTGACAACATGCCTTCGGATACTAGACAAGCAAGGGAACCCTTGCTACCAGATGGCGCTACTTCAGAATGCTCTTTAAAAACATATTCTGCGATATACTTCAATTCAAGAAGAATTGTAGGTTCACCAAAAGATACTTGGCAATTTTCAGACACGAAAAATTCCATGAATTTGAGGGAAAAATCCTTTGATTCAGCAGAAGTGGCTTTTAAAATAGCGACCGCTTTACATTAGATACTTAAAAATCTGGTGAAGTCCTATTCAGTAGCTTGGATTTACTTTCTCTAGAGATTTTTAGAGCAGATTAAAGCGAACGCAGGGCTTGTAGATGTACGGTACAGCCGGCTGCATATCCGCAGTATACTTCGGCAAACGGAATTTCGAATAATTTGAAAATTAAATTTTTTGAGAAAGTAAGCAGAGCTTTTCCAGATATGTAGCTGTCTTAAGTACTCTCATGACTTATTGATTCCAGATATGTAAAAATCTGGATTCATCGATACTCCCTAAGCTTGATATTTCGATTTATTCGAATATTCGAATAATTCGAATAAATCACCGAGTTTTTCACAATGAAACGAATATTTCTCTTCTAATTTGAAAGGCCGGTTAATGCTATTAAACAGTAGTGTTGAGTGGACTATATAGTCTTAGAAACGTTACTTAGATGCCCGTTTCGTTGAACTGGAATGCAGGAAGAACGATTTATTCGAAATATTCGAAAATTCGAAATGCCGAAGTGTAATCCGCAGGCCACGCAGCGCAAGGCGCTGTAGTAAAGGACCCGCTGCCAAGAAATCTAGCAGGAGTGATCGCAACGCATGCGACTGTGAATTGCATGCGTATTGATCGGGGCTTGCGTCGATGCCGACAGAGCCCCGATCAATACGCGCGTAGCACACAGTCGCATGCGGAGACGATTCCCACTGCTAGAATTGGTCAAATGAACTATAGCAGTAGCCTTCAGTGCCTCCACGATTGGGGTGCTGTAGACTCTGTACCATAATATTATATTATTTATTAGAATAATATCTTTGTTTGCATGGTACGTGATGCTCATGGTGGAAAAAATTGAGCACTAACCAGTAATGCACTTGCATACATGTATTGGAGACCGGTACCTGCATTATAGATCTAGTAACGAGTGCGTATAGACATAGTAGTAAATTGATGTGTGAGACACGTCGGTGGCAGTCCTCTAGACGATTTTTTCATCTGCGAACGAACCTAAATGTGTACGACATCTAGTTAATAGTGGGTTTTGGAGAAAAAAGCGACCTGGAACAAAGAGCTGTTCTTATTTTACAGAACGACGAACTGCAGTAACCGGTTGGAGGTTCTTTTTTAAAATTATAATCGCGCAATAGTTTTTTTTGTCGTTCATTATTCTTCTATGGTTCTGGTACCTTACTTTGTGTCACATAGCAGAATGGTCGCACTAAGATGTTCTCTCTATGAAGCACGGCAAGGTTTTCGTTTGATCGAACGCACGTTTAAGAACGACCTTTTTGGAGAGTTCGGCAAGTCGTAGTCCGCATTTTTAAGATCTGTTAGCATTTCAGTTGTTGTTGTTTAAACAGCGCTGGCTCAGAGTCAGAGAGAGCAATTGTACGTTCATTGTTTGTGCAGGATGCTGGTTGCACTTGAAGTGCGTTCGAATTGGTTACTAGTAGCTTGGGTATTCGCGCAGTTCTCGCTAATTCGTGCGTGCTATTTTGCATTTTTTAGAATATTTTTCGAAACAATCTGAAACGTCTTTTTTGCCTAGAAACGAAATCCAGGAAACTTCTTCTTGCTGGAGCTTGGGTTTTTTTAAGCAAAGATTCCTCTTTGGACAATTTTTTTAGTTTGTATTAAAGTTTTTAGTTATCTGAGAAATTAATGACAGGTTAGAGTAAACTGTCGATACTCAGTTTCATAATAGGAGCGTATAGCTCATTCGTAGGACTAACGTCGGGTGGGGTTTCTAACTGGCAGCCGACTCTGTGTAACGGCAGTGCGGTCGTTACAGACAGTCCGCTGTCAGTTAGAAACCCTGCCTGTTCCCACGAATGAGCTGTAATTGCATTTGTAATCGCTTTGAAACTTTCAGCAGCAGTTATTCCAATAGCATACGTGAATTACGGCTTTAATGGGTAGAGCAAAATCTGAGGTACCTCATTCAAGCTTCTCCACATGAGGTCATCAGTGCTTACAGAAAGATAGACATCCAGCTATTTCGACGCAGCAGTAAGAACTAGCCGTCGGTCATATCGCGCACAGTCTGCGTCTCATCAGTCGTGGTCTCTCTTCGCTGCTCTCACCTCCGTTTCCTCGCACGTGTTTTACCGTAGTGCAGCTAGAATCTTTCCATATGCACTGCTACACTTTACGTCAGCTGGAACCAAATTGCTTAGATGTTTTAAGGTGGCTGTAGAGCATGTTCCAATACCCGTCACAAGCGGCGATTCGGGGTGGGAGAGACGAGGGGAGAGGGGGAGCTGGTATCCCCTTCCGAAAATGAGCCCGAGAATTTTGAAAGTGGCCCACTGGCTAGGAAGAAGTTTAAAAATGGCAGATCAAAAAAGATTTTTGTTAAGAAATATCGGTATATCGTTTATTCAGAAATATCGCTGTTTGTTTTCGAATTTTTAAAAATACCTTTAGGGATTTAGAGCCTGTTTTTCTTTGGCTCCGTCACGAGCTCCGCCTGCTTTTAGCCTGAGCCTCCCGCCCCCC
>KN549202.1:1068361-1080190 GCA_000797555.1 Oesophagostomum dentatum | reverse complement strand
GAAGCACTGCCATATCAGGATTACAAGAACATTTCAGCGAGATTCACACACTACAAAGCGCCAGAAGCAATGAAATGCGAAAAAAAACCGCAAGTTTCTGCTCTCTTATATAAATTTAATCGTATTGGGCCGATGTCCCTTGCGAACATTAAGTTCTTCTGGAATAACAATCAACACAATTAGACGATGAGGTCAAAGAGGTCAACAACGTTCCGATTTTGGCATCAAACGTTTTCTATCGTATTTCAGGCAAATTTACCTTTTTACATGAATTTTTCCGAAACTTATTGCTACTTTCTAGCTAACTGCTTACAGCCGTTTGGTCATTAGTCATTTAGAGCTCTCTTGGTTCTAGCGTCTATTACGTAAGGAACATGTCACAAATATCCATATGCAAAGAATGCATTCGTCATTTTTTCCATAAAAACTTCAAACATCCAAAACACGCCAATTTATTACTTTCAGTTTATGTCAGATTTATGCATGGGAGATGACATTTCTCTGCTAGTAACATTAATTCTGAAGCATTTGTGCATCTAAACCGTGCATTACTTGGATCACATGAATTGGACGTTTGGGAGGTGAACTCCTCGCAGTCGTAAGAATTAATGTTACTATAAAAACAACAAACGAAGACGCTGAAAGCGAAAAAGAACAATGAACAAGTACAGTTCGTCTGCACCATTCTGAAGAACGGTGTGGCCGATGAAG
This sequence comes from Oesophagostomum dentatum, assembly GCA_000797555.1. Taxonomy (NCBI): domain Eukaryota; kingdom Metazoa; phylum Nematoda; class Chromadorea; order Rhabditida; family Strongylidae; genus Oesophagostomum; species Oesophagostomum dentatum. The sequence continues at coordinate 1,079,479 of KN549202.1, read as the reverse complement.
TGTATTATGTAGGAGCGGAACCCGCATCATATAGGATCTGCTCCTGTATCGGCATCAAAACGATGAGCTTTTGCATGGAAACAAGATGAAGCAGAAAAAAAACAACGAGATATAAAAAGCGGCTTGGTAATAGTCCCTTCTCCCAAAGCTAATATCGTTATCGATCGATGGACAAATCATTGGCACAACTGCTCCACAAGATAGGTCACTACTTAGATTGAGACAAACAACATACGGTCCTGAGATAACAGCAGCATGTTCCACGGAGAAGGCACAATGAGTACCTTCAGGGAAAATGGTCAACCTCCCATCAAGCAAGACCAGAAGCTAATGATCTCCTCATTGAGGAGCCAGCACTGCCAACAGTGCTGACGTGGCCATTTCATAGTGGTGTGGTGTGACGCGTGGGCATGTTGCCTCAGGAGAGGGCGCCGTCGTCTTGAAATTACCGGACATTTGCCACAGTCCGCAAATTTGCACATCCCGGATATATTAAGAGTACATGAAGTTTTGTTTAAGCATCTTAAATGGAAATCAAGTATAGTAAAGCATCAAATAGACTGGAACACCGCGCGTCTTTATGCGCCGGATGCGAGACTTTCCACCATGCGCGCGAGTTCTGCAATTGGCCCAGTTCAAACGACTACTAACTCGTCCACATTCAATTTGAATTTGCACTGCTTCTGAGTGAAAACTTGGACGAGTTAGCAGAAGTGGGCGGCCAGGCTCCGCCTCCAACAGGATGGGTAGTCTTACACCCTAATGCACCATGGTGTTGCCCTGCTCTGCTCCCAGTAGAGCTGCTGTTTTTGTAGCTCGTCTTCTGACCGCATCGACACTCGAGTCGTTTAAGCCCACGTCCATAACCACAAAAATATGAAAGAACATCAGGCAAATCATATTTTGTGACAAGCGAAAAACTGGGATTCGCTTCGTTTCTCCAGACTCTTGGAAGATAGTGAGGTGCGGGACTTTCCGTCCTGAACGTGGGTTCTGCCATCGGTCCAGTCCAAACGCGGCTATTAACTCCTCCACATTCAATGTGAATTTGCCTTGATTCTAGTGGAAAGTTGGATGAAATAGTGGAAGTCGGCAGCGCGACTCCTTCCAGGGTGGATGGTTTGGCACCCAACGGAACAGAGATTGACCTCTCCTGACCAAGAAGAGCTGTTTAGGTGGTCAGGTGTGGTAGGAAAATCCTCCCTAACCTTAAGTGCTTTGCCAAGTTGCGACCGATTTTTTGGGGTCCTGCTTCTAATGTTGGATCTTTTTTGAGATAAAATCCAAAAGAAAGAAAGCTGGTGCAATTTTCGATGCTTATCTTTCTCAGTTGACCCGGCCGTCCACCTACAGAAATTCGACAAAACCCCTGACAAGCAACGGTTTTATCAATGAGCAGCAAAAATTTTAGGAACGTGAGCAACCCATGCGAATGTGTACCCGCCCATCCACCGAAATAATTCCGAATGTTGCACATCCGTGTAATTGTTCTCTTCTGCGGACTAAAAGCAATGAAGTGGGCGGGACCACGCACCCACACGCGCCCAAACTGGTTGAAGCAGCAAGAATCAGCCTGCAAGGAAATCACTATTATTCGAAGTGACAATTTACAAAGAAATGTGCATGACCTGATGCAATTTTTGACGCTGCTTCCAAATCTGCCTTCCGTTTTTGCTAACCATTTCTGCGAAGGAAGTTATGGGTGTTTCTTCATCTATCTTCTGAGTGGGTGGGGCCTTCATGTGGCGGTACTCTGCAGGCACTAATCAATCAATAGTTGCAAATTTTGTCTAACGTAACATCGAGATAAAAAATCAAACAACTATGCAGCTGTCTACGTGGAAACACGCGCCGGACAGTTTGAAGGTCCGCTTCAGTTTTGCTTTGCTTCTTACCACATTGGTTGTTGCAGTTATGAAAATTGTGACCTACCTTTTTTTTAATTCGGTGCGCACACTGTGAGCTGATTTTCACTGACTTTTGATCTCGATGTTACACTGGACCAAATTTGTAAGCATTGACTGATTAGTACTTGCTGGGTTCCGCCACAGAAAGGCCACGTCCATGTAGAGGGTAGATGAATAAACGCCCGTAAATTTCTTCGCAGAATCGATTAGCAGAAGCGGAAGGGAGATTTGGAAGCAGCGTTAAAAACTGCATTAGTCCATACACATTTCTTTGTAAATCGCCACTTCGAATAATAGTGATTTCCTTATTAGTTTCCATCAATCTGGGCGTGTGCGGCGACTTGGACCCGGCTACCTCACTGGTCTTATTCCGAAAAGTAAGCACTTATAGTCGCTTTCAAAAACATTTAGAAACTTTTAGTTTGCGCCACCATCGCAAGAATTTGCCTGAGCATGGGTAGAGCACTGCGTAATAGGAGAGTCCAGACGAAAGCGGGCGAAAAGACGCGGAGCTCCATCTGAAAATGTCCAAATGTTTTTGCAAAACACTATACCAGCGTCGGAGTAGCGCTAAAAGTCGCTTAATTTGGACATGGACAGGCACTCCCTTATCACTTAGGGCCTATATACAGTGCGACAGTTCTGCAAATTCTCAATGTTATAGGTATAGTCAAATGGCTGTAGCAATTACACAAACGCGCTCTACTCGACAGTCATACAGCGGATGAGGCTATAACGAACTTAAAGCCGTCAAGCAGACTATTCGAAAAGGTTTTGAATAGGGCTAGCCTCTCCTCTTCATCATTCTTAAGCCCTTACATAGTGCGCGAGCACGGTGAACTCGCAGTATCATGGGGGTAGCCGAATGGCACTGAAGATGCGGCAAAAAAACCTCTGACGGTTTTCAAATCGGGTGACCATAGTCATTCTCATTTAATTTTTAAAGTTTCTTTTCAAGTAGGAATATGTTAGGAAGTGGCTACAACATGTAATAAAGTCGTGGCGACCGTTTCTGTATGCGTACTCTCGAAGCCTGAAAACGACTTCCATGAATCATCTTCTCGAATCAGTTCTTACAGCATCTGTACTGCATCCTTGAAAAATATTCTATTCGGCAACAAGCGTCTTAAATTTGCCAGTAAATAAAGTTCTTTAAGACTGCGACGTTGACAAAGCGTAGAAAGCTAAATTTTGAAAAAAAAAACAAGTTCTCACAGAAATCTCTTCATGCTCGAAGTAATGGAAAGTGGTAGAGAAGCGAAAGCAAGAAAAAACTTCTGCAGTTTCCTAACGAACAGACCTGTGATGGATACTGCTTTCGAAGTTTTTACCCAAAAATAATCGTTATAAAATCTCCGCTTTCGACTTTGAGAGAGCTGCAAGTGCAAAATATGCAGACCACCTTTTCAATTCCTCCCAGGCGCTCCAAAAAGTTGCTTTTCTCAGGAACGTTTGATACTCTGAAAAGTGATTTTTGGAATACTCGATAAAATTAGTCTTACAGGTAATAATAAAATTAGCTAATAAAATAATAATAACAAGCTTCAAACTCTGCCAGTGGGGCTGGTGAACGAGGTAGCAAGGTCGTTTACCAAAATACAGTTAGAATGCAACATTTTTTTCTGCATAGACATGGTTTAAAAAGCCATGAAACTCTTTTCTGCGAATTCCCACGCAATTTATGCCGAGAGACAAGCAGTCATGCAGTATGTCATACCTCTGGGTGTCCAGAGTATGTATGAGTCAGCTTCTTAAAACATGTCCAGACGTGCAAAGAAAAATGATTAACTAGGTACGTGGGTGATTGGGATTGTTGATGCAAAATTTTCGAAAATTTCGTAAGAGGAATTCTGGAGCTCGTCAGCTCTTAACAAGGCAGAGAAATGCGTATCGCACAGCCGTCTACATTTGTGCAAATAACTAATTTATTTCCTTCAATAGTCGTACTCCCGATTAGCTTGAGATTTAGTAGTCTAGAAAGGAATTTCCTTCAAAAGCCTTAATCGGTTTTTGAAAAACTGAAAGCAAGTGCAGAGAGCAGTGTCATATCAGGTTGAGTCGAAAGTTTTCTCATGGTTGACTTCACACGCCTTAAATGTAGTAATTTTTGTGACTATAAAAAGAACCAAATTATGTCAAGAAAATATTAATCGAGTACTTTTTAATGATATGTTTTTGCCGAGAAATATTTATTAACTTCAGAGAGAAAAATTTTCGAGGAAATTTTTTCCGACTTGCCAAAAACTGAGAATTTTCATTTCTCGCTTCTCTTGATCCGAACTTGAATAGCGGATATACGGGACGACTGAGGAGGGCACACTGACTCAATATGTGGCTAAAGTAGGGTCTGATAAGCTTTCACAAAAATATGAAAATTCGTGAAAAAACGCCTGTTTTACCGTTTTTAGCACCCCAAAAACCCTACTTCGAGACTAATGGAATTTTCGAAGCAAATAAAAACAGCATCAAACGTGCTGCCCTTTATTCATCAATATCGTCTACTGCAGCGGAGATATAAGTAAAATTATGTGTAGCATATATAATTAAATATCTTTAACATTTGGCATGGCAATCGCCCGTTCTGCTGCAGAAAAACTGGAGACATGCCCTCTATCATTATCCATACATAATAAAAAATTTCAATAAAAACTAAGGAAGTCATGGGCAAAATTCATTTTAAGCGGTTTGGAAAATTTTCTTCAAAAATTTTTTCCCCTTAATATAATAAATATTTCTCGGCAATAAACATAAAACTTTATAGTACTCGATCAGTACTTTATCGACAAAAATTAGCTCCTTTTATAGTCACAAAAATTACTACATTTAAAGCATGTGGAGTCTCAATTACGACAAGACTTTCGACTCAACATAATACAAAGCTTTAAAAGATTGAAAGTGGAGTCCGGTTGGAGGTAGCGGCTTATCGTAAACTAAGCTTTAACATGATAGGAAGTATATGGTTTGGTGTCAGTAACTGAGTAACTAATCAACTAATGACGGTTACTTATAGGCAGTGCAGATGAGTAGCTTCCTCCTTCATATCTAAATCTTAGGTTACGGTAAGGCGCTACCTTCCACCGGACACAATTTTCATACTGTGTAATCTGTACTATACTGTATCTCTTTACAAAAGTGTACTATTTAATAGGTTAATATGATGATAGTGGTCTTTTCCAAATATTCTCGAAAAAATAATAAAATGAATTTTCTACTGATGCGGTGTGTGCTCCATGGAGTCTGATTTTATAATACTTATCCAGCGCTCATTAAAACTGGAAAAAAACTGTTAAAAGGGGCAGGCTCCTATTCGCAAAATGAGCACTCAACCTACACAGTTAGTTCTCAGTTTAAATCTACAAGAATTCGGTGAAAATACACGAGGAAAATGCGGCTCCAAGAAACGCTGTGGATGCTATCCCTTGAAAAACACATGAGGATAATTGCAGTCCAGTGAAATTTTATATATATTTTTATTTTTTTTTAAATTTTTAAATTTTTATTTTTTAAAATATATTTTTATATTTTTTCCAGTGAAATTTTATTTATTTATTTTTTTACGACCTTCGTGAATAATTTCACTAGGACAGAATACCACAATTTCTAAGATGTGGAGCATTGGAAGTGCTTAAGATTCCTACAGCAGACATGAGAATGCCAAATATCTCCCCAAATGTCCCTCTCGGTTGCAAAATTTTATGCTCGAAATTCAGCGTTGCTCTTCAATCTTATTCTTGCTTCTTGCTCCTATTTCGTCATATTCTCCGGGCGCAGGGTTTTCTACTCTAGCAGGGGCGGAGTCACGCCGCCCATTTTTTTTTAAAAACTCGCTCATATCTTCGTTTAGATTCAATGGAGGTTCACATTTAGTAGATACCTGTAATATTTACCTATTTGTACGTAAAAAGAAACATGTCGCACCATAGTCTCTGCCCATTCAGCAACAGTTATTTAAAAAATCCTGTACCTCTCCAGCAAAATTATCTCTATTTTTTAGGCGCCACTATTTATAGCAAACGGGAAATGCCTATGAATTTTTTTTTTGCATGACAAATGATCCCAAAAAGACATGTTAAACTTGAACGGTAGGGTATAAGAAGAGACAGGTTCATATGATAAAAGAGAGAGGCTGAGCAGTAAGAAATCTTTGAATGTTACATGAATCATACACGGTGAAGAAGCAGTGAAAGAGAAATGCATGGCGTTAGAGGGCACAGAAAATACTCACGGAGGTTGGGTTTCGGAAATTAACATGGCGATGTCATCAAATTCTTGACTGGCAAGAGCACTGGGTGATAGAGTGAAATTCCTGCTCGGCTTCTTTCTTGTGAAATCTCATTTGGAAGGCCATTATGGAGAGAATTTGAGCCGTGCTTGCTATGACTAACATCTTTAAAATGCATGCGGCCATGAAAGGCTGAGGCGACAAGGGGCAGGGACGCGATGGTTCGCACTCTTCATTGTGTAATATGACGCCGAAAATAAGCATGGGATGAAAATGCATCAAAACAGGTGTGAGCAAGAGTGTGATAGTCGCACATCGAGGATCCATATGCAGGAACGGCTCCCACAGCCAACATGCAAATGCCGAGGGTTCACGATGCGATGAGCGCGATACGCGAACGCGATGATATCCACACCGACGATACGCCGACTGCGATGAGTCACAGAGCGGTGCGCGACATCCTGAGTCGACGGTCGCGAAGCGGCCTACCGACGACGATTTGTGGCCTTTGTCCTCGTTTGTGCGTTTAAGCTTCCGTGATCGATACATACGTCAAAATCGCTGCCATCCATTATGCAAATATTGCGCAACCGAGGTATAAACACGTGCGTTTTGCAGCACCACGGCTACACTCGCGACAACTGTTTTCTTAGGGACATGGCTGTTTTCTAAGTAGATTTTGACATTCTAAAACTATGAAATCTACTTGGGAACTTCGATTACTCAAACATTTCCGAGTGAACATTGCTTAGAACTCTACTAGTACTCGAAGCCTAAATGTCTAGATTTCATTCTTTTGCACTCCTATTGCTCAGCTCGTACACACAGTAAAGTTGGCTGGTTATAATGTTGAATAAATAGCCGATTTTTATGTGCAAAATTTTACCCAAGTTCGAGTTATCGATTCGCTTATTGTATATGCCCAATTATGTTACAAAATCAATTTCGTGTAATCCAGTGAACCATTTTGATTATACAGCAGTATTTACCAGACAAAGCTAATTGTGCACAAGAATCTCCCCTTGTGTTTCACTCGACCATCATGGCACTCCAATTTGCGTAGTAAAATAAATAAATAAATAAATAAATTAATAATAATAATAATGATAATAATAATAATAAATAAATAAATAAGTAAATAAATAAGCAAAATTGTGATTAGAGTGGAAATCGTGCGAGTAGTGCGATAGCTAAAAGTTTTTTAGCACAACTGTTTGACCAGTTCAAATTAGCTGCTTAGAAACAATGCCTATCTTGTTTTTGTGTTCATTAACTGTACAAATGAATAACGTGAGAAAAAGGGAGAAAGAGTGAACCATTATATATAATTAATTAATTGATTATTTACCATCAAAGTTCCAAAACATTTGGTCAAGCAGTTGCTTAATCTACCCGTATAGGCTTGACCCAGGATGGCATTTCTGCACAGTTAACTTCAAGTAGACAAAAAAACAATGAGCAGGCCTTTTAAAATTTTTATAAAGTGACTTGTTACGACTAAAAACCAGTGAATAGAGCGAGGAAAATTTCCACACATTTAATGCGAAGCCACGAAAGAAGTCGAGAAAAGCCAAAGAAATCCAGTCTTTCGCAAAAGATGAGAAGAAACGAGCGTAAACATATGGGACGAGGAAATATGATATAAATCAATGGCTGCTTAAAGCGCCGGAATATCTTTGTTAACAGCTGTTCAAAGAAAACAAACAAAATCTATGGGTGTGGTCGATGACGTAGCAAATTATGACGATCCAGAACACCCAGAAAACAATCCTGAACAAAGTGCGGTATTATGCTGAAGAAAATGGTAAATCCGTTTGAGTTATTAGCAAACAAATGCTTTTTTTTAACCCAGCGAATCATGCCGCACAGTCTAGGTTGGATGCTAACTAGATGCCACCCCAGAACTAAGGAAGTTAAAAGAATAAAGAATATTTCCGGAATAAAATCCGTTGGAGAAGAAGAGCGAAACTAGCGCTATTCAAATACTGCAATTTGCAGAACGATGGAGAACGACATACATATGATAAAAATAGACAGAAGTGAAACTGCAGCGGAATGTTTCACATGAAGGGAAAAGCGATTAATTTCTTGAGAACTGGCGGGATTCTCAGCATACAAGCGGCATTCACAAAGAAGCAGACATTTAAGAAGGGCAATAATTAGATGGTGATTTTGTGAGGTTTCTAGAATGAGCCGCACTGGCGTCGCAGCTCACTAGACGACTTTTATGTTTTTCCTAGACATTTTCCTTATTTCGTATGTAATTTCAGCAGAAATCCTCCGCAGCATCATTTTGAAGAAACTCATCGATGGGTGGCGACAATTGCTGCATAGGATATCCTGAGTAGTGCGTTCGATAGGCGTAATAAGTCGAGCTACGGATCACTACGGATCAGCGTCATAACTGAAACTAACTTTACTACTCGACAATAACATCATCATTAGAAGGATTACGGAATCCGGTTCATGTAGAAAACTTTCAGTGCAATATTTTGAATAGGAACAGATATGACTAGAAAATGCTAGGTAGTGCGCAAAATTATACTCAAAAAATCCGAGTACTTGAATATTCGTGTGGTCGAATATTGGAGCGTTACTCACTGTTTGAATATTCGAATCCAAATATTCGCAATTACGCACTGTTCGAATATACTCGAATATTCGAGCCTACATCGCAAATACTCAGTTTTTGCTGGTACATAGGAAACGTAGACTAAAAGTAAGAAGCGAAAATATCACAATCTTCAAAACTAGTTTAGTGGGATCTTCATTTTCATTGGGCCCTAATTAAGAAAACTACATCGATTTTGTATGAGAGCGCCTTTTTGAAGAGCTATGGCAAATTTACAACACTGCACCTGCATCTTTCTACTATAGCTTTACAGTTAAACATTATCGCACAAGATACGCAGAACATTCTTACTCATTGTCTCAAATAGGTCTAGTACACAGACCTTGGGGCGATTCTGAAACCTTAGCACTCTACTGCCGTAACATTGCGGAACAGGCACTTTTGTAAAAACTGTGGTTTTTGTAATTAGCGATCTAAATAGCCCAGCAACAGATGAAAGTTCTGTGAAAAAACCCCAGATTTTAGGGTATAGAAGCTGAAATACACCGACTACTTCAAAGAGTACTTGTGCAGGAAAATTTGGGCCCGTTACTATTAATTTCAGTTATGCTGACGCTTTTGAAACAGTGTTTTCTTGCTTCGTAGTCAAGGCAAGCCTCTCAGACACTTCCTGTCTGAAGGCGAAAAAGGTCAGCTTTCATTTCGGCATTATTGGAGGGTCCTGATGCTAGAAAAAGAATCAGAGTAATTGCTTTCTGTAGTTTTAAGATTAAAACGTTGATTTTGAACGTGAAAGGTTAAAGAAGCAAAGGATCTCAAAACTCTCCCAGGATCCGCCCCTTTTAGCAATGGGACAGATGTTTTTTTTTTGGCTGCAGTGCTTCGTTTTGAAGTGGAGTTTTAGCCACCGCTAGTGGCCTATTAGTCTGCAATCTAAGCAAAAATAAGGTGCTATCTATACATTCACACAACTCTGCAGCTTGTATTCACATAGACTGGGACTCATAGAGATATTTTTAGAGATTCATACTTTAAAAAGCAATTTCCAGACGTGGCATCCGTAGAACAGGTGCAAGTGATTTTACTGAATCTAATCAATAATTTCATTAATCAACTATTTGCGTCACATCTGCAAAGCAGTGCACTTGCGCTAATACTTTTTACGCGTCCGCATGAACGTATGAGAATGCAGTTCGGATGCTGAAAATCATTGAAGAAAGAGAAGCATGTGGAGGTGATCTTAGCTTAAGGGCAATGTGTTACCAAAATTTTGTTGTGTTCTCCTAGTAGAACTGTTAGCGAGGCATTGCTTTAATGCCCACCACAGTAGCAATTAAAAAAAACTTACCCATTCTGAAGCAACAACGCTAATGAGGATGAGTTTGCCACAAATATAAACCACAAGCAACAGAAAACGAAAGCATAAAAAAGGTTTTGAATGAAAGGAATGAAGCTGCAGCCTTGTCCACATCTTCTACGCAGGGCAGAGAGATATTCATGCAGAAGGAGTAACCTGTTAATTCTCAGGCGTATTTTAGATGCGTACTTTGGCGTGCTGTAGCTTTTACTAGTGAAGATTTTACTTTTGACAGGTCTGCTTCTACAGATAGCGGGTTTTGAAAGCTGATACTATGGCAGGATTATACAGCAGACTCTTCCTAGTAGTTATAATAGTAAAATATCAACAAAATTCTGGTGGTATACTGCCTTTAAGCGAAGCAAACGATATGCCTGCTGCTTAAGAACGCCGCTGCAAAGGAGATGACTGGAACTCGTAGGCTGAACAGCTAAATAGAACTAGGCATAAAATGCACCTCTGACGTATTTCTCGTCAAAACCAATGCAAAACTGTGCTTACGTCGTTCAGTTTTTTTATCGTAGGCATTTTGTGCCCTCTTTATAAAAGCACAATACTGTAGCTGCAACTCCAGTACAAAAATCTGGCCATTTTTGTATCCAACGAATTCTACTTCTGTGCGCAGGTTGTTAGAAGCTGCACCCACGCTCAAAACGCCTTTTGAGTTCACGACAGACTCTAAAAGGAAAACTCAAAAAATGGTTGACGTTCAAATTTCTCGGCCCAAAAGTCATTCTTGACCGTGAAAATCGCTCCAGAGGTCTTGTTCGCGATTTCGCGGACGAGTTTTCCATTTCGTGGCGTACTTTCTGTTAGAGTCTGCTACCGCCTCGAGCGCGAGGACGTGGAAGAATCTTGTAATTCCACTCATACTCATTGGTTATAGGACTTCAACTAACGTGCATAACTAAGTAGATAACTCATCCGCGAAATCGCGGGCGAGTATTATGGGGTGGTATACCCGATCAGGAAAGATTTTTGAGCCAAGATTTTTGAATCTTAACCCTTTCTTGAGTTTCTCTTTCAGAATCCATCGAGAACTCAAGAAGCATTTCGAATG
>KN549202.1:1052443-1067834 GCA_000797555.1 Oesophagostomum dentatum | reverse complement strand
AAACTCCGTTATGTCAGCAGTAGCCCTAAACCCGTCGGATCGAGAAACAGAACTCGATGTTTTGGAGTCAGAGTCAGAGGCCACTAATTATACTATGGTAAACCGTACCGAACAGAAAGTAGTCTGCATTAAAGTACGAACTGCACAGTAATCAGAATGCGAAAATGTCGGTAAAAAAGATTGTTTTGTGTGTTTCATGAGTCGGTGGTGGTTTTCTTATCTTAAACTGTTTCGCTTTACAGCAAAACATACGTCGTTTACGCGAACGGTCGTGAGAGAGGGGACAACTGTTGTGAGATAAATACGCGTACATTAAGGAACGCGCTTACAGTTTTACTCGTGGTTGATCAAGGATCTTCCTCCTAGTTGTATAACTTGGTTTTTTACTAAACGGGTGGACAGAAATTGTTGTAATTGGAAGCATGGTATTGTAATTCGAATCATGGTCTGAGAAGTAGAGTGCTGGAGTTCGAATATTCGAATGATCATAAAAAGCTATGAGATTAATTCCTTCGAATTTCAAGCAGGTCTCTGTATCTTGGAACTTCGCTCCTTCTAAATACAAAAACAGTTTGAACGGACGCTTATCTTAGATGTCTTAGACACGTGGATTTATTCAAATAATGGAATAATTTGAAAGTGTCGCCTAATTTTCTTAATAGTTGTAACTATCGAATATTCGAATAATTCCGAGTAAAGCCTCCTCTTTAAAAAGTGATGATTGAAATAAGAGAAAAGTGGAGTGATTTCGCGACTTCTCAGGTGTGTAACAATAATTTACAACAAAGTGGTTATTCGATTATTCGAATATTCGAATGTTACAATATACTAGTTTTTAGCAGAATTTTATCATCTCTTAGCCCTTTTATAAGGAAGTTATCGGAACGGTTGACCTTAACGTCGTTCGAAATTAGCAGAGCCGAAATCCCTTAATTATTTTGTGCCCTGAATTCTTACTTTCCCCTGCAAAATTATTTTAAATTTTTTCGAATATTCGAACTCCAATACCTTACTGAGTAACAGCTTAATGGCTAATAATAAGAACTGCTTACAAACGTATACAAGGTATAAATCTCGTTGAGGTGGCTTCTATAGTCATTCCTGAGGAAAGTATAGCTGGCGATGACGAATGAAGAGACCACATCGAAAGGTCATTTCTTGAGCGATGAGTGCAGACTAACAAGAGGAGAATGATGACTGGATTGAACTGGGATAGAGACCGGAAGAAAGTCTGCTTCGTCTCCTAACACTCGCATCATGGCTGCTGTGAAACAGATACGCCCTAAGAAACTGCTGGGAACAGCGGAAAAATTGGAAGACGGCACTGAGGTTCATCATTCGCCGCAGCGCGGAGATTATGCTACTCAGCAAACTTGTTGACGCCCACAAAAACCTCATAATGCTCGAGGACTGTGCCTCGCAATTTTATCTGGAGAAATGGAAGATTTTTGGGGACCTTTATTTTGAGGAAATATTAGGTCGCTGATGTTTCTGCGCATGACTAGCCGTCTGGTAGCCCTGCTCCGTTACTGCTGTGTTTGCGCGTTTTTTTTTGTGGATTTTGACAATTTCTTTTTCTTTAAATGTCAGAGCGAGAGAGGCAGAAGGAAAGAAAGAATGAACAACCTCAACTCTCTTATAATCGGCAAACTACATACTGGTAATGGGCTTAAGATACACATTTTATCGAGTTTTATTGAAACTACAGGCTGAGAAGCTTGTCAAACTCGCCTCCGCTTCAAAATTTTCGCAAAAATCGAGGAGCGATTATGCTAAGGTATACCGGTGATAGCGCCTTCTCCTCTTTAGAGTACTATTTGATGGAACTTCATAAATCGCAATCCAGTCCAGTTTCTGTCACTTTATATTTTCTTGTCATTTTGAACAGTTGAAAACACCGAAATCAACTTCTCCTTTTAGGAATACTTCTACGAAGTTTTCAAAGGAGAAATCTAGGGTGAATGTTCGATATTATCGACAATCCCATTTTCACCAGGATGGTGATACCTTTGAATGTAACGTTGTTTTAGAAACTATACTTGTTGAAAACTAATGATTACTTCTCCTAAGAACTAATTACCAATTTATGATCTCATAGAATTTTTATCAGAAGTATTCATTAACTCTTGCACCATGTTTCAGCAGAGAACACCTCCAGTAATTAAGCGCACCATGCTGTTAAAACAGCACTTGATTAACTATTAAAGAAGCATCAAATAACCTCAATACCAAAAACTGAACTACAGAATGTTTACTTTAGGGGCGGATTAAACGGATAAACTGACTGATCTGCGCTTTTTCTGGAAAACTTTGTCGCAAATATCCAACCATGCATGCATGATCACAAAAATTCCCGACAGCTTTAGGCGATTTTACTGGAAAGATCAGAAAAAAATCCGAAAAAAAAAAACAGTTCTACTGCTGTAATTTTTGTATTGTCCTAAACAGCACATAACTTCATCCCGTTTTATTTATGTAAAAGATATCATTTTGGCAGATGTTGGCAAAAAAGAAGAAGATGAATACATCGTTACTGTTTGGACTGACGAAGAGTAAATACACCAGAGCAAATATAAAGGTATTGAAAAATGACTTCAAAAGAACACAGAGAAAAAAAAAAAGAACATAGAGACAGGAAAAAAGGAAGAAAAAAAACCAGATGTACGTCAAGCCAGATAACAAGAAACACAGCAAAATAACCGTACAAGAAAGAAAAAAAACTGATTAGCACATAATGGCAACGAGTAGCCGCCCTAGAAGCATGCAGTCGTATAGGGAACATTCTCAGAAGAGATTTCGTGAGCGGAAGTTATTGTCAGAAGTAGTATGAGCACTGAGAAGCGCTGAATGAATATAATTCTACGTTCTAATTGCACATTTACGGAAAAGTAGGAACAGCGTAACTATAAGAAGTGTAACTTAAGCCTTAGAAAGTTATCAGGCTTAAGTAGATGTAGTTTGATGTAATGCTTAAGTGTTCGGTATGTGCAATTTTGATCTTCATTAGATGTTTCAGGTCTGGTGTAAACCTTAAGTTTTGTTGTGTACCTTAACTTCTTTGCTAGTCAACGTGAAGTCGCTATAGGGTCCTACACCATAGGTTATCAGTGTCTCGAACACTGAACTTTTTTCAAACCCATTCTAACTTTAGCAAACTCGATTCCATAACGTTCGCGTGGAAGGAAACGTAGAAAAAAGCGAGAAAGCTCATCATTACTGGGGTTTAGCAAGAAACCTCAGATTTTGTTGCAAAGCAGGCAGCTGGCGATTTTTTAAGGAGCACAAAAACAAAACTGCTAGCCTCACTCCTTCCTAGACGTTTTTCCTTTCGAATCACAGTGCCCCTCCCATCCTAATTGATATGGTCCAGCAATAAAATGGAGTTTCGCAATTGTGCACGACATCTGAACAATCTAACGATAATTTTGCAGCCCTGAAGAAAACACAGTGGTAGATGTTTTGCAGCTTAGATATTGGCGTTGGAAACACGCCCTCAGGGCTGTAGCTTGGTTTTAGCCAAACGATAGGCAAACCCAGATAGATAAAGCACGCTATCAGTTACGCGCTAAAAAATCCGGAGTAAAAAACGAGAGTTTTGGGGGTCCACACTTTTGACCGCTACTATATGTCCTAAATAAAACAGTAAGTCATTCATTTCATAATCATGCCCACGTCTGGCATAAGAGTTAAAAAAACTATAAACCTCTGATGAAACTGGACGGAAAACGGTGGCACAGCCCACAAACTGAGTGAATCACATGAACTCTACGCAGATCTTGCAGTTTCAAGCAAAGTTTCAGAGAAGTAGAATTTTGCATCGCTATTTGTCATGTTGAAAAGAATGTATGTATGTGGACAGATAGTAGTGTAGCAGTACTTTGAAATTACAGAAAGACTCGAGTTATGAACAAATAAAGTTACTCTGATGCTACAAAAACCGAGCTTCCGTTTAATATTGATACTCTGCGTGAAACAAACTATAAAAGGACATTTTATTCTGATAAAGAACTTCAAAAGCAAACTGGAGGACATAAAAATTGCCGAAAAACGAAAGGCGGAAATACTTGGCACAGATTTATTTATGGAGCACCGGATTTCTTCAGTGCAACACCAGGTCAGCATCCTATATATAAGTAGATCGTACCACATGGTCAGTAGCAGCCTTTAGCCTATAATATCTTTTCTGAAAAAAAAAAGACTCGCACTGTTATTGCAGGCAGGGCCTGGAGGTCTAGCTAATGCAAGTCTTATAGCAGTTTCAGCCACTGGGTGAAATGGCCTCAGTACAGGATTGAGGAAAGAGGTGAGGGATTGAAAAGTGACTCAAAAGTTGCATTTTTGAACATTTTAGTCATCTCGTTCGAAAAGAAGAGAAACTATGTCTTGAACGCCCTTTTTTTAGCCACATACCCATTTCTACACTTTTGACCTCGGGGTTTTCACGTAAGATATGGGAAGCAGCACAGGATACCTATAGATAGAAGCTCAAGTGCTGATTTCATAAATGTATAGCAACGTCACTACCCTTCTAAGGAAACAGATTATGGGAAAAGGACGGAAACAAAGCATTTTGCAAGTTTTCAGATTTCAAGAACATGTGATAATGGTGCTGTACTAACAGAAATTAGATAACAGCAGAAGCAAGGCTTAAAAATAGCAACTTTCAAGCTCGGCATCAATGAAGAGGTGGATATAATTTGTTAAGTAGTAATTACAAGATGACAAGACTATATTTTCGTTTATTGCCGAGTAATCCCTCCGTTTCGACTTCCACACTAGGCTTTCCGTTTCTGATTCCGAGAAGTCGAAACAGCAGAAAATATGTTTCAGTTTTAAGCTCAAAGGAACACCTCTCTTGAAAATTGCTGAGATCAAAGATGGGATCTACAATTTGCTGTAACCTTAGCTTTAATAAGCACTGTGCGCGTAATGTATAATTTGTTCCCTTTATTAATCACGAATGATTCTGCTGCTCTTTAAACTTTGAGTGTAAATTCTGCTTACGGCAAAGTGATCAATTTACACAAAACTTGCAAAAATTGAAGTGTTCAAAGTAGTTTTGCAGGTTAACGATATGTAAGCTAGAATTCGACTGACCGACTAGTCAAAGCCCGTCCAGAACAAAAATTTTGATCCTCCAGTCTTAACCTAACACAGGAAAGTCAGCGCCAAGATGTTTTTCCACCAAGATAATTCATGGCAAAACTGGACTAGAGCATCAGTTATGCGTAGTGTTACTTCTAAACTTCACATCTGTAGAGCTAGATCTAATACCACTATGTATACGTGACAATCTGTAAAAAAATGCTCCATACCTAGTCCTTTTTTATACTTCAAAAGCTTTGTCACGTAAACGATTGGCTCCTGATTTGCTACTTAAGTGTCTTTATTTTATATCCTTTTCTTAAAACACATTTCTTCGCTTATTTTGTTTCACCCTGGTTAACCGTTGATCTGTTTTAAATGTTGTGTTTTAGATTTTGTTATTCCTTTTCCGCATAAGCTTTACGTTTGTTTAACAAAGATAAGAAAAGATAACGAACCAAGAACGGCTGAAAAATTGAAATGCTAAACCAAGGATTTGTGATACGCATATAAAAAGGTAAAAAGGAATTTACAAGGATATATAAGATATTTAAAACCTATGTCAGCTGCTGTACTTCGTAACCTAACAAGAGGGACTAGATCCCTTCTGCAAGTACATGTCCTGATATCATGAATTTGTCAACCGTCCATCTATAATTAGATAGCATATGCTCATTGTAGTTCTTAGCTTCCAAGTGATATTTTGCTATGATCTCGGTGCTTATACCTAAAAAATCGAAAAAGACCCAGTCGCTCAAAAATATGAAACACTGTTTTGAAGGTGTCTTTTTTGCCCATAATAGTCTTCCTGTGAGATCGGTAAGACTGGTTGTTAATAATCAAGTTCGCGTTGGCTATCTCATGGTACGTCATCGCGAAAAATGATAGAAGTCTGGCCATCACTTTGTGACTTCAAAGAAATCTTTTTAAGCAAAGAAAATAGGCGAAAGGGGTAGTTACCTAGTCTTGGTCTAGGATTCCGAAATCGACAAAGAACTGGGGGAGAAGCGAAACATTACGCCCCTTGCTCCACTGGAAAACGCAGCTCATTTACCGACGAGGAAGAAAAGTCCATAAAAAGCTCTTCAAAAAATGGTCTTTTCGCATGCAGCTATTGGGAAAGAATTATTTGCAAAAAAGGTTACTCCGGCTTCTTCTCAGTGGATACCTTTGTTGTAGAAAGGCCGAAGCAATGCTGGGCTTGAGAACAATATTTGCGCTGGTTTTCTTAACGTAAAACATAAAAATGAAGAGCAAGTCTGTCGTTTGAGCATAGTTCTTCTAGAAAGATGACACTAGAAACTGCAGAACTGACAAAATTTAGTGAAATGTGAAGGGCATCGACTGAGCGACAGCTTCGCAAAGTATCTGCTAATGAGACGGGGCTAACGTCAGCGCACAAGAACGAAAAGTTAGTTTTCGTAAGTGCTCGCCAAAATGAGTTGTCCGAAATAACAAGATTAGCCCCGGGAAAATGCGCCACAATTGACAGAATGCAACCCAGCCGTTTACTGCAAGAAAATAATTGGGCCATTTCAGGGCAAAAGCCTGTTTCACTACAAGAAAAGCTCTTTTCCTCAAGCGCTCGCGGGGGGTTGAGGGGACGAAGAGAATAATTTTCGCGTTTAAACTCGTTGCTAATGCATTATTCTGATGAATTGTGAACAACACGCGTGTTCTTTGAGTGTGACACTTCCGATGAATGCTTCGCGTGGGATGTGATTCACAACTGAACGCGCAAAATTTGATCACAGCTGAGCAAGAAGGACAGACAATAACACGAGAAATACGAAATATGATTCCCTATTTCAATGACGAAAATGGACAAGAAGAGTTGTGCGAAGAACATTCACATGCAAGTGCATCAACAGAGATGTACTTTCTCATATACTTCAGATATTCAAAGATTTTCCACGAACGAGTGGAAGCGGATTTTGTTCGTTCATTTTTTTTCGATATCAATTTCGAATGAATTTGGAAATTTGCTTTCTTCTGAATAGTCAAAGATGAAAATTATCTAAGCACTTTTAAACCTCCAAACAGAACTTAACTTTCTGAGTGAAAAGCATTCGAATACTCGACCGTTTGCTACCAAAAATATGAACGTTATGTTAGAATAGTGAATAAAATCGAATGTGGTATTTTTACACAGTCCGAAATTTGGGTATGTTCGGAAATAAAGGAGCTAATGCAATCGTACTCCGAATATAGCCAAAAAGAAAGTATTTAATTTATTCGAAATTAGGTGTATACGAGTATCTAGTTTTCTGAAAGGCGAAAACCATGTGTTTTCAAAAACCGAGTTTCTTTTTGAATGGTTGGCAAGCGAACTTCATTCACAGGCAGAAAATGTCGAATACTTGAGTGATTCAAAATTGAATATCTATTCGAAGTCTTATGAGAATTATCCACTTCGCCCGAATTATGAAGTAGACATTGCACTGCAATATAAGCATTCACTGTACGAACGAACCATATGTAACACTCATTAATTATGTAGCTGTAAGGTCCACTGTGTATAATTCTTTAGCCTTCTGCCAATAAAAGTGTACAGTCAATGTGTTGAGACAATTCATTAAAAACTTAAAATAGTCGGTTGTTTTAATGGAGACCGAACCTAAATGTGGAAATAAATCTGCTTGACCACAACAAGTTTCAGATTTTTAAGCTTGTGGAGCATAAATTGGTCGCGAGCCTTCATCTTTGAGGGAAATGAGTAAAAACCGTCGGAAATTAGAAGAAGCAGAATTAAGCTGTGACTACGTTCATGTTTTCAGATTATTATGAGATATTTTTCTAAGAAATGCAATTTTATTTTTTCTAGCGGATGCAGTTTTTTTAAAGGAATACACGTGAAGCACCTGAAAATTTTATGAAATCGATATCCAACACTTTTAATTTTTGTCAAATGCACACATTGAATCTATACATTGAATTTAATTGAATTGAGTTTTTCTATAACAAATGAACAATACTTCGAATGATGTCGGAGCAGACTTAAAGCTGTATGTTTGAATAGGGAAATTTAGAACAATTATGGCAGTATTTCGGTTCTGAGAAAATGAGGAGAATATCCATAAATAAAACAATTTCCAATCACTTCTGACTCATTGCCTCATCTTAAATTAAGAGTTTTGAAACATTTTAGCTATGAGCTGTAAACAGAAAGAGTATAGAATGTACTATCTACAATTCTACTATCTACTTTGAGTTCAAATTCATTCGAAAACCGAGCTCTTCAAAATTCGAACTCGAATACATAACGATACAATTTAAAAAAAATAAGCTCCAAAATATTCTTTGTTAAATTCTACTCGCAGTCCAGCGATTTTCCATAGAACAGCCGTATCATTCGAAACCGAATACTTGCATCCAAGTAACCCATTCGATCAAAGTGCGAACATCACAAATTTCACGCATTCACTACTAGTATTACTGCTTCCAAGCAGACCATACTTCCAACATTATTAACAAGCACTTTACGATGATGAAATTCCAAAAGTAAATAGGCTCTGGCAGACATGTGCTTGTTCAAATACATAATCTTTCTCTGAATAGGAGATGGCAAACAATTAGAGCAAAAAAAGGAGCAAATGAAGGACTACAGCCAAATTATGATCAAAAGACTAGAAAAAACGACAAAGTTTAGTCGTATTAACGAGTTTTACGTAAGGGCATCGGTAACAACTGCAACAGGCAGAATTCAGCAAGAAGTCTGCAGTTCCACGAAACTGAAGAAATGCGAAATTGGCGAAAACGATTGATTGACAAGCGATTCGGTGGACAACAGTGAACGCGAATCGATGACTCCGAGAACACAATGAGCTGTCGCGGTTCGGCGGGAGCGGGAAATGCCCTGTTTCGATCGCGTTTCGAACTTTGACTGAGTAATAGCGAAAATTACGAGTAAAATGCTTTTTCGCGTCCTAGCTCTGCACTTTGGAAGATCACCTTTGCAGGTGGAGAGCGAAAAAAAGCTCGATGCTTTCATTCCCACACACTTTGCTGTAGCAGTTGATTCATAAATCTAATTTAATGATGGGCATAAATTTGAAAAGAAAAAATCTCTTCTGCTCGGGGTAGAAACGAGGAAGAACTTCTGCTTCATAACACTAGAGACGCTCGGCTTGCCATAGTTGGGATGGCCATGAAGTTCAAGCAAGCGCAGTTTTTAAATCTTGCATGGAAAGCTTACATGATTGAAATTTTGGGTATCCGAGTATCAACGGTCGTTTAAAATGCATTCGTTCCAAGAGCAAAGCTTATTCTGACCCCAGGCAGGAAAATGGATTGGCTGGATGAGAACACCACATATCTGAATTGCTAATAATTTCACAAAAAATGACAGCCACTGTCCTTAGAAAGCTAGTCTATCCTAGTCTATTCGAATTCAAAATTTTTGAGAAAGAAGTAAATACTAAGCCTCTGACATAGCTGTAGATATTAGCGTGCCACTGACATTTTGAAAACACTTCTACGCGACACCTGAAATGCCTACTACATATTTTCGGAGCATCTCTTCACTTTGTAAGCATCTGTATCCTGCGGTTATTGCACTACTATTTCTTCAATATTTGTTGAGGGTTACTGTTGATTTCTGAAAGAAGTAGCATATTTAGTTAAAGTGCTTCTACGAATTCCACAAAAGAAGGAGTTGGAATCCGAAATCTACATGAACCTCGGGGAAGTCAACGTTCTATAGAATTAAAAATCTAAAACATAAGGGCTGTCACATACATACCTACATTGTTGCTGGGTCGAAGCCCAAGTTTTCTAAAATTTTTTAAATTAATTTTTATTAAACACGCACAAAAGCGTGCCTACAATGAAACCGAATAAGAACAAAAACGTAAGACATAGGAATACACTGAATAAGAAATTTTTGTTCTAAAATCTGAAAAACGGAGTATTTCGCACACTTCAAAGCAAAAATAAAGAGCATCAGTCGTCGGCTTTGCACATATCCATACGCACTAGTACATCAGGTATACTTTCCTAAACTTTAACGTTTCTCTCTGCGATCTTGCAACGACATTCATGTCAGTGAAAAAAAGTGTCTTACCCTAAAATTTGGCCTCAATTAATACCTCTAGTCTGTAGGAGTTTCTCAACGATGCAGTGAAACATACGCCTTGCATGCTTGTCACTGACTGTGAATTTGCGCTACCTGAACAACAATCCTTGCATGCTAAAAAGAACTACAAAGTTCTCACTTGTTAAAAGTGGACGAGAATACTGATGCGCGTTTCAAGACAAAATTTTCCACGTAATTGTAGCATACACTAACATCACTTTATAATGTGTGGATGTCAAGCGGTTACCGCCCAGTAAAACTCGAGCTTCACCGGATTTATAGTTTAGTTTGCCCAGGTTCTGTTTAGTATATCCTAGACCCAAGCGTTGGTTAGAAAATTTCTGCGAAAGACCAACTTCTCGCCCACTGCTGTATTCACGTTCTTTCACTGAATTCGTAATGTTTCTAGGCGGCTTCCACAACCTCCAACAGCATGTTTTTTTAAACAAGTCAAGATTCGTGAGAAAGTTCTTTCAGGCCTGAAGTCCGATTTCTGCATGACCGGTGACATAGGACGGCATCGTCTGGCTTACAGTGTCACAGAGCAATGAATTAGCAGGTCGGGTTAGCAGGAGAAATCTTTAAACTAAAATATACAAATTGACCGTACGTTCTTGGCTGTATTCATTCTAAAGCACGCTGAAGTTATACAAGTTGCTAAAAGGTGCGTTGGCAAAGCGTTGCTGTCGCGAAAAGAGTTCTTCGAATTGGTTTGATTGTTTGAAAGGGCACTGGTCGGATAATGTGCTATCATTAAAGGCAGCACCCACGGAAAAAATCGATTTCGATATTTTTGCATGTTTTATACACTAGCCGCACGGGTTGCTCAAAGCCAAAGTAAGAAAGTACAAAAGTTAAAACTCACTGAGAAAATGTCGGAAATGTGCCAATCCCGCTTATCCAAGTTACGGGGGTGAGTGGACGAGTTCTCCGTGGACTTCAGTGTCGAACAAGTACGCTTCGGTGTATCTACACCAATAACGCGTCCCTCTATTGAGGCCCAACGGCAAAAACGGCAAGATCCCTCCCTATCCAGGCCCGAAGCGTACTTTTTCGACGCGCAAGTCCATGGAAAACTCGTCCACTTACCACGTAACTTGGATAAGCGGTATGGGCATGTTTTCGACATTTTCTTGGTGAGTTTTAACTTTTGCGCCTTCTTACTTTGGCTTTGGGCAACCCATGCAGCTAGTGTACAAAAAATGCAAAAATGTCAAAATCGATTTTTTCCGTGGATGCTGCCTTTAACTTCCCATTTAGGTTCTGAAGAATTCGTCATTCACCGAAAAGTAAGCCGAATAATGGACAGATATATAGTAAACTCGCGTAGCTGAAACAGAAAATTAATAAGTATCTTTGTAATTGATGCCGAGGTTTTTTTTAACCATTTGCAACGATTAGTTTACATCATTTCATACTTCCTCGGCATACGCTGTAGTGACTATTTAGTGAGCAATGAGCAAAGTTTGACCAGGGCTAGATTGTTGGAATACGGCTACTGCTGGATATCCTTTCTGCTGATAAGAGATGAAATCATATAACGGCAAGCCCAGATGCACTTGTTGAAGTGTTGCTCTCCTACCTCCCGTAGATTCAACGCGGATGTTTTGCTTCATGAAATAGTTACAAATCAACGCAGTATTCAACGAAGAAACTGGAGTGCTTTTAAGAGGAGGACTATTACTTCAAATCTGGAGTACACAAGAATTAAACTCTAGATTCAGAATGAGTAGCATATTTGCGAGGTTCTAAAGGAATCGAGAAGATACTGCTTCGCATTGCTTCAGCGTTGTGCGCTCAAAGCCCCTCATCTTCAAGCAAAAACGAATATGACTAATTAAGAATTCTGCTGCAAAAAGCAAATTTTGTCCCATGCTGCAAGGAAATGCGATAGATAGGGCTGCAAGGACACTTTTTTTTGCATTTAAAAGGAACCTTTAGAGGAGAACAGTGGATTTATCAATGATGAAGGGCTTAATCTCAGAAGTAAACTTGTAAGTGGGAATGAGTAGATGCCCTGCTTATACCCACTATGCTATTTCGTGTTTTGATGAATTGTGCTATAATCGGCGATTTACGAGGTGACCGTAAATGTCCAAAGATAGCGAACAACGTACCCCCTACTCTAGCTGCACGTCGCTAAAACAGTACTAGAACACCTGTGCTCTTCCTGTTTCTCGTGAACACCTACTACTAAACTTTCGACTATTAGTAAACTAGCGTTGGATTACGCAAATGTTTACGTGCACAGAGTCTGGTGCCAGAGAGATGACCTCGTCCAAAAACTGGTTCTCATGCAAAGAAATGATTACTCAATGTCCTGGGAAAGAAGAGCGGAAGAATGCAGTGGAGGGAAGCTGAGTATAGCAGAAAAATTAGAAGTACAGATCGGTTTAAGGTACTAAACAGCTGGACGCCGGTCCGAGTTACTTACTTCTTAAGGGATGGCAGTAAAATATTAGAAGGTCTGCAGTTTATGATAAATACGCACGTAAAAATGCTCGACTCAGACAAAGTGTGAGAAATTCCACGGGAACAAGAGCTAAGCGTGCAAAGGATTTAGAGAAAAATACAAGCAGCAAAGCTGCAGAAAAATACTTTCTTTTGCGGTTTTACTGCAGCGGTGCAGGAAAACCGCAAAAAAAAAAAGAACCAGAGTACTGTGTGCCCTTCCTGTACTACTACACGAAAGGCACAGAAAATCCCAGAAGAAAGAGTACTTTGAAAAATAAACCTATGTGAGATATGAAACAACTATCTGCTAGATGAACTAGAAGGAAGGCAGTTTTCAGAAGTCCTCGATGGTTGGCCTGACTGCGGAGGGACCTGCTTAAGCACCGTAATCTGTGAATGCCGTAACGCGACACCTAGAGTATCCTGTTCCTGTAAGTATTCTGTTCCCGACAGAATCCTTACCTGTTACTACCGCAAACTTGTTCGGTTCCTGTTATTGTGCAAGAATTACAGAAAAGCCATGGGAAAAGCGCGAAAAAATCGCAGGGAGCATGCCGATTTTTCTGCGCTTCTTCTGCGGAATTTCTAAAAAATCATCTGAGGAGGAAATTTTCTGAAGTTTTACTATTAAACACGGTTATGAGGAAAAGTAGTCATTTATTACCAAATGTTGAACTGCGGAATCTTGTGCTTGTAGCTCGTTCTAATCAATGACTGTGATTAGATGCCTTGTGTGAGAGAAATAAATATTAAAATTTTTTCAACATACAACATTTCACAAAGCAGACTTGAACGCGTCTCTGTTGTTCTACAAAATTAGGCTCCTTCACGTGCCCTTCGATCGCTGATTTTCTGAGAGTGTCGCATGGTGTCAGCCATCTGCTGAGAAAATCTAAAGGCAATTGAGAAAAGCGGTGTTCCTCAGATGACACTCTTTAAATAGTTGGATTATTTCTACACCTGTGATTTCTTTCATGACTCATACCGCGCTCTAAGCGAACATACACGATCAGCGTCGGCGACGCTCGCGCCCTCATTAGAGATAGCGCCGGCGCTAACCTTCTTAACTGAAGGTTGAGACACAGAGCGGTTTAGAAGAATGCGGTGTAATGGTAGTATCGTAACTGGAACATTAGAAAGGTCTGCTATTCTGGAGAAGATTCCTTTAGTGTAAGTTTACTGTAATCTGGCTGGTAAATGCGACGCCGAAGCAAAGGTTGAAAAAACTAAGCTTGGGTGGCTCACTTACATCCAGAGGCGCTTCTTCAAGCTCAGAAGTAACAGCAGACGTCACTCTTTAGGAGGTTTACTTAAAATGGAAGAAATAGCAGGCACCAAAATTGCTTAGATTTGCCTTATAGGTGATTTTTCACAAGTATAGTGCGTTTCATATCCATAGGACGCCCCCAGTTTTTCGCCGTAGAGTCTGATTCTGACTTTTTCGGAGCTTCTAAATATTTTAATTGTATTCATCATGTAAGATTACCCTAGAACTCATTTTGTAACTCTGCGAGCTCATCTTCACGAATTTTACGTTTCTTTGAAGGTTTTTCTGCTGTTTTTTAACTATAGGACACCCCTAGCGAAAAATATTTTTTACAGTAAAAGCAAATACAACAATGAACGCACTTCATAAATAAGTAAAGAGGAGAGTACTGCTGATTTATTGACAACTTTGCCGTTTACTTTGATAAACCGTTAGAGTTTTACTAAGATTTTTGCATGGAAATCGATAGACTCTTAAAGAAGATCATTATTTCCACCCTGGAAATTCCCTGGATTGCTGCCAAGATTTACCTTTATGACAAATCAACACCGCCTGTTACTCTGCAGTACGCGAGTGTTCTTCGTTCGCAACAGGCATCCTGCAACAAACTACTGTTGGGACTACATGGAGGCTCAGGGAGGCTTCTTAAGGTGAAGCTGGCCTCACTTCTGTAGAAATCTCTTGTTTCAGTAAGTTCCACAGATTTACGAAGCTACTAGACTGGTACTACTCTACCTCTACATGTACGGCTCTGATCGAGGAAGCCTTGCAGTTTTTACAGTGGAAGTTTCAGTCAAACGACATGGATTCCCCACTACGAACTGTCACTTAATAAATATTCGGTAAACTTCATTTTGCTGGGCTACTTAGCCTTTTTAGACCAAAATGTTCACGTTTCAGTTGATCGTAGTGTTCCTTTACCTTAGTCATGAATCCTGAGCCTAGCTTTAGTAGCGTTGCCTTTTTACGCGGATCACTTCTGCTTGGGAAAATTTTCAGGAGGACGTCAACCTCATGAAACGTGTTGAAATTATGCATGCATAGTGGAATATTATTAGACAAGCCTTGTTAAACAAAGAGAACGACAAAATACACCAGTAAGGAGACCAACTTTATCCTGAAAAGTCCTCCAGAGCTTTCATGGAGTCCCAAGAGTTGCTTGTTGTAGGATTCCTGCTGTGAATGAAGAACGCTCGCGTATAGTAGAGGAACAGGCGGTGTCAATTTGTCATGAAGGTAAATCTTGGCAGCAAATCCGGCAATTTTCAGAGCGGAAATAATGGTCTTCTTTAAGAGTCCATGGATTATCATTCAAAAATCTCAGTAAAACTCCAATGGTTTATCAAAGTAAACGGCAAAGTTGCCAATAAATCAGCAGTACTCTCCTCTTTACTTATCTATAAAATGCGTTCATTGTTGTATTTGCTTTTACTGTAAAAATCATTTTTTGCTAGGGGTGTCCTATAGTTATGAAACAGCAGAAAAAACTTCAAAAATCGTAAAATTCATGG